>WBNH01009613.1:0-424997 GCA_013401255.1 Urocolius indicus
ATTAAGCTGTTCTTATCTCAACAGATGAGTTCCACTTCTCCTCATCCCACTACCAGGAGCAGTGAGTGACTGCGTGATGCTGCCGGGGGTTAAACCAGGACAGTTCTAAAGCTGAGATTTTACAGCTGGTTTGATGAAAAGTAGCCGTTATCTTTGAGAATAAATCAGAGTGCTTGTGCTGTCCAGTGACATTGGGATTTTTTTTCTTCCACGTGGGCAAGAAACAGATTCTTTTTTACATTATTTCTCCTCTCGTTTTGCCAGTTACAGAAACAGCAGGACAAGGCACTGAGTAAAAGTAAAGAGTCAGAGGAAGGGCGGGGAGGAAATGAGCACTTTCAGTCCTGAAAGTAGTTTCAGTTTAAGCTGTGGACAAAATTTCAGATTAACTATTGTTTTTAACCCTTTCTGCTTAACTATAAGGAAGGGAGATGCCTTAGGCATCCATGTGTTGGGGTTTTTTTCCCCCTCCTAATCTGTCTATCTGTCTGGGCCTTTTTCTCTCTTTCCTCTTTACAGCATATAATTTACAGTAAACACACAGGAAGCTGAATGATTTCCTCTGAGGAAAGTACCTGAAAAAGAGGTGAACAAGTAAAATCATCAGGACTTCATCACTGCGTGTTTGTATACTCTGTGGTTTCAGGCAGACTTTATTTTGAGCAAGAAAGATGCCTTCAAAGTGGTTTGGTCAGTTCATGGGAGGTGAGACGTACATGAGTCTTCAGTCCTGTGGCCATCCAAACACAGTAGCTATTAGTTATGTTGCATGTTGTCCACCACCAAAAAACCCCTTCTTAACCATTAACACACTGGTGACTGGTGATCATTCTGCATGTGGGATTTGGAGGCTTTTCTCTATATCCAGAGGCTGAAGGGTATCAAGCTGCCAGGCTGATTCTTGGGATCTAAAAGGGAGGTAACTAGGCAGGTGGGAGGCAGTTTGCAAACATCTCTTTTTGTGGCATAGCCATAGCTGCCATTTCAAATCCCCACCCTCTATTCTTCTCCACAATCCTCTGGGAAGTCAAGTTGGCGAAGTAAAGCATCAGCACTAAGGAATGTGAACTTGGGCCTCCTGTGCAAGACCCTTTTAAAAAGCTCGGGCCAAACTTTTGTGATTTCAGAGATCTTGAAGAGGGACTTTTACCCTTAAAAAAAAAAAAAATCCCTCCTTATCCTTAATGTCACCTAAAAGGGCACAAGTGAGTAACTCTTCAGAGATCATCTGAATGAGACATGAGTTCCCCACGCTTTAAAAGTGATTAAAACCAAAGTGGGTTTTTCAGTGTGCATGTCTAAATGTAGGAGTAGAAGGGATGAAAGACAGACAGAGATTGTACTCTTCAGCCTCTTTGTTTAACTAAAATGCAATAACTTCCTCTTTCTTTTCCAACTCCTACAACCTCTAGAAACTCTTCCTTTAAACTACAGTGACATTGAGATTCTTGCATGTGGTCGCACCTTCCTGCTCCATCCTCCACTCAGGATGTCATTTGCACTGCAAAACTAAATATGACCTGATTCATTTTGCAGAAGGAGCACAACTGATACAGCCAGATAAACCCAGATGGAGACTCATTCTCCACCTTGTGGAAATTCCTCACCAAGGTTGCTAGTCAAGCAAAAACCTCTTCACTGTTGAATCAGCAAGGTTGTGTTGCTACTCCTAAACTTCTTGGACTGGAGCCAGGGACAAGCTTGTGACCAGTTGAGGATGACCCAGAAAACCAAAATTGTTTTTACATTGCTTTTTTATTTTTTTTTTTTTTTGTTTGTTTGTTATTCTTTCCTTCTTTTCTAAACCTGCTTTTTCTTCATCACAGAGAGGTCAGGTTATTTTCTAGATTGAAACTCTGATTAAGATGTGGGTTTTTTACAGTGAAGCTGTCATCCTCCCAGGACCAAAGATCATATGTGCAGCTTTTGCTGATGTTTGCTTGAGGTGACAAACCACATCTTGTTTATCAAGACAAACATGTGTTGTACCTACACAAAGCTGCTATGGCACTACAAGCTGAGATTTCTTCACCTGGTAAGGCTGCTGGGGAAGTACTAAAGAAAAGGACAGTGAACAAAGATGAGAGTTGGGAGAGTATCAGAGCAGACGTTTTCCAAAGGAAATGAGAAGGCAATCCTGGACGTGGGATATCCCCACCTGGAGCTTTTTATTATTTTACAAGGATTTCTCCTTCCTCCCCTCACTTCCCATAAAAATAATTTTACCATTTTGCCTGATCATTTTGCCAAGTTCCTGTGTTGACACACACGGAGGTGTCTCCTACCTGCTCATTACTTCTAGTTTCCCTATAGCTTCTGATGGAGAGTCAAGAATAGCAGCAACCAGGCAAGCACCAGTCTCAGCAACCCCAGCACTATTCCAGAGGCCTGTGTTATCTTGTCCACATCCCTGGCAGGCAGAAGTACAATGCGGCATGGTTGCTATGAGGCTGCCAGTGCCTCGCCATTTTCTGGGTGGAGAATCAAGCTGCTGCTTATTAGTGGCATCTGAACATTTCTATTCAGCTTGCCTTCTGATAGAGAAGGTTCAGTAGGTTAAGCACAAAGAATAATTAAGAGGAGGAAGAGGAAGAGGGAGGAAGAGAAAGAAGACAAAGAAGGAGAAAAAAACACCTACAAAAAAAAAGCACTGCTCCTGCAGAATTTAACAGTTTGCAGAGTTAATGAGGCAGATAGGAGATGGTTTCTCAAGGCTGCAGTTCTGGATTTGGATAGAGAAGACAGAGAGCAAATGGGTAGTGAGGGCAGCCGGTGGATCCCTCTATTTCTAGATTTGCAAGCTCTTTAAGCCCCAAATATGCCAAATTCATTTTAAAGTGAAGCAAGTTAAACTTAATGAAGTGATATCTTGTACAGGAAAGATGGGAAATAGAAGGTGTCTTCTGTCACAAATCACTGCAATGGTTTGAGCTACTTACTCATTAATGAAGGCTCAGGCAAGATGCCCTATTTAGCCTGGCAATAGGTGAGATCAATTACCTTGATCAATGAGCAGGATGAAACAGAATCAGGAGATGAGGTAAAGCAGCTGCACCCAGAGATGATGCAGAGAGTGCTCTCCTGGGGTCAAACTGAGTCAACATCAATGTCTTACTCTAGTTCAGGCAGATGAAGGAATTTAAAGCATCTGTCATCTGCCACATCACACTGGAGTGCTTCAGCCACTCCATCAGTGTGGTTGCACACTCATACCTGAATTCAGACCTCCCCTCCTCCATCATTTAGTAGGTCAAGTTCCATAAAAAGCCAGAGGATTTAATAACCTAAAAGCTGCCATCAATTTAAGCCTCAGTTCCCAAAAACTATCTATCCAGCAGACTTTTGCTCAGCTGGCTTGAAGCAATCACTTCACCCAAACTTAAGCAGGAAACCCAAATCCAAGATCTTGCTGGGACTGCAGGAATAAAGGTCTCTGCACGCTGACTGCAGGAGGGAGGACACAAACAGTGGCACTTGAACAGATGTTTTCCATCTACATGTCTCAAAAATACCCTCTGTGGATACAGTTCTACCACCATAAATACCATTCACTTCCCCAAATCTCCATCAGTGCCTTTGAGACCTGGGATCTTGCTGCCTAAGTATTTTTGAAGCCCTTCCTCTCCTCCCTCAAGATTCTGAATCTGCTTCATTAACTATTAACAAAGGTGGCTTGTATATTTTTTGACAAAGCAACCAGACAACAACTTGGTGCACCCTTGGCAGCTTTATAAATAGATTTCAAAACTGAGGGTAATTTTAAGCTGTTGTCACAAGTTACAATCAGGAAAGTGGAGGGAGGGGAAAAAGCAGAAAGCAACTGTCCCTGGCAGCCCATGGTGAGGCTGCTTGGTGCAAGTGCCAGCTCTGAAGGGTGTTTTGGCATGTGTTACTTCAAGGATTTGCCAGTTTCTCACTCATAGTAATGATGAAAAATACCAAGCAGGGCATCTTGTCAGTGAGTAATTACAGGAAATATCATCTTTCTTCTGTGTGGTGTGTTGCATCATTTCTGGAGCGAGGTACAAATCTGAGCCTGTCGCCAGCAGCCCTCTTTGGATCTGCCCAGCTAAATGACACTGCAGCCAGACACAGTCAGAGTTGTGATGTTACTAGAAATGAGGAAATAGTTTCATAAATGTCATTTCTTCCTCTGAATGTCTGCAAATTGACTGCAAGAGCTTTCTGGTACAGAATTAGTGTCATTTTGTAATAACTTGGAAAGCATCTTGAGATTGGAGCCTTTTTCCTCGTTACTGGATTTGCTCTTTCATTCTGTCAGTCACTTTCTCTGATAAACACCAAAGAAGGGCTGTTAAGTCCAGAAAATGGATTTAATTGCTGCAGCTGCTGCAACTCAGTCCCTTGGAGCTCTGGAAGCTCCAAGAAGACTTGTGTTCCCTCTGCAAAACAAACAATATTCATGAGTATAATTTCAAGGAAGAGGATGGGAATGGGGGAGAAAGTACATGAAATAATGTATGTGATAGAAATTCCTCTTTGATACTATTTTTTGCTGTGACCTAGCTTCTGCCTAGGTGACCCAGCAAGCTGAAAACCAACTTTTTTCCTTTCTCACAGGTGTCCTTGCAAAGTTCCTGCTGTGTGGTCATGGGACAATGTTTTACTACAGGCAGTTATAGTCCTAACAAAGAGCACTGCTGTAGATGCCAGCAATAGCTGGGGAGCTCGGAGTGCTGGACATCACCACAGGAGAAGACAACAGTGAAGGATGGCAGCGTTTGGATCGACCCTGTGTATCTGCAAGGAATTGCATGTGCTGCTGAGCAGAGCAGCCCCAGCCCTTACAGATGGACCCACCGTGCCATCTGCTGGCAGCCAGGCTGAATATAGAGCGGGAGAGAGAGCTGGGCGGCTGAGAGATGCTGGAATAGAATCTGGATGAGTAGGAAAGCTCTGAGGTTTCATTAATACTATTAGGAACTTCTCCAGCAGCTTCCCTAGACAGGCAGTGCCAGCTCCCAGCTGGCAAATCCTCTGTGCCGTCCCAGTGTATTCTCTTGCTCTTTGGTCCTAGAGCCTGGACATCTCTGAAATGCAGTTGCTGAAACTAGTACTAAAGCACAACACAGGGGCTCTGATGCTCCCATCAGCAGCACCATCTCTGTCTCCATACAGCAAGTCCTGCTGTATCCTGGGGATCTCTCACAGTAAGGCTGCTCCCAGTGCATGTCCCAGCACTGGGGTTCCTCACCAGGTTCTCCCTACTCTGGGTCATTGCCAATGTTTCATGCAAGACTGTGAGGAAGCTGGCCCTGGGTCACAGTCGCTCCCATGGTCTAATGCTCAGCTGCCACTTAGAACTGCAACAGCCAACTGAAATGCAATTAAAAATAATAACAGGAAAAGGACAAAAACTCAAATCAGGAAGATGGGACCTAAAGGTGAAGTGACTCCCTCCCTCCCTCCTTCCTTTCCTCCCTCCTGCTTTTGAAGATTCTTTAATGATATTGCATGGGCAACATCCACACACATTTTTACACTATGTCAAATCAACATTATCTGACCTGATGTGAGCACTTCGCAGTCACTGTTACTCACAGAGCTGATCATCCCCACTCTGCTGGAAAGCATCTTTTTTATTCCCAGCCACCTGCCAGCCATTGCCAACAGGCAAAAACCTTTGCTCTGTTTGAAAAGTGCAACCTTGAAGTAGGGCAGAGAGACGGGATTAAAACAAAAGAGCTTTTATTGTCTTCAACTGAAGAGTATGATACAGAGGAACTACACATTGGTTTCATTGATATAAAAAAAACCAGAGCCCTTTATTTACACAAGTGTTGAAAGTTGCCAATGGTACCTAAAAACAACCCTGTATTTTCTTTTGTTAGTTATTCCCACCTAGATGGAGCAAGCATTGGTCAGTAATACTTAGAAAAAACATGTAAGATGCTTTTGGGCAGAAAATAAAAGAAATGTGTTCTAAAAGAAACCAAATCCTTATGGGCGTTGCATTGTAATGAACCCAGCAGAATACTTACAGCCAATCACCAACAAAAGGAACAGGTTTCAGTACGGGCTGAGCAGCCTGATCATTCTCAGCCTTTCCTTTACTTCCCCATCTCAGTAAACACACCCTGAACATGCACGAAACCAACAGGTATGGGAAATGGTAGAAATTTATTTAAAAGTCACTGTGCTTTCATTTCTTAAAAACAAATGTACAATCACACACTGTCCTGCTGTGTTTCCAAAAGCATGGCTCTCTTAAACATGATCAAAACTTAGCTTATTATTATTATTATTATCATCATTATTATTATTACTTTGTCATTATATTAATAATATTAATCTTATGCTTAAGTTTAGAAACATCCTGCTTTCCCCCTTCCCATCCCCTCCTTCTCTGTGGTACACGCTATACAGCAAAAAAGGCTTTCCAATGACCATAGAATTTCCATTATAACTAATAATAATAATAATGATAATGAATTGTACACAGTTCTGTGTGTAAAATATGGCTGGTTCTAAAACAAACTACCAATGTACAAAGCTGTTCTCCCTCCCCTACCCTGGGCCACCCGAGAGATAGTCAGATTGTGGAAGAACTTTTATCCCAGAGGCTTTCTGAGACGATAAAAATTAGGAAAACAACACACAACCCTTGAGTTCCTTGTCTTTGGTGTGGAGGAAATTACTGGTGGGCAGCTGGAGCTGTTCTGCTGCAGGGACACTTAAGGCTTGTTGTTTGGGCTGCTGCAGAAGCCTGTGTTGGACCAAGGGTCACCGATGCTTTGGTTTAACTACCAGCTCCTCACCCTCCACCTCACAACCCAGTGATGCCAGAGGGTCTCCCCACACCCCCACTCTATATCCCTCCCCCCATCACCCTGCCTGTAGCCCATTTGCTCTCCTGGGGCTTTACGCTCTCTTTCGTCTTCCTTCCAGGTTTCGGAAGCTGGAGGGTCTCAGCTTCATCTCTGCAAACTGGATGGAATACTCATGGCCCTTCCAATGGAACCAGTTAACACCCTGCAAAGACAAAAATGTGAGAGCTCTGATGCCTGGCTATCTGAGCCACCAGAGACATCTATAATTGCAATTCCTCTTCTTCTTGAAGGCATTATAAAAGCCTTCAAACCCCAAACTCACCTGACTGTGGCTGTTGTCACCATATCTGCCCATCAGATTGACTCGGTGACAATTCTTGTACCAGAATGCACCCTTGTATGACAAAGCACAGTTAGTGATGGCAGAATCATTGTCCTTGTCAAAGGTGGAGAAGGACCTTCCATTATGGTACGTCATGGAGTCACCTGGATGGGAAAGACCAAAGAAAGAGTCAACGGTTTGCTTAGTTGAGGTTACATAGGAGTGACCATTCTGCAGAACATGTTTGGACTGTGCCATACACCCTCTGTAAAGCCTGGCTGTGGATCTAAGTGCTTTTAAATTGACTTGTTTTAATAGAGAAGAAAAAAAACAGGTTTATTGTTGGAGGAAAGCAAAAATATTTTTCCAGATGGTCTCTAATCCCCAGTTCATTGTTTTCTTAATGCAAGTCAATGTCTGAACTTGCTGGCAAATCCCTGTACAGAAGGCAGTGTGGATAAATCAAGTCCAAAGAGACCTCCACAAGGAATGAATCAAGACAAAAGGAGTCTCCATGCTTAGCTAGTCCATGCAGTAAAGCTTCTTTAGCTGGAAACACAGAGAGATGTCTGCCTACTGCTGACTTCCCAAGGCCTGGCTGCCCATTTAGAAGTGAGTGCAATTGAAGCAGCCTTCTGTATGTCTGAAGCAGAGCTCACATCCATGTCTTATTAGAATCATAAAATCACAGAATGATATGGGTTGGAAGGGTCATCCAGTCCAACCCTCCTGCAGAAGGAGCCCCCACCTAGATCAGGTCACACAGGAACGTGTCCAGGTGGGTCTTGAAGAGCTCCAAGGAAGGAGCCTCCACACTCTTCCTGGGCAGCCTGAGACAGGGTTCCCTCAACTCACACTGAAACAGTTTCTCCTTATCTTTAAATGGAACTTTTTGTGTTCCAGCCTCTTTCTCTTACCCCTTGGCTTGTTGCTAGATATTGTTGAAAAAAATTGCTGCTCCAACCTCCTGACACTTGTGGTGATGCTGATCTGCAGCATTCATCAGGTGACCTTGATCCAGCTGTGAGGAAATTGCAAATCAGAAGAAAACAAAGTGTTTCAGCTCACCTGCTGTGCCACTGTAGCCATCCACTCTGAGCCGGTATCTGCTCTTGGCATCTCCAACGCTGAACCTGTCATAGACAGCATAAGCTGTCTCACCTCTGTCCTGCAGATCCACACGCAGCTCGTACTGGCCCTGGGAAGTAATTTTGTGGAGGTTCTCCAGACCTGTGGAAATAAATGACCAATCCATTTGTCTCCCTGTGTTGATTTGTCTATCATCGTGTCATGCTGGCCAGGAGGTGATACTGGCCTGTAGGTCTACACCAGGGCATAAACACTGGTGAGGAAAGTCAACTTTGAACTGTAGCATAATGGTCACCAAACCAAATCAATAAAAGCAGGCAGATTGAGAGATTCCTTCCCTTCAAATCACAGCAGCAGGTGGCTCTTTGGGAAAAGCAAAGCTGTGCTGTGTGACCATCATTGTCTTTCATTCACCATCTTGGAAACTTTGCTTCTATTTTCCTCACTTGGTTTGAGTCACATAGTTGTGTTGTTGGGAGTGTCTTAGGAGTACAAGAAGAAGGTTTTCAGTTGCTTCTCATGTTACCTCTGATTTCAGAGCACCAGTGAACATTGGTTTGGGATGTTCAGTGACCCAAGCAGCATGACACCTATGAACTGCAAGTGGAGGGACTAGCTTGGACCTTGCAATTTTAATGTCCCTAGCAGCATGATGTCCCCAGCCTCCTTCACCCAGACTGTGCTTCCCTTTATGAACTAAACTCTTGCCAACTAAATGGAGGCTTCGATGTGCCTCCTGGTCCTTTGGGCTTTGTTAATTTTCATTTAAAACAACCCCAGAAATTCTTGCCACTTACCTATCCAGAACTCATCCTTAGGATCTCCAAAACCAGTCACATAAGTCTTCCAGTTCTTGTAGAAATCTTCCTTTCCATTTTGACGCCTCAGGAATACCTACAACCAGCACATACAAGAAGTACTGTAGTCAAACTGCCTGGGACAGAAAGGGCACTGACAATGTGGGTTTTATAAATGCAAGGCTTAGCATTGCTGCTTCTTTACTCCCACCACACAGAGCAGAAATTTCACTGCAATTACTGAATTGTACCAAGTCTGGTGAATGTACCTTGCTTTTTTTGAGCTTCTAGTTTCTCTGTTGGGGTCCCAGCCTTCCCTGCATGACATGGGCTTTTAGTTCCTGCTCTTGGCTTTTTTTTTTAACATCCCTTTGTAGCTCTGTTGCTGGTCTACATCCCTAGTCCCTCAGCCAAGCATTTGTCCAGCTTCTTCCTTTCTGTGCCCTGGATCCCTCTGGCATGTTCAGATTTTAGGATGCCAGTACAGAGAACTGGCATTTTTACTGTTACTCGTAAGGTATAACATTCAGAAATAATGTATCTGATCTAAGATGGTAATTTCAGCACCGCTATAGCCAGTGGAGAGAGATCAGTGCTGCTCCTATCCATCCATTGGAGACACCTCTCCCTTCTCCAACTACAGAAAAAGCTGGTAACCTCCCTTGTTGGCACCTAGGTGTCTTACCCAAGACAATATTCTGCAGTTTTATAGGCAAATCAGCCCTATTCTAATGATAGAGAACTCAGAGGGATGCCATAGATCAGCAGGGATGACATCTGCCACCCCTGCTCTTTGTACATGAAGGGTGTTGTGGACCTTATCCCCCTTACTCACAATCCATCCGCCCCCATCCTCGTGCATGTCGCAGAAGACTTGCAGGGGCTGAGTCTTGTCCCCATTCAGGTAAACTGTGTAGAGCCCAGAGGAGGTTTCTCCATTCAGGAGAGCCTGGGAGCAGTCTTTAGGGTAAGGATATAGAAGACCACCTGCACACATGAAAAAGGAGAAAGCAGTCCTTAAGATATCAGCAGTTACAAGGAGCTTGCTGAATACAGATAACGTGGAAATCTGCTGTGGGTCAATGGCACAGCCAGCTACAGAACCCATGAACAGACCTGTAATTACTGGGCTATATAGAAAGATTCACAGCAGACAATGTGTTTTTCTTCTTTTGAATGTGCTTTTGCACATCTGTCTGCACTTTTGGAAGTGCCATGAATGACAGAGAACTACTCACTGCTGTGATGAGAGTGCATCCCCCAGCTGCACTTATTTAAAAGGCAGGAGTTGTGTTTACAGCAACTTTGGGGTAAATTAGCAACCTATGATCGTGTGACGGAAAACCGAGGCAGAAATATAAAGATATGACTATAACAAAAAAAAAAAGAAAGAAATTGGGAATATTTTGCTAGCAAGCAGAATCTTAAATATGCTATAAAACTAGCCTTAAAAACCCAAAGCAAGCAGTCACAGCTGAAACTACAGGGAAATGTTAAGCATTTCTTTCTGACAACAAGCTAACAGCACCATTGCAGTTAGAGCAATTTCTAACCCCTCAAAAGGGTTAGATTTTTTTGCTTTTTTTCACCTAGGCCATTACCTTTTTCAGCCAACCATCTAAGCAAGGGATGTTCTAGGTGTATCCATAGAAGATACACAACACAGTTGCTGTTCACAGAGTGGCTGTTGGTTCCTTTTCAGGGTGTTGCATACTCCTGCCCGGGCCTCAGCTAAAGTGAATTCACATCACTTTTGGTAGGGATTTGGAGAACAGCAGCTCTCTGCAGGGAGCTACTCCACTGTTTCCCTCTTACCAAACAGCCTGTGTGTTTAGAGTTTAGGATTGTTGCCTTTTGGTGGAATTCACCTTGCTTAACGCAAGGAGTGAGTATGAGCAGACTCGGGATTATATGGCTGTATTGATATATGATTATATGACTAGTGGCCAAAGGAAGAATGGAAATGGCTGAAAATCCTACTGGATCTGAAAGGCTGGGAAGCATGAAGAGTGAGACAAATGACAGGCAAGGATTCACAGTTAATACTGAGCACTTTTATGCCAGTGGTGAACTGACCTTCAGAGAACTCAATCTGTTCTTGCATTCAACTGGAACAGACATGCTGTGTGAAAACCAATCTCAGAAAGGGGAGAAAAAAACCTGCCCAGAAACCCATCTCCCTAGACCACTGACCTGATTTGTGTGTGTGTGCGCATGTGCTTTGCTTCTTTTCAACCTAAACCACCGATTTAACAGCTTGCTATGTGTCAGTACAGCTGCAACCAGGGTGTCAGCTTGGATTTTAGAGAGTAACATTCCTTTCAACATTCTACGTGGAAAAGACAGAATGTTTCATCAGAGAAAGGACTACAGAGGTGATGTAGATGGATATATAGACAATAATTTCATCCTGCCAGTCCAGGGGAAGCAGATGACACAAGAACTCAGGGGGAATAGGGACCTTTGCACTGACACTACAAGAAAATGAAGTGCATACTGCATTAAAAACCTTGAAGTCTGTGTCTGCTTATTGGAGAGCAGTTACTTATACGTTATTTCAGCTGTGCATGTGCTCTTAGGTCCTTACTTGTGGTGAAAATAGCCTGAATCATTTTGCTCTTCAGAGATCTGTTCAGTGCCTGGAGTTTCACTGTGTAGTGTGTAGACGGGTTCAGCTCTGTCAGGCTGTAGGAAGTTGTCTCAGGGTTTAGGATGACTTCCTGTGAGGAGCAGAAATAAGAGAGAGAAATCTCACTGAGAAAATCATGGGAATGGGAACTGCTACATATTATGATGTGTCACATTGATTTTGTTGTAATTCTTTATGGTATTTTTAACCATATAAATTACTTCAGACCAAATTTCCATTCCTCTGACATTTCTATCAGGCTTTCTTCAGAAGGCTGAGAAAAGTTGCCTGGAAATGAATGTTTACCAGCATGATGTACAAGCTGAGTGGTTTAAAAACAAGACAACATAAATGTTTACAGGCATTGAACATGCACATTGTATAGATGTCTCTGTGAAACTTATACAAAAATTAGAAGAATCAACCTTTAGGACAAGGAATTATCATGCTCCAGTTATCACAAAGCTGTTTTTAAAAGATTGGTTTTCGGTATGCTTAGGGAATTTGCCTTCTTGTAAACCAGATCCCTTTCTGATATCCCAGGCTGGGTATCCAAAACAATCTGTTATTTTTTGCTGGGATTCACTTCACTTGTATTTAAGCATCTAGTGCAAAGCAATCATGTAGGAACAGGAGAAACGATTGGAGACCAAAAGGCCCTTTCAAAGGCAATTCATTCTTCCTTAGACACCTCATACAGGAATGGATTCTCCTGAGTTTAGAAAGGGGAATCTCATTCTTTGGGGTGTGTGAGTTTGGAATGGGGGAAAATAGTTGCTTGTGCCTTTATCTGTATTGTGGAGAGATGACTGTCCAAATTCAGGCTGTGTTTGACCTTCTGTTTCAGGATATAATATAGGAGAGTATTTAAGAAGGTTTTAAATGCATCTGTGTTCAAGCTAGCACTGAAACAGGTGTTTAGTATTTCACCATGTTGAAGTTAACCACATGATTGTGTTCTATTGCTGGATACTTCAGAGCATCTCTACTACTCACTGCTGGCACAACCCTTCTTGGTTTGTTTCCAAGTGCTGTACCTTGACTTTGCCATCAATGGACTCGTAGATCAGGAGATAACTAGTGACAGGAGCACGTGGAGGCCTCCAAGTTATCACAGCTGTTTCTGACTGAACCTCAGTGGCACTTAAATCTCTTGGAGTATCCAGTCCTGAATGAGACAACAGATCGAACACAGTCATATCTCTATGGAGTTTAGTACACTGGCTATCTGATGGACACACAAAAACCTGATGGGCAGTATATTAAAACAATCCAGAAAAAGCAAACTTTTTCTTCCCAGAAACTTCTAATTAAAAAGTATTTCAAGATAAATGTTGTGATTAAAATATAATTTCCCCATTGGAAGTTTTAAAGTGTGGTTATTTATTTTATCTAAGTTCAAATATTGGCTTATCTCAGAAACTTTAGTTCATAGACACTTGCATTGAAATGTCTTTTGAAAAAAAATGTGTGTTTTTTGTCATTTCACACAAGAAGAAAGACTGGAAACTTGGCTTCCAATGATGCCTCTTTTTAATAGAAAAACTTTTCATACTTGCTCTGGCTACAGCTTCACATCTCCACTGTATCATAGCACTGAATTTGTATGTCTTAGTTCTTGTCTTTCTAGTTAACACCCTGGGACAAGTCAAGTAACAGTCAGGAAAATGAAAAACATCCATGATTTCATTGATGTTAATAGAAAACTGTTAAGTATGAAACCAACTGGATCCTTTTGGTATTAGTATCTCAAAGAAGAGCTCCTGCTCCTGCTTTGTATGAGAATCTGTAGAAGTGGTGACAGAAAACTGCCTTCTGAGTCACTCACCAGCCTTCCACCAGAGAAAACATGATGCAAATACTACCACAATTTAGGTTTCTAGTAAAAAAAGCACAATGTGCTGGCTGACTGTGGTGTCAGAGAAACGTATGCCAGGTGGGAAGAGAGGTGGGAGGTGACAGTGAGGAGGGACTTAGCACCTGTAGTAAACTTGGTGGAGAGGGTGTCGCTCTTCTGTGTGTCTTTCAGTGCGTGGACCCTCAGTGTATACTCAGTTGCAGGTTGAAGGCCATTCAGGTCGTACTCAACAGTGTTTCCTGATACCATCTGAGTAACTTCTGGTTCTAAAAGACAAGACAAACAGAACAGGTCCCAGCATTATTCAAAAAAGTCATGATATACTCAACTCCATGCTCCACTCTGATATATTTATTCCTATCTAGGAGGAAGTGCAAAATAGCAAAAGCCCAGAGACCATCTCCCTGCTTACACTTATCCTAAACCTGAATTAACACCGTTTATCCAGGAGTATTAGCACACTCTAGCGTTCACATGAATTATAACACCATTTTTTCCTCTTCCAGAATCTCTCTCATCTCTGTTGGTGTCTGAATTGGGAATGCTTAATTAAAAAGATCATTTTTCAAACCTTTGCAGCAAAGCATTGTACAAACAACAGTCCCACACCATCCTCCTGCTGCACCCACTTCTGAGCATCTCTCAAGAGCTGTAACACTCTCAGCTCCCTGGCCCACCACTAATTCTTCTTACCATCCTCAGAAGCATAAGAGACAACATAATTATCCACTGCAGCAATTGCTGGCTGCCAGGTTGCCAGAGCCTCAGAGTCTGTGATGTTTACCACTACTAGGCCTGATGGGCTGTCCAGAGCTGAAAGAAAGAGAATAACAGATTGAAGGAGTCTGACAAATGTTCTCAGCACTGTGCAATGCTCTGTTGTAAATATCTGACATTAAATGCACAAACACTGCTGTTTGGTGCAGCTTTTATGATCCCCTGTGGAATACTAGAGCTCTGAAGGAAAGACGTCAATGCCCATAAAGAGACATCAAATGCCTCCACTGGAAAGGAAGGTCAATGCATGAAAAGATTAAACACTGGGAACAGACATAACTAACTGTATTATCAGATCAGTCTTGATACCATCAATCCTAACAGCTTTGTCACAGCTGACATATTTCTCTCAACACCATCAAATCTGGATTGCTTTTTTGGAGCAAATTCAGGAGACAGAACTAGGAAAAACAACTAAAGTGACAGCAACTGATAGCCACTGTGACCTTTCATCAGCTTGTCTTGCATGTTTAAACATAAACCAATCAAACAGACAGCCAGTCAGACATCCAAAATCCCCAAATGTCCCTCCTTGCTTCCTCTTGGGACTGTATTTTGCACACAATTTTATGCTCTCTCCATCTAGGGAAAAATACCTGCTGCCAGTACAGATGGAAAAGGTTATACATTTCATGAGATGTGGAGTTTGAACCCACAATAGAAACTAGTCTGAACAGTTCAGCTGAGCTGGCTCTTTGATCCCTCGTGTACAATGGTATTAATTAACCTTCTGGTTTGTTTCTGATGTATTTGGACTGTGAATATGTAATTGGTTCTGTCTCTCTGCAAGTTGGTTTAACACTTAGCAAACAAGACCCTGATCAAACTTACACATTCTATACTTCTCTGAGATACGAAGACACAAAGAGAGAGCAAAACAATTCCTACAGTTTGTGTTGACAGCAGAAATGGGATCTCAGTGGGTCTTCAACTCCAGCTCCTAGCCTTTCATCAGGCACAGGCAATACCTGCTTGTGTTTCAATATCTGCTATTTCCTCTTTATATATTACCTGTTTTCAGAGTGCCAGATACAGGTTCACTTTCTTCAAAGCCCTTCACAGAGATGATACTGACATTGTAGCCTACACCTGGGACCAATTTCACCAACTTGGTCCTTGTCTTGCTTCCATCAATTGTAACAACATTTGGAGTACCTAGGATGGAGCCAAATGCCAATGGATTAGTGTCACAAAACTCCAGTAAATGCTTGAAGGATATGTTTCAAATTAAAGACATTATGACCAACATGGATGTGTTTGTACAGCCAGAGGTGAACTTTTGCCCAGTCAGTTGCAATCACTGATGCCAAAGGGCAGCCTTGGGAAAGAAAGTACAGCTCTATGATGCCTAAATCTGAGACGCTGGTGGTATCACAACAGTAAGGAAAAATATAACATTTCTGTTCAGAAAAAACACAGTCTTGCAAATGAGATAGAGGTGAAAACACTACTGGTTGTTTCTGGTAAGAGCTGGAAGTTTCTCCTTCACCCACCTTACTTTGAATAGAGTATGTATTATTACAAGAGATGCTGCATATGTGGGAGAGGACTTTGGATACATATTTCTTTCACATTCTGCATTTATATTGCAGGAAAGCACGTAGGCAAGTGCCTAACTTTATGATTTTGGATTGCTCCTTTCTTCTGTGGAATCATTATATTTTTCAGTTGGATGTGTGCTGACATGCTATATTGTCTACGCCTTTATTCCTCCTAGTAAATAGCAATTCTTTTATGGTCCTTATGTCTGTAGTGTTTGCTTTTTAGCTGTTTTCTTTCAGATACATCCTCAAGTTATGCTAAAAATGTGGTTTTTAAGCTAAACACTAAAACAGATATAATGGATGGAATGAAACATCAGGGAGTCCTAAGTAAAATCACTGCCTTGCAAAACTATTGCAACCATGGATTATGATTATTATTTCTAAGCATCATCTTTTAAAACATGCTTAGCTCATAAAATGCCTACAATGAGATTGCTTGGAAAGAAATCCTACTTAGGAGGCTCAGCAGGAGCAAAGACTTTAGTGAATGTGGCTCTATTAGAAGCACAACCATTCCAGCATCTATCTCTGAACAATCTTATGTCTTGTCCATGGGATGTGAGATGCTGTTCAGACAGAAGATGGCTCCTTGGAACAAGACTGCACACTCGTATTCCCAGTCAGCAATTTGAAGGAAAAAAGAGATGATCTGTGTAAGATCACATGGAAGATACACTGAGAGATGGATATCAGTACAGCAAACCCTTTCTGCACTCCTTGTTACCCTTTTCCTCCCTGTCCCTCCTCAGTTACTCACCCCCTGAGAGAGGGACGTAGGAGATGCGGTAGCTCTCCACACGGCTGCGAGGAGGGGTCCAGCTGACTGTAGCCGAGTTTTCCGTGATTTCGGAGAAAGAAATTCCCTTGGGAGATCCAACAACTGTCAGTGGAGGACAGAGAACACACCACACAGAAAGAAAATGTCAGTCATTTGTTTATGAGTCTCTAGTGCTGGAACATTGGTTTGTCTTATCGCTCTATCCCGAGAGCTGAAGCTGTCAATATTCCGCTCTAAATAACACTTATGCAGGGAGCATCAGTTGATGGGTTTATTACATACTGTCAGTAAAAATTTATTTGATTTCCCTTTTTTCAATAATGTTACAATAGTGCATAGCTTAAAAAATACCCAAACACGAATCTACCTACCAGGTACCCAGAAGTAACAGAGATTTCAGCGTTGCAGACCAGTGTGGATGAACAGTCACTGAAGTACTGTTCTATTACCCCTGAATCATTGTATTTGTTGCCTTTTCTACACCAATTTAACTTGGATGATTTTTAGTTTCTACATTGAGTCTTGGAGCCATATTTGTGACATCAATAGCAGCTCTTAGTTATGGAGAGGTTTCTGTTCCTCAGCATAAAGTTTGTGCTATAGGATGCCTCAAAAAGTCCCAAACTCAGTGGCCTGAGTTAATCAAGGGTCCATCCTCTGAAATAGTGACTGCCAGGAACTTCTCTTGGCTTCAAAATACAAGCAACAAGATTTTGTTCTTGGAATCTCTGAGACAATTATTTTTCCTATCAAGCACATTCCTATTCAAGCGCATCCATCTAGAGAAAGTCCAAGTACAACCATCATGAGGAAGGAACTTATGGCTCCACTGCAGCTCTTTGTCACACAATCCAGTCTTTCCCTGTGTAAACCTGAGCACTACATTTATCTATATCAATTAGATCAGTAAGCTGGCATAAAAAGCCCAAGGTTTGCAAAAGTCACCCAAAGATGCAAACAAACATGTATCTGAAACATTTCAGTTAAAAGCCTGCAGCAAAACAAGCACAGAAAGAGCTTTTGGAAAGACATGGTAAGGAGAACTGCCACTTCAAAGTTTACATTGAGCATCTCTCTTCCAATCTGATTTTTTGACTGTTACCAAAACAACCCTGAATGGTGTTAAAGAAAATAAACAGCCCACACAGGGTAGG
Organism: Urocolius indicus; assembly: GCA_013401255.1. Classification (NCBI taxonomy): domain Eukaryota; kingdom Metazoa; phylum Chordata; class Aves; order Coliiformes; family Coliidae; genus Urocolius; species Urocolius indicus. Next base: position 17,740 of record WBNH01009613.1, read on the forward strand.
CCATTAGCAGAAAGGAGCGAGATACCAAACATCAGCCACATTAAGAGTGATGGAGACAGACTGAGAGCAGGGGAAGGGGGGCAAGAGGAGAAAAAAAAAAATGACTGTGCTTGAAATAGCTTGGAAAGAACGTGTCTGCGGGAAAGAAGTCAGAGGGCTGTTTGTTCCATGTCTCCCCAAAGTTCTAGCAGCAATGCACTAAATCAACTGAAAGGCAAGGAAAGAAAAACAACTGAGCTCTCAAGGGAAAAGTAAATCATTTCTCTGGAGGTCACTAGACACGTTGAGTCTGTGGGGTTTGCTCATGTGGTAAAGCCAAAGAAAGAAAGAAAATATTTAAAGATAATGAAGAAAGCAAGGTGAAGTTAGTAAAGCTACATCACACACACAGTTGCTACTGATTTAGGTACAGTCTGAAGGAAACAGAGGAGCATAAAGAAAACCTGGGAGAGAAAGGAATGATTTTGTTTCAAATTTTTGATGCTCTTGGGGACTGATGAAAAGTGCTGCTGACAACTCTAGAGACTGAAGAGATGGAACAGCACTTGGTTTTCATAAACACAGAGTAATTCAGCCTAATCCAGAAAATAAAGTTCCAAATCCATCTCATTTGGGCTTTGCTGAGCACACTTCAATGGGCTTCATGCTTGTTTTCTGTACAACATGAACCTCTGCATAATAAAAAGTACTACATGAGAGTTCCACATCCCCAGCTGCCCAAAATGTGGGGCAGGTTACTTTCCTAGGAATGAACCTGGTAAAAACCACCAGAGCAAGCCTCGATGCGAAATGAGTTCCAGAGATGTAAAACAGTGCTACCTTTGAGCACAGGGAAATGAAAAAGGAGCAAATGAAACCATCTTGTTGAGCTACCTGAAAGCCGACATTAATCAGGAGTGAAAAAATCACCAGCATGCTTCTGTCTTGCCACTCATTAAAAACTCAGTTAAGCTGTTGTGCAGATACAGGTCCCCATTAGTTCTAAGAGAGACAGAGAACTTTCCTGTGAGGTTGCTAAAGCACCCAGATACCTGAGTAGTTGCTATTCCTTGGGGATTATTTGCTAAAACATTGTTCTTTCATTACCAACAGACTATAGAAATGTATTCACTGGCTTTCTTCTCCTAAGCAACAGCAAGCATCAGGTTGCATTTGTCACATATAAAGAGCATGTCAAGTGTTTTGTGATCCTGTCAGTTGAGAAATGCTGCCACAGTGTGGCAAAACACCATTAGAAGAGGAAAGTATCAGCATGAGAGCCACACTTTGTACCAAGGCTATTAAGCACACAGCTGTGTTGTGGTCCCTGCTGAGGGCTGAATTGCCCCTTAACAGACATTACACAGATTGATTTCCAAAAGACACCAACTGTCATGTTGGAGTGGATAAACTCCCTTGTTCAACCTCATTAGACACTGCAGGTCTGTAGTATGATGCTGCCTTGCACTGCAGTGATTTCACAATTAATAGTTTCTATCACAGCAGAATTGATGATTATAAAATGACAAGCATACAAGTGCAGAAGGCATGGAGAGTGGGTACCATCATCACTCCAAGCAGGATAAACAGCATTTTAACAGTATTATTGTCTGCAGTTCTGGGGAAAAAAAACTATTGCTGTTCATTTGTACATAATGGTATAAGAACTACTTGTTACAGGTGTGGGAAGATACAATTTTATTGTCATCTCCCATGCCAGCGGTTTCACACCACAATCCTGGTGTGATGGGAACAAGGGAGATCATCTCAGCCTCCAGGCAAGTTACCAGCTGCAGGACCAGCACAAGCTACATGGAGAAAATAGAAAATGTCAGTCCTGCTTTCCTCATCCTTTCCTCACACAAACCTCCATGGCTGTCACTAGATCAAGTGCCTTGCTGACTTCTTAGGAGAGAAGGAATGGAAACTTCAGAGGAGGCTGAGGCAGCAAAAGGCAAATGCTGCAAGGCAAAAGGCAAACATCTTTCCCTCCTTTCTCACAGCACTGGGTGATTTGCTGTACAAAGATAAGAAGTCAGATCTTCGGAGAATATTATTTGGCAATATTCAAACCAAATTCCCTCAGTGGCACCAATTACATCATTTGTGGACCTGATCCCTGAAGACTGTATTTATGTATAGAATCATAGAATTGTAGGGTTGGAAGGGACCTCTAGAGATCATCAAGTCCAACCCCCAAACCCCCAATATACAAGGGTTATGTCCGCAGGGAAAGAAGAGGAAAGCTGTGAGTGATAAGTACAGAAAAGGATTGGTGCTCTAGATTATTTTCCTACCTTCATTTCCATGGTAGTGTTTGGTTTAGATTTGCTGATCTGTTTGCCAGCTTTGTTCCAACTGTTATTTTATTGTCTCTTCTTAACTAAAGCTAAAGGCTGCCTAGCTAATTTATTCCTTGCTCACTTGTATCTTGTACACAGGCCAAAATAAAGCAAGCCTGAGCTACCCCCTTCAGGGATAGAAATGTTTCTTTGCAATGGAAATGCTATAAATATACATATTATGTCTAATACTCCTAGGAAACTAGTGAGATGCCTTGGTGGCTTCAGCTACCCAATGTGGGGTAACCTGCAGTGCAAATTATTTAGCTGGACTTTTGTGGCTCCAGCTCTGTTATCAATTATCCATGGGCTATTTACATCTAACAAACATCTTTTGGGCTACTTGCTTTGGTAGGTGACATGTGCTAAATCTCCTTGAAAGGACTGAATAAGAATGTAGTCACGAGGAAAACTGATAACTCTTGGTGGTTTACCATAAATACCCTGGAAGTCAGTGAAAATGGAGACATGCTGCTAACAACTGCAGTTGACTTTAAACATCTCTCTCCATTATGAATCAACCTACATGAGCCCGGAGAAAGGTGGCTTGTGATGGATGCATGTTCTGCTTCGTGTAAATGTCTGAGTAAGTGTACATATGTCTTTGCTGTTTATTCAAGGGATAGGATGGCAGTCAGTGGAGCTGGTCAGAAGTGTGCCTTTCCCTGCTAACAAGTGGCACCATAGGCATTATAGTGAATCATGAGGCCATTCTATTTCAGGAAAAGTTGTTCTATACTGAGTTATTATTGTCCCTTTTCTGTGATGTCTGGAGCACATTGCTACAGCTGAGCAATGCCTCTTATGAATTTCTATTGGCCTCTTCACAGCCTCTAATCCCAGACTTAGATCAATTAGAAATTATTATGTTTTGATATCAGCAAGCTCAAAAGTTTTAGAAGAGAGGATTTGGGTCACAGGACATTGCTTTGTTTGCTTTAGATTTAAATATACTCCAAAATGTAACCATGACTTTGTTGGAAAAATGGAAGAGTTTAATTCCAAAGTGCCAAAATGAAATGCTTAAAATGATAACTCTTGTTGTTGTTTAAATCAATCTCAGGAATTAAATCACAGCTTTGAGAACTTTTTACTTGACTAATATCTGCTTATTTTCATTTAAAAGAATCATAAGAGAAAAAAAGATTCCAGTTACAAATAGCACAAACTGCCTTCTCCTTGGTACTGAGAAAATGAGGCTCTTTTTTCAGAAACATACATTGATTTAGGCTAACTTCAGACATAGACATTTGCAGTTACAATGTTTCTTCATTAATGTGAAAGGCAAGAATTCCAGCCTCATGGAATTAAGGATTAAAGCCTTGGTATCTTTAAAACAAAATGGTATGAATTGATAGCTGTACCTGTGTGTCTTCTCCTGGATGATTTCACCTGGATATGTCACTACACTAATTTACATCAGAATTTTTGACACACAAGAATGAGAACATAAAGCAACTTCTGCTGAGGGAGTTCAGCGCTTTCATTTTGCTGGAAACTCAAATTTCTTTTGAATTGTTGAGCACATGTTGCTCCTGATAAAATCAATCTAAGTTAACCACGCTTAGTTCTTTACTGATCAAGCCATAAATAAGCTTCTCAGCATCTCTGGTAAATTCATTTTGTCATAACTCTTTCCTAGGGGGGTAAGTTGTTGTGAAGTGGTGTCACATCATTCATCCCAGGAAACCACTGAAAAATGCTGATACAGAGATAATATTTCTCATCTCTCAGAGTCAATGTTTTAATTTGTTGTCTAACTCTAGGTCATTAAAGAAATTAAATAAAACCATATTAAAGAGATTGATAAAGTTAAGGAATCTGAGATGATTGATTATAAATAACTGCACCACATTAAACCAGTAATTTGGATAAGGGACATGCAGGAGACAATTCAAACACCTCGGTTACTGTCCAAGCTGGCTGTGAAAAGGAGAGATGCTGAAAAAAAAAAGGCATGTTATTCTTTTCTTACTCAAGAGACAATACCTGTGGTTGCTACTGCATTTACAGGTTGGGAACGCCGTCCACTGCTAACTCCATAAAGCTCAATTTCATATTCAGTACCCTCTTTCAGCCCTGTTATATCCTGGGTGCGCTCATGGCCTGGTATTATTTGCTCCAGTGGATCAGATTTCCTTTTGGTATCCCTGATTTTTAGAACAAAACTGTCGAAAACCCCATCATCTGCAGTCCAGGACAGGCGGAAACCATCGGGAGTAGCATCTGAAACCAGAAGGTTGTCGACCTCGGGTTCTGCTTCTAAAAAAGGAGAAAATAGCAGCAAGGAAAGAAATGATTGATTTTTTTTTTTTTTTTAATCAGTTGGTTAGAGACCTGCCTGAGGTCTGGATATAGCACACTGCAAGATTCCAACCACAGTTCAAAGAAAGAGAAACAATCTGCCAGCTATTGAAAAAAAAAAAAGGAAAATATTAGCATTATACACATATTAAAGATTGATGTGAGTATGTGCAGGCCCATTCAACCTGTCACTCTTCAACAGCAAATCCACTACACGGACATACACCACTTGCCTCTGACATGCAAAGTTACACATGCTAATAGTAAGTTTCGTGTGCTCCCTTGCTACCTATGTGAAACCCTTATGTAAGATAAAAACAAGCTCTTGTTAAAGAATTGCAGGCATGCCTGTAATGTTGTCAGGCCTCTCTCTGTTAGGAGGACAACATAGAAGTCACCTGTAAGATTTTTTTTTGTCTTCATGCAAGACCCCTATTTCATGCACTGCTGGCACCTGAGATGTTTCCAGTCAGGCAAATCCTTTACTTGGATATTAAACAAATGTTAAAGTTGCAAAGAGGAATCGTGACAATTCATAAACAGCATACTTAAATCCAAATGCAAGACCTACAGTCTTTAGTGAAAGCACCCATTCAAGAGGATCTCAGGAGCTGTAAGTTATGAATTACCTGCAAAATATCTTTAGCTCAGTACGCTTAGGCCTCATTACCTAGAGAAATGCTACTGGAGTGGTTACTGTCTTACAGCAGCTCCAATGCACTTTGTCCACAGAAAGACATTCCTATTTACTTTCTGATGAGACTCCAATCAGATAACTGCCAGCTTTGCTGCTGCATAGTCAGCAACGTATAAACAAGATGACAGAGATGGGGCTAGAGAATCAGTCTGCAATGAGTTTTCAAGAAAGCTCAAATGCTGCTGGAAAACAGCAGCTATGATGAGGTCGAAAGCATGAACTAAGGCTTTCTGGAGAGAGATGGCAACTTTATGGGTGGCTATGGTAGCGTTCAATGATCTGTGGGTGGAACCCACACAGAGAGTGAAGGAAAGGAAGACAAGGGCAAGAAATCCAGTATGGCTCTTCCTGAAGGTCCTGTTGGAGAATGCTGAAGTGCCCAATAGTTGTTAACAAGATGAGCTCCCACATGCAGCCACTTTTCTTTAAAGATCTCAGTTAGAAGTACCTACATGACCATACCAGAAGCCTTCACCCCTCAACCCTCATGCACATCTACAGGATCCCTCATAAAGACAAAAGGGAAACATCAAGTTAAAAGAAACAGAATTTCATTGGTGGACCTATCATAAACCAGGAATTATGTGTAGCCATGATGCAGAAAAGGATGCAAAAGCCAAGGTTCGCTTTGCAAATGGATTGCATAAAACATCTTCCATGTGAGAGGAAAAGTAAGAAAGAAAGGATGGAAGAGAACAATTTGTTCACTTTAAAATACCTGTAACAGCCACAGTGCTTAGGGGCTTTGTTTGGTGCCCCTTGGCAAAACCATAAAGCATAACCTCATAGCCAATGCCAGTAATAAGGCCTTTAAGCTTCAGTTGCCTCTGGGCTCCCGTAAGGAGGAACTCCTGTGGGTCCAGCAGCTTGCCAGAATCCACCACGACTACTAGAAAGTTGTCAAAGGCATTCTCCGATGCCATCCACGACACTGTGAACCCGTAAGGGTTAATATCAGACACAGTTAGGTTTTCCAGTGGGGGCATGGCCTCTAAAAGAAGGGAAGGTGCAAAAACACACACACACACACACACAAAAGAAGCAAAAAACATTGCAAATTAGACAGTGTCACAGATTCCACTAAACACAAATCACATTTTCCCCCAAAACATGGATTTAATAGAAGTGCAAAGCCAGGACCAAAAGATTGGAATTTTCAATGGAGCCCCCAGAAGTTAGATGCTTATTTCTTGATTCAAGAGTGTCTCAGCACCTCAGCTCACAAGCTCCATTGAAATTCCTTCCAAGCTCTGTGTGCAAGCACATTTCTTCTGTTACACATGCACCCTAAGTCAGTTATAACCAATCACTAATGCTATGCATACAGCTTTTATTTCCTTCCCCTTGTGTCCACCATCAGTGCTTTAGGGACAAGCCTCAACTTTGGTATTCACAATTCCTGTATTTTGCCTCTTTACCTCTCTACTTCACTTGAATATCTCCAGCTCTTCCATTCAATGGTGGAATGCTCAGAGACATCAGGACTGTCAGAATCAAGACACTGATCAGTAAGGGTCATAGTCAGTGCAAGCACTAAACACTTGCAGGATTGTTTTTGCAGGGGAAAGGAGAGAAGCCAGAGTTTGCTGGGGCTAAGAACAGGGACTAATGACTGGAGAACAGAGCAATAATCTGTCCAAAGAGCTTCACAGGCAGCTGCTAGTGCGGTATGGTGATAGCTTAAAGAAATTGCAGTGAGGGGTCTTTGTTCATGAGCATGACATTCATCAAAGTTCAGAGGCTGTGGATCAATTCCTCAAAACTTTCCCACCAAGTCTCAGAAAAAAAAAAAGGAGGCCAAATTTTCACAAGATAGTTTCTCAGTGTATTTTGCTCACTCTGACAAGTAAGGAAAAACTAACAAAGTCAAATAGGAAAATCAACTGGCTCTGCTAAGCCCAGGCTTTGATGCTGGATCCCAAGCACTGCTAGTATTTCTCTAACTTATTTGTCAAACCTTGCTTTGCTGGCTCAGGAGCTAACTCATCTGATCTTCCAGTCACTCCAATTGCATTCACTGATGTAAATACCAGTTAAACACAGAACTTTCTCTGGGAAAGGGTTTTGGGTTGGTTTTGATATTTCCAGACTGCTGAAATTGATATCCTGTTAGAATTTGGCATAAAAATTTTCATGTCTTCACCTTTGTGTGACAGAGATTCAGCTTGAGTTTACTTGATTTGGAAACATTTCTGGACTTTGCTTACTTCTGATAGACTAACCTCAAAGATTCACATTTTAGATGAGTTTCTGGGAGGGTGGGTAAACATATTAAGAGCCCAAACTTATGACTGTATTTTCCTGGGATATGGCTTCAGTGACATCAACTTCCCAAACTCACCAGGTTTATGTGAACTGCTGACACATCCTTCTGCTGTGTAGAGTGCCACATGTTTACCTAACTGTGGGAAGCTTCTTCTCAGAATACCAATGTCCATGGGTTTATTTTCAGAAAGGAAGCACTAGTGCTTTGGTAGAGCAAAATAGCAGAGGTTTTGAAAGCAGAGTTGCTTGTTTCTGACTATGTAACTGAATGTCATTAGGGGCCAGATCAGAGCTGGTGCAAGTTTTAAACTTTTGCCTTAAGGTGGGAATTGCCTTTCACAGAAACTGACCAAATGCTGTGAGGGATGATGCTACTGCACCTGCTCTTTCTATTGCGTATTAATGAAGAGTGGAGAGAAAGAAGGTCTCTATTTCTCCATGAATCCTGTTTAGGGCATTCACATGTCTATGTGACAAGCTCTAGTAGCACATACTGGCCACAGAAGGTGAACACTGTGGCATTGATTTAATTATCTAGGAGGTACATGATGTACAACCAATCCCAGTCAAAATCTGGACAAGATATTCAGACATAAGGGATGTGTTGAGGTGTCATCCCAGGACAGGAGAGTGTCTAACATCCAGTCCTCTCTGGAATCTTCAGAAGCAACTACTAAGTGTTAGGTAAATTTTCCCCCGAAACTTCAGGAGTCAAAGCTAAGTTAAATCTAAAGATTATTAGACACGAGGAAAAAAAATCCAGAGGGCTCTTAATTCACTTGAAACTGGTAGTCCTCCCAGAAATCATTTTTTTAAGGCCAACATGACTGATCTGACCCATTCTTACACTAAGTTTGCAAACAAAACCATTGTTGCTGGACAAGATATTCAGTGCTGTAGAGAGGTTTTTGGTTTTGTTTTTCTCATACTGGAATATACATTTTATACACATATTTTTATAGAGTTCAAACCTTTAAGCAGGTACCTGTCATGACAAAAGCAGTGAGGGGCTCTGTGTGAACACCTGCATTGGTGGTCCCCTTAATATTAATGTCATAGCCAGTGTAATCTAGCAGGCCTGAGATGTGAGCACTGCGAGCACCTCCTGACACCGTAAGCTCCTGGGGTTCGTGTTCTGCATAGGTATCTCTAACATGTATAACAAACTTGGCAAAAGGCCCATCTCTTGTGGTCCATGAGAGGTTGAAGCTGTCAGGGGTAACGTTTGTGAGTGTGAGCGTGCCCAGCTGTGGCTCAGCCTCTAAAGGAGAAAGGAACACAGGTGAAGAGACAGCGTTACTCTGAGGGGGTGGGGGAATTCGCAGTGGAGGTTTATGAATCATAGAATCATAGAATGGTAGGGGTTGGAAGGGACCTTTAGAGATCATCTCGTCCAACCCACCTGCTAAAGCAGGTCCATCTAGCTCTTAAGGATAAGGCTGAGTGCTTTAGCCTTATTTTGCAGTGGTTGAAGAGAAAAAAAGAAGCATTGCAAGTGCTATTTTGTAAGGTTTTGGAAAGAAGCCTCTGAAATTAGTGCTGATTTTCATTTATTTTTTCATTCAATTCTCTTAAGTAAACTCAATTTTCCTAAAGAAACATAGGCCTGGTTTATTGAAGCACCAACTGTCCTGTGGTAAAACCACAGAAACTGTAGAAACTCCACACTGAGTATTTGTTGAGAGTACAAACCCCCAGCAATTTCCAAATAAGTGAAGTAGGATTCAGGCAGGAATTAAGTGAGTCCAAAACAGACATCCTTGAAATCCCACCTCAGCTTCTGTTTCCTAGAGTTGTAGGTACCTTTTTTTAATTATTATTTTTTTGGACCCTGAGGAGTTTCAATCCTAAAAGTTATTATCTCAGCACTAATCTCGGGACAAAACCTCCTTGGACTCCACAGATAAGGTGTTCCTCATCCTCTGATTAGGCACAATCAGAGAAGATCTAATAGAATGAACAAAAAAATTCCCACATTACTCTTGTTGTTGTTTTTGCTGTTGGTCTGCTTTCTGACTGCTCAACAGTCAGAAGAAAAGCAGCAAAGACTTTCCTTTCCATTAGAGGAAAACCAAAACCACATTTCTCTCCTGTCAGGGGAGAAAGTTGGCCTTCAGGTTATGGGGGAGAAAGTTCCTTGTTCATCCTATATTAAAGCTATTCCATTTAGCATGAAATCATTGAAGATTCATTAGAGCACAGAGAGCACAAACATGACCCAGCAGTGAGGTTTTCAGAGAAACCTGTGTCTGCTCTCAGGGCTGATTTTCTATTTTTTCTCTTGCCAACTGAGTACAAACCAAGAACACCTTGGGAAACAGACAGTAAATACAGGAAAATAACCATGTACATGATCCATGTTGGGAGAAAAGCAACACAGATGTATCCCACTGACAAAGAGAACACTGAAAGAATGAAATCTTTTTCTTAACTAAAACATGAACTGCTGCAATATGTTCCAACTTTTACTCATGTCCCTCATTGCAAAACTTTTAACCAATAGTCCTCTTTCTTCTCTAGAATTGTCTAGAAACAGGTGAATCCAAGTGTCCCCAATTAAGCACACATGCTGTTGTCATGCTGTTCATAAGTGACCATCAATGCCTTCATGGCTGACAGTGAATATGTCACCATGTAAGCATGGTACTTCCAAAGACAGGGGAGGAGATGAGAAAAAGTCCACAAAGCAAGCAGACTTGGGTGGACAGTCCAATGAAACTGAGCGTGGAATAATCAGCCTCACATGCAGGTCAGAGAGGACAAACTGAACCGTTCCAATCCCATCCTGAAATGGTCACATTCTTTCACATGCCACTTGCATCCAGTCAGGCACGTTCAAGTCATGACACACAGACTACAAAGAACACTACATGCAAAATAAATGGAATTGATCTCCTCAGGCAAGCCTTAGTGATCTCCTGACACCCTGGAATCACCATAGGAAAAGCTCTGACATCCAGTGAAAGGACAGGATCAGAGACTCAAAGACAGCAATACAAGTGACAGAGTGGTGGGCTGACCAGAAAGGGTGGACTTGGTTTTTGAGCCCTGCTTTCTGCTGGGAAGACATGAAAATACTAGGCAGAGAAGAATGTCAGAACCAGCACAAGGTGGCCAGATCATTCCATGCATTTTTGGTTGGTCATTTAGCATGCTGCATGAAACTCACACAAGAGATGCAAATTTCTTGGAAGACATTTGGTTTAAAGAACAAAGAACCAAAATGGCATGCAGGTGCCTCTCCAGGCTGATAAAGATATGGAAGTCTCCCACCCACAGCAAAGCAAGTGAGTATGGGATGAACAAGAATTTTATTCCATCTCAAGTGCAAAGATGCTCTGTGAAGAATATTAACCATTTGGAGCAAGTCAATTATATATACACAGAACTTGCAGATAAGTGTATATATAAGGAAACCAATCCTGGTTTACTACTGGCTCCCTTAATGTTGGGGGCACTTTTTCAGCCTTTTCCATTGCCTCAGATCATTGGTTTTGCCAAGTGCTCTCAAGCCCGATGTATTTTAGCTTCCCCTCATAGTGATTTACCAAAGGAACGATGATGAGTTGGAGCCACGTTTTAGAGCAGTTCCATGGACAGCAAAAGAAAGAAGAAAAAGCAAACCTGGAAGGTGAAACAGTGAAATACCTGTGGTTGCCAGTGCTGTCAAGGTCTGACCACCATGCCCATCAATTACACCATGGAGTTGGACAGTATAATTAGTGGCAGCTTTGAGGTTGGTGACTACAGAGCGCCGGGAGGTCCCTGGCACTGTGTGCACCAGGGAGTCCAAAGGGAAGTCAGAGTTTCTGACTTCTAGAATAAAATGGTCAAAGGCATTGTCCTGCACTTCCCACGTGAGTGAGATGCTGTCTGAGGTAGCATTTGATACAGTGAGTTTGCTAAGAAGAGGTTCCTCTACTATGGGAAGAAAAACAAATGGAAATGTATTGCAATTATTAAAACCCAAAGCAACATTTGTTGTTACATCAAATAATATAGAAGTTTGAATGCACATAAGCCACAGGTTACAAAGACCATCTAAGCCTTGTGTTTTTCTAAATGTTTTTTTATACCACCCCTGCAGTCACCCTGCCCATGTTACCCACGATTCAGTGAGGATATTCACAATCTGCTGATGCTCAAAACTGCGGCTCAGTTAACTTCACACTGAAGTGTGATATTTTGCTCAATATCATTGGCCATGTTAATCAACTGCAGTCACAACTTTCCTAAGATCATGTTCAGCAGGAAAACTCTACTTTAGTAGAGTTATTAAATGAGCACAACTTGAGCTATTATCTGCCTACTATGAGAATGCACCCTCTGCTTCCATAGTCTAGTCCACTCTTTCCACTTTCATATTGTAATTGGATAGAGCACATTGAACATTTGACTTCCCTTTCTTTTCTGGAAAGACTGTTGGGTGCAAAACCTCAAGATGTGTAATATACCAACAACTAAATGCCTCTCTATGTCACTCACCAACATTAAATCAAATAGACTCAGTCTCACATCCAATGTAAACTGAGTTCTGAGGCTGAATTCAAGCAATGCATCTGACTTGCAGGAGTCTACAGCCACGGACTGAAATGTGCCTGATATTCCTTTAGAGAATCAGGATAAAAACTGTATCTAGAAATCAGCTTATCTGAAAGAAATTCTGACTTCTCTAGACTGACGACTTCTTCTTCTTGACAGGTGCAAACAAGTTACAAGGCTAACCAGCTCCCTCTTCATTCTGGGGAAATTTGTTTTGCTTCTCATCTGTGTCAGAAGTTGCCCCAACCTTAATGTCTGAACAAAAGCAAACCTATTGTGTGAATGAAATCACATCACAATGTAATTGACTGACTTTGCTGGATGGGATGGTGGATTAACATTCAGAGTTCAAAATATCTCCGGCAGGTCTTCCTTAGAAGGTGTCAAACAATGAGGTAGAGGTTTTGGTAATGGGTAGGCTGATGGGGTAGCTGAGGGCAGGGAAAGGGGCACGACCTGTAAGGAAGAGTTAGAAGAAAGGAGAGTTAGCATTGAGGTAGATTTTATGTACCTGTTGTAGCTGCAGCACTTATTGCCTGTGTGCGGAAACCATGAGAGATCCCATAGAGGTAGACAATAAAATCAGTGCTGGGAGAAAGCCCTGAGATATGAGCAGTTCTTGAATTGCCTGAGATGTTGAACTCCATGGGCTCCAGCAACCTGTTAGAATCAATAATTTCAATGGTAAAGACGTCAAAGTCTCCATCGGTGGTGTTCCAAGAAAGGTTGAAGCTTTCAGGAGTAATGTCGGAAACGGTTAGCTCAGCAACTTCTGGGTGCACTCCTGAGGAGGGAAACAACATTGGTCAGAAGGGGACAGCCCTGGACCTCCTCCTGCTAAGAAATGCTGTGCTTCTCTCTGCTCATGCTGGCAGCACTCCAAGCTGCCATTGGAGAAAAAGATTTGAGTAAAAGCTTGCACTAAGCAGAGAGGTACTGAGGGGAAGAAAACAAATGAAAGCATCTCAAAATGTTAAATAAGAAAAAAAATGTTAAAAGAAAAGAAATAAAAGCTTTAAAGCTATGGCTATTTCCCTCCAGGAGCAGCAATGTGTCTTTGAGATCTGAACATGAAAGCAGATGCAAAAGAATGCCCTGGGGACATTTGGAAAAGTCAGCTTCCAGTTGTAAGAGAAGTGAAAACTACAGCTATTGCTTTATCCAAAGGGAAAGGTTGTGGTTTGTTTGCTCTTCCAATTTCCCTTTCGGCTTAAGCCTATGAAAGCTGGCATGGAATTTTGGAGCTGTAGCCAGAAAACAACACAGTGATAGCTGTCTTGGGGTTTCTTCCTCTCTGCAGACATCCCTGATGCGTCACAGGAAGGCTCAGAAAATTCTGACAATTGGAAGTCCCCAGAAGGGAAGATTTTGAAAAGCCGGGTGCTGAGCATGACCCAGAAAGGGAAGGGAAAACCTCAGCAGGGCATCTGCTGCTGTTTTCATTTAGTTAATAAAAAGAAAGCACATTGCATATTTAGGCAGGACACCCATGATGTCTGTTTTCTTGTTTGTCCCTGTACAGCCTCCTTTGTCTAGCCACATTTGTCTGTTTTCAATGGGCAATCTGCTACCAGCTCACACTCAGGACTCAAAGCACAGGACTTCTAGCCTGCAGCAAGGGACAGCCCAAAGCAAGTGCCTTGTGCCAGACATGTTTCTATCTAAGCCAGCCTGCTTAAAGTGTTATTGAAACAAGGAATCTCTCCTATGTTTCATGTGTTAATTCTGTTTAGTTCTTCTATATAATTTTTATCCCCTTCTGGGATAGACAATATGTGCTTGGGGAAATCAAATATGAGCAAGCTCTGGCCATCTCACAATCACAGAAGGTTGTAAATGTCTATATGAAAGCCTAGAGGCAGCAAATATTACCTACAAGAAAATATCTGAAGGAAGAGCCACTTGTACCCCTTTATTGCCAATTAATTAATACCCTTTTCGTTACCAAAAATTGTAACACCTGGAAGAACTAGTGGGGCATGCAGGACAGACAGAAGTATATATTTATCTTTCACAGTCAAAGCTTATGATAAGCTCTCAGGTAAAACTCCTGTCTTTCACCAGATTAGTCAGAAAATTACTTCTGTGGCTCCTGACTTGTTGCATACCACCTTCTGATAACATGAGGCTTACCTTCCTTCCTTCTTGTAGGTCAGTTTTATGTCACAATAGTTACGCTGAACTACTTCTTGCATCTTATCTTTTTCAGACCAATCAGGCTGTTTTACAATCTTAGGTATCTGAATATATGATGCTGCTCTTGGTAGGAATTTATTTGTATTCTTTTCTATATGAGAACGTACAGAAGGTGTCTGTCCTTGCCTCTGAGGCAGATTCACACACTATACATCTGAGCTTATATTCACACAGAAGATAATGCATAAGCTCAGAGGCAGTTTCTGAAGGGTAAAAACTAAACATACTCTCAGGCTTTGATTAGCTGGGCTATAAAGAGCAGATTTGTATAATTTTGCAAAGCAATCAGGCTTTCCTGAGCATGTACAACAGCCAGTTGGAGTTTCCTGTTAGTGTCAACCAGCAGAAAAGCAAGTAAAGGGAACAAAACAATCCATTCTGAGGTGGCAGGAAAAAAAGCATTCCTAACAGTGAAGGGTCCATGGGGGCACTGAAACTCTTATTGGAAAGTCTGACCATGAGATGTTTCCATGACAGAGATGTTCAGCCAAGCTTTAATGAGTTCAGTGCATCCCATGCACAGCCAAGTGACCAAGCTTTGCCGAGCAGTTGCAATAGCTCTGGCTCACATCCTTGTCTGCAAAGTAAGGGAGCCATGAGACTGCATGAGTAACTTGGAAAGATACCTGTCATGGTTTCAACAGAAAGGGGTTTGGTCCTGTAGCCTTGAATCACACCATGAAGCGTGATGTTATAAGGTGTGTTGGCTTTGAGGCCTGTGACATTCACAAAGCGCAGCCCGCCTGGGACTGTGATATTCCGTCTTTCTTCAGGATTGTCAGACTCCTGCACCTGAATGATAAAGTTCTCATAGGCCCCATCAGCTGCTGTCCAGGTGAGCTGGAAACCATCCCAGCCAGTCTCTGATACTGATAATTTTCCAAGCTCAGGTTCCTCCTCTGAATAAGGACAGAGAGTCAATCAGTTACTCAAATTACAGTCTAGTGGTGATGACATACTATTTAACAATCTTCCCTGGTAATGAATTGCACGTGTAATCAGTGACAGGAAAATTCACTACCACTCACATACATATGCATTCTCAGCTCCCCAGCTAAGTTGTAAAGTCTCTTTAGAGATATGGCAAAACAAAAGAGTAACAAAAGAACTGCAATAATAACCACATTAATGTCAAAAGACAGCTCACAGAGCATCTTACAGATGCAAGTGTTTTGCCAATACAACTTTGTTTACAACTCTCTATGAGAAAAAATTTACTATAACCACTTTACTGCACTATTAACAACTCAGTGTTTCCCTCTATGAAGTGAGACTGCAGTAATGCCTGTTGTAGGGATAGGATGACACTGAGTTTATAGTACATGGGATTCAGATGTTTATGCTTTTAATTGTGCTCACAAGAAGGATGCTATTTATTCTTCCAAACTGTTTCTAATCTGAAATAATAAAGAAGGGGGAAATTCTTCCATGTCCATTATGTCTTTAGTTTAATGGAATTCTGTTCTAATGGAATTCTGTACATTATTCTGCCCGTAAAACCTTCCTGGAGGCAGAGAAGTTTAGACTTCCAGAGTTTCTAAGATTAATTTTAAATTGAAATCTACATTCACAGCAATTTTCCCAGAAGCCATCACAGGGTGGCCAAGGAAGTTGGGAACCACCAGAGCAAACTCTCCAATGCTGTTAAATCTGAAAGCTAGGTCATTTTCTCAGCAAGAATGGAAAGACCTCTGTAACAGAGGAAATACAACTGAATCCTTAAAATCAGCAGTCATATAGGAAAATGACAGGCAGAAAATTACCTGCTTTTTTTTTCTACATGGAAAACCTTACTATAGGATTCATTATTGGCCTATGGATTGTGGTTACTTTGCACTTGTCTTATTTATTTGCACTTTTGACTCATATGCATTATAGCAAGAACAAAGTCTGACTAATCCCAATCTGCAAGTCTAAGAATTTATAAGAGATGGTGCAGGAAGGGAAACGGATCTGATTGTCAATTGTAAACTTCAGCTTTAAGCTTTATGCATGTTTTAAGGCAAAAGATAAAGAGGTGCTGGAATGAAGGAAAATTAGGCTCAGCATCATTACTTATATAAATTTTCCTCCTGTAACAATCAGAGTATTGTAGGAGTCCTGCAAAGTCTTATATAGGTAGCTGGGGTTGTGTTTTCAGAGACTGGGCATTCTCAATTATCTTCAGTGAGATTCACTAATGTATAGTAAGTTGCTGCTACTCAGGAACACAAATGTTTTGACAAGCTTTTCCCATTCTGTTAGAAAGGAAGAGATTGTTTGTGAAATAACACGATGATGTTCAACAAAAAACTATGACTCCAAAGGTGATTTGCTTTATCAGGAACAGAAATGAGACTCATTGAGGCAAAATAGGAAACCTGTCAAAATAGCATCATTTAGCTGAAAAAGAGAAAGCAGGACAAAAAAAGGAAAAGGTTGTATCAGAAATAATCATCTTTTGGTGGCAACAGAAACAAATAAAACCAACATATTTCCTTAAAATGAAAATGAAAGTAAACCAAAATGTTATAGCAAAGTAAAAATCCTTTAAGTAAAAGCTTGATTATATTAATTAATGCAGTAATCATCACAGCTTAAAAGCAGTTCAGATTTCTCTGAAAAGGGCTCAGTTTCATTCGCCTCCAAGATGCAGAGTCCCTTTTCCTCCCATTTGTTTCTCATGCATGTCTGAAACAGAAGTGCACACAACTCCATCATGCTGCCTGGGGACCAAGAGATTTTCATACAAAATCATGCACCAACAAGGACTTCTGGAGACCTCCAAAAGCCTCACCCACAAAGCATCCAACATATATGAGAAACCAATGACAATGTCATGACAAATGATATAAAGGGATGAAGTTTCTTTCTTTAAAAAAAAAAAAAAAAAAAGAGAGATTAAAGCATTGAGAGATGAAACTGCTCCAGCCTTGTAGTAAGTGTGAAATAACCTCTGTGTTTCTATGAAAATATTTTATCCCATGTTGTGAATTTGGTTCTGGGTGATGAACAGGTACAGTCATCATTCTCCAGCTAGGTTGCCTGGATATAAGCTAGTACTTTGTTCATTATTGAGCTAAGCCCTGTGATTGTGGCCTTGTTTCCTCATGAAATTCATGTAATAAGGGTAAGAAGTGAAAATTTTCACAAAGTTATACTCCCAATGTTTTACAATCTTTTTTTTTTTCTCTGACATCACCATTCCATGCCAATGCTGCAAACTGCAACCTCCTTGCCAACTTTCTTGTGCTTGACCCATAATCCAGATAAACATCAGTAGCATCTTGCTATTTTCATGTGCCTTGTAAATAGCAGATGCATCAATGTCTCTTTGCATGCAATTTGAAAAGAGAAAATTGATGCTACATCCTCTCAAAAGACACATGAGGCATCTTCCATGCTGCACCACTCCAGGCTCTCATTCCACAGCAATAAGAGTTTTATCCCGTGCAAAAGGAAGAAAGATGAAAAACAACTAAGAAGAAATGCATCATTCCCAAAGCCTGGCATCTCTGCAGCACACACATGAAGTGTTCTGTTCCAAAGCAGAAAAGGAATATATGGCTAATGAATCCATAGAAAATACCTGTAGCAGCTAGGGCTTCCAGGGACCAAGAGAGCTGACCTTGAGTGCTTCCATGGAGATTAATCTGGTATTGTGTGCCAGCTGTGAGATTGGTAATTTCTGTTTCTCGATGATTTCCCGGTAAAAAGATTCCCCGTGTTCTGTTTAAACCGGACAGGTCTTTCAGAGTGATAAAGAACTGATCAAACACCTCATCCTGTGCTGCCCAGGACAGGATGAAACTAGTGAAAGTCCTATGTGTTATATTAAGGTCATGAAGAAGAGGGCCAGTGGCTTCTGAGGTGGGGAAGTCAGTAGGCAGTGAGAGCAGAGCAGGAGATTCAGAGCTGGGGTTTGTTAAATAACTTAGCTCTGTAGGTGCAGCACTGGTAGGATTAAATGACGTTTCATTGAATGATTCTCCAGATGTTGTGACTAGATGTGCTAAACAGAGGTAAATTACAAGTTAAAATTTCCTGATAATAAACCCCTAAATACAGCCAAAGACAACTAACATCTGATACAAAACTGTTTGTGTGCTTTTTGTTAAAAAGCTCTAAGAAAAGATAAAATAGATAACTACTTTTTTGGAGACTGAATCCAAGCTAAAGCAAAGGTAGCAAATGCAACATGGTTCTCACAAGCACACTAACTAACAGATCCAGAGCAACAACCATCAAACACAGCAATGAGCAGACAATTGGACACGTCCTCAGTTGATGTAAATCAGTATTCTTTGATTACCTCCAAAGAACTTTGCTAATTTACATCGATGAGGATTTGAACCATAAGTCTCTCAAACGTGACTTTTATCTTTACTGCAGCACATCAGGTACTGCTTCTGATACAAACTATAAGTGGAATGCATGCCAAATGCTGCAAACATATCCAAAGCCAGACTGAGAAATCAGCCACAGTAGAAGCATACTAAATCTCATCCTGTGCAATCAAGAACAAGCTTGAAGGAGTTACACATGCAGAATGTTCAAAAAAGGTCGTGGGGGTACACATCCTTACCTAGAAACTAGCACAGAAAGAATTTGAGTAATCTGTCTTTAAAGAGATTCAAAGGAATGGAAGGGAAAAAGACTCGGCCTCCAGCATGCTGAATGGTCTGTGAATATATCCTGTAGCACAGCCAGATTCTGAAAATCTGAGAACTGTGGAGATCACAGAGATTGTGTTTCTGATCACAGCTGCAAGGCAACAGGCAGGTGATTTTTCTGACATGCAGAATTACTCATTAGTGGAAAACCACATAATTTCACACCTCAGTGCCTTTGTTGCTTTCATGCTCCACTTGCATTCAATTAAGAGAGAGCAAGTCATCTACCCCCATCAATCAGATCAGCACAAATAAGTACTCAGGATTCAGCATCTGTCTCCAAAGTCACACATACATCAGAAAAAAAAAAGTTTTCAGAGGAGAAAAATCAATTAAAAATGTTTTCAGACTAATGCAGAAATCTTACATTGAAAATATCCTCTCAAGTCAAATATATATGTAGAAACATTGTTTTCTGCATGCCTCCAAGAAAGAGAGAAGCCTGTGAGGCAAACTGTGATTTATATTTACATATTGCATTGATATTCTTGACTTAGGTAGGGACACTCCTTAAATTACTCCAGCACATGATCTGAACCAGGCCCTACATATGCTGCAACCTGAAGACAGCCATGTTGTCATCACACCTGCATCCCTGCAATGGTAACCACCAGCATATTTCATTCTTTCTCAGTAAAGCAACTGTCAGAACTATTATCCAACTGCACCAGAGTTACTGAGCTCATATAACAAAGCAGGAAGACATGTAGTATGGAAGTGTTAGCTTTCTGTGACTCTCAGCTGCTTGTGCACAATTACATGCCAAACCAGTTCTTTCCTGTTCTGGGAACAGGCAAAAAGCAAGTGTAGTGGTATTTGTTCAGCCTTAAGCTTATCTACTTAACATGCATAGTGGTAGTTGGGCTTTACTGTAAAGAATTTCTGCAGAAGACATGCACAGATAGAGTGAACAGACCAGTGGGGCAGCAGTATATTACACAAGTACAGATCCATGTTGTGGACAGTCCCACTGAAAAACTGCCATGCACCCTGAATTGGAAACTGAGGATAAAACATCCAAAAATACAATGGAAGAAGAAAAATAAGCAAGTCTGGCATTATCCTCTTGATATACTGAGGATCCATGAAAAAATCCTGTGTAATATTAGACAAAACTGGCTTCTTATTTTCCCTCGTTTTACTTGAACATCCCTGCTGACACGTCTCCCAGATTCCTACCAGTTACTGTATAATCACATGAGGATTTGGTTATGCTAATCCACAAAAAGGAAAAACAGCAGCAGCTCAACTGTAATACACACACAAAAAAAATGTATATTACAAAACTGTAAGATACAAAAAATACCAGGTAAGTGGCATTTTAATTCAGATTTTGTCTGTCACTTGTGGATTAATTTTGTAGTGCCAACTTTGACAACTCCATGGCAGGCTGCCATGTACAGATTGTCTCATGGAGCTTGTGTAATTATGTGTAGTTACATTACCTCTGGGTTTTTTTTTCAGACCTCACGCTAAAGTTTACCTCAGGTTTAATGGCTTGACTCCACAAATGAATTTGTGGATGAGAAAGAGTGATCTACCCTCTACACACATATATACCCCACATAAAGTTCACAGGTAACAGAAGAACATGTGATTTTTGTGTAAAAAAAAATGGATAGGAAAATGAAAACCATAGGAATACATGGAAAATACTCTGTCACTAGAGACAATATCAGTGTTCATTGTTTAGAAGATAAATATTGTAACAAATAACAAAGAATTTGAAAAGCAATTGAACTGTAGGATACAAGACCAATGGAGTTCAAACATCTGAGTTAGCAATAGATTGAGAAAAGAGAAAAACAGCTCTAGAGCTCTAGGAGGGTGGATGACAGCCAGATAGAATGATTCATGGCAGCAAGATAAATGAATAGGGGATGCCAAAGGGCCAAAAGCTATGTAGAAGGGAAACTGGATGGACAACAAGTCCATCTTTCTTAGACTGGAATACTTCTCAATATCACTCTCTTAGCAAACTCTTCAGGCTGAATATGGCCTAAATATGCCTATACTGCTGCTGCTAACCTTTTGAGGAATTCCATTGTAATGCTTCATTGGCAATTCTACTAAAAAGAATGTTAATGTCCTGCCAAGACACTTCCCCAGTTCCTTGGGATAGAGCAAATAGTATTCTATATTATTTCTTGCTTCAGCCAGTTTCACCATGGAGGTCAAGCACACTATAAGGCATGATGATATACCAAAGGTATTGGCATTCTTTCCAAACTCCTTTGACTAAATGGCTTTCTCCTCTCTCAACCAGCTGATTAAACTGGGCTTACAGTGCCTGTGTACTTCTAAATCTCATAAAGAAAACACAATCACAAGCCAGAAATACTATAATAGCTACCAGTAAAAATCCTTCTACTGAAGTCAGGTTACAGGTACTTTCAGCAAAGGAATCAGATGAAGAAATGGATGATCTTTACTGGCAAATTTAGTTTCCCAGTGGTCAGCTCTACAGTTTCCCATTGAACTGGCTCACAGTCTTCCTAATTCTTCTTTAGGCTTGTATAAAAAAGTGTGGCTCAATCCAAGATCGGTAGAAGCCAGGAGAGGAAAAGGGACTAATGCACAACACAGACAAGGGTCTTTGGTAAACAGCATTAATCTTCTTTAAAACACTTCACAGAATGGAAGAGTTACTTCTCCAAGCCATGCTCCTATGCACAACAAACTTCCAGAGGCAAGACGGTATTGCATCCATGATTCATCAACAGTTGCTGCACAATCTAGGTCCTTCAGCAGAGGAATTTGAGGTTGGCACTTGATTTCTGTAATGTCCACTCATTTATCTCCACAGGCCGTTCATGCCTGATGTATTACCATCCATCCTCCTACAGGACCTACATTATGCTATGCAGGCAGGGTTCCAGAACCAGAGCAAGAAAGAACAAAGCTGCAGTCTGATTGCTCAGCTTTCTCAGAGCTGAGTTACATGCTCACCCTATAGATTAGTTGTTAATCTGATGTAACATTCTCAAGACATGCTACCAGAAAGGTCCCTCCAACTAGTAAAATGTCTCATTTTCTTTGATTTCTGAAGTGATTCTAACCCAAAATCTTAGTGTGATGCTGGGTGGGACCTCTAACAGATAAGTAATACTCTTGTTCATGAAACTTTTGTTAATAACAGAAAGGAGGTACCTGTTGTAGCCTCAACATCCAGAGAAGAGTTCTGTTCTCCAGCCAGTCCATACACCTTGATTTTATAGGAAATGTTAGCTTGGAGGTCATCAATCACAGCACCTAGGGATTCTCTGGACAGGAAGGTTTTGACACTTCCTTGTACTCCACCACAAAACTATTGTAGACTCCTCTGTTTGCATACCATACTAAAGATGTGATCTGTTACCCTTGAGACAATAAGGTCCCTCAATGCATCTTTCTGCATCCCTGAGGCCTTTAGAGCAAACAAGTTCCCAGAGTCAGAAAGATTCCCTGGGTCAGAAGTGATCCATTATGGTTAGACTATATAGAGCCACAGAGAAACAGGCAAGCAAATGGCAGTATGAAATATTTGGTCTTTCCTTTACAGCAAAACCAAAAAACATTTAATGTAATGCTCATTTTATAATCTTTACCATCTCTTGAATGCAGAACCATGGACATCAGTTAAAAAAAAACTTTGTCACTTGAGCTGCACTTCATCCATATGAAGAGACAGAAAACTGCCATCCTGTACTATGGAAGATTTTGTGATATGTCTTTGCTAGAGGTTCATGAGCTCTGAACATTTCAGATGTCTGTGTGTGGAGAGTTGATAAACATAAAAAGATAACAGGAAGAATGTGAGAGGGGATAGAAGGCACTAACAGAAGATGTTCAGCTCTGAGGCTGAAAGAAGCTTTACTCTCAGCAAACAAGTAAAGATAATATGTGGGAAACTCTTGAATATCTTACTGGCAGAGGAGCCTGACTGAACCATCAAGAGGCTGGGAAGAATAGAAAATGAACAACTGGCAATCTGGAGAAACAAAGGAATCTCTGAAAAAAAAAATCTCTCAGCCCTTCCACAGTCCTTGGCTCCCCTGTTCACTGGGGATAGAACATGTCCCTCTAAACAGGAGAATTGTCTCCACCACCTATAGAAAAGAGCTAGTCCAATCCTGGCTGTGCTACTGACATTTTCCACTTCAATTATTTCTCTTTCTCTCTAGTTGCTCCAAATACTCTTCCCACTAGTGCAATGGACCTGAGATTCCCCAAAGCTCTGCAAGACAAAGTAAACCAACAAGTTTGCTTGGTTTAGCCTGAGGTCATCAACATCTCCCAAGTACTGGGAACATGGATAAAGATGACTGATTTGAGAGCAGATGAAAAAGTATACTGAAGAAGAGACCTCTCAGCTTATACCCCAAAGGCTTATGAGCATTTCTACCTCTCCATGCTCATGTGTTTGGATCTGCCCATTGCTACACAGGAGGAAAGTAACAGAGACAGGTGATATCAACTACTGCCGTTGCTTCTAAGAAGCCCATTGCAGAGAACTCTTTGTTTACTAGATGCTCTGAGTAAAGATTTAAAACAAAGACACTGCCCATATAAATGTATTTATAAAAAACCCTCCAAACCAAATCAGGAAGAAGCTACCTCTTGTGGCTTTGGAAGGTGATTCTGGAAAGATCAGACTGTGAGATTCCACAGCATGTTGTTTCTGCCTTTTCCCTATGTATGCATTCTTCTTTTGAGACCATTCAGTAGATATATTTAGAAAAATCAAAGTCTGCTCACTCCTGCCATATAAACCTACAGCTTCCTCTTGCATGTGTGCGCCTCAAGGCCTCCTAATTTTCCTCTGCTTTGGACATAAGCCTGATTTATGCATCAAAGTAATTCAGTAGTGATGGTTTTCTGTAGTTTACACAGTACCATATAACTGTCTGCTGTACTGGATTACTTGACTCCATAAAGCATTCAGAGGTTCTGCTTGCATGAACACTATCAGGGAATATAAAACCAGTTTTGGTCAGTTAAGCTTTATAGTAATTAATTTGTAAAATCTACAACTTCTGTCATGTGTTTATCTCACAGATGGTCTTTGAAAAGAAAAGGATAAACACCTTGATATATGCTAAACACAGTAATCATAGTCCAGTTGATTTTGATTGCATTGCTTCTGCTTAAAGCAGTTAAGGCTTTGCCTCACAGGATTCAGCCTGAAGGCATGTAAAGATTCATGATTTGTGTTCCATAGCAAGGTATAACTCTGTGTGAAACAAGCTTTGAGTCAAAATGTTTCACAAAGAATAAAATCCTCGTCAATAATTAGTCTACTGGTACTGATTAATTTGAATGGTTTGTACAAACAGAGATGGCAGAAACAGACCCCATGTGACTGTCACAGCATCCAATGGAAACGGTCACTGTGAGCAGAGTTGTGGTAGCTTTTCTTACTTTTGGAAGAGAAAACTGAACAAAGGCAACATTAGAGCTCTGTTGACCCTGCTGAAACATGATGGATGGAGGCATGCTGTGAAAAGAATTCATTAGGCAGGAACAAGCAATGTTAAATACATTCTGGTTGCTCTTCCTCATAGTTTCTGGCTGCAGAAAACAAAACTAGTTATAAGACATAATGGACAAAAAAGCAGCCTCACTTCAAACAAAGGATGAAGTCTACATTTCCTGCAGGACAAACACCTGCATTCTTCGTGAGTTTTGTCAAAGGACAAGAAAGAAATCATCCAGAACATGGACCTAAATGCAGCAGGTAGGGAAATACACATCTAACTCTCAGTTAAGTTGATCATGCTAGACAGAGCTAACTCTGCTCTGCAGGCAGTTGATATTTTCAAGCAGTTCTCCAGGCACACCTTGCAAAAGGAGATGAAGTTGTACTTGGGTTACCATTGCCCAATGACCTGGTGCACAGCACTCATCAAAAACTGTTACTCACCAGTCGAACCCTTGACAGTTGTGGGTTTGCTTTTGTGTCTGCCTTTCTCAGCCACCAGACTAATGGTGTATTCTGTCCCTGCATCCAGTCCTCGAAGGATAAATGAGGTGCTGTCCACAGGGATCTCCACTTCACTCTTGGTTCCAGAGGGGCTGACGGAAATGAGGCGATAACGATCAAACTTGGCCACTGGTCTTCTCCAGCGAAGGGATAAAGTGGTTTCAGTGGGATCACTGACTTCCAAGTCTTTGGGGTTATCAAGATCTACAGATAAAAAAGGTAAAGTTAAGGTGTGTCTTAACTGCCCTGGGATAGTTTTTCAAGCAGCTGTAGAGAGAGTAACAGCTACACTGGGTGTCTAGCAACAGCTCAGATCTCATCCACCTTTTGAAGCCTCATTGCTTGATACAGGTAGAGGATGATGTTCTATTTTACATGTGAACCACACTAGAACAAATTTGTCCAGTTTACACTCATTTCAGCAAGTACTGCATGTTGTGAGAAAAATCCTGGATTTGTAGGGCAGTCAGGATTGTTGCAACCACTGAGGCTGCACTCCTTGTCAGATCAACCTTTTGGCCATAACTACTATTCCTTCCAGAAGCCCTCACAATTAGAGGATGGCAAGAATAATCATTGTAGGTGTAACTACCATTAAGAAGCTCATCTGGAGATGAAATTCCCACAGCGTTAAGAGATCCTCACAGAAGAAAAGGAAGGCAGATTCAGAGGTCTTTGGGGAAATGTTTTTCCTTTCTCCCATTGGAATGTCCCATTGGTACCAAAATGAAATCAAGAACTTTCTTAAACATTTTTTACAGCATTACTTGGAAATGAATGAAACATCACACTGGCACCAGCTGACTTGCTGCTTCCTCCAAAGCATAGAGCAGGATAAAGCTACTCACCAGTGCCAGCATTAATGGTAGCAGGAGCACTTTCCCTGTCCTGTTTCACTGCTGTCACTCCAATGCCATATTCAGTCCCAGGCCTCAAACCTAAGACATGAGGAACAGAAATGTGAGTTCTTGTCCATGGAATGTGCCTATGGGCACTTGTTTAAATAAGGAAGCATGAATGTATGCAAGATAATATATATGCTTTTCTGTGTATGCAGTGAACTGATGTTTCAGTTGACTCCCTAGCTGACCTGATGTTGATAACTCTATTTTCCCTGACCAAGCCAAAGGATAAAGATTATGACTGACTGAGCTTACACTTTGGAAACTGTGCAAATGCATAATCAGAGATAAAATCTGTTTTCAAGAGCTTGCAGTTTAGGTACTTCTGCTGAAGAAAAGCAGATAGACATCCATGTGACACAAAGCAAATACCATGATCCAGCCTTGCTGGCTGGAAGGCAACTTGTACATACATGGAAAAGTTGCAGACTAGCATCAGTAAATACCATTCCTATACATGTAAAGGCCTTTTGAACTAAAAGATGTGTAGCCATCTCCACAAAGACAAGTAGTTACCTAGAACTCAGGGAACTGACTATAGTGGGATTCAGAAATGCACACAAAAGTGAAATGGCTCCACACCTTCTGTTGGCTAGTTATGTATCTGCAGGTGTTTAAATATGTATCAAATGTATTTTAATTGCTTGTACTCAAAATAAGTAACCTTTGCTGGTACCTCTTATATATAGTGACCAAAAGGTGTTTTTTTTCACCACACTACTGTGCTCCAGGGTGATGGCAGCAATTACAACAATCTCCTCATCCCCTTACCTGTGAGTGTAGCTCTGGTTGTTGCTTGGTTGCCCTTTGGCACTGTGATCTCAGCATGGTCTCCACCAGAGATGGGAGCAAACTTAATTCGATAGTTATCAATATTTGCATGGCTGTTCTTCCACTCCAAAGTAATGCTGTTGTCTGTCTGTGACACCCGCTTCAGGTTTCTTGGAGCATCCAAGTCTGTAGTAAGTCAACCAATAAATAATCAAGCACATTAAAAGGAATGATTCTCCTAGACAGCAGTCTCTCATAACAACACTTTTTAGAAGGTGAAATGACCCCTGAGGCTGTCACATGATATCACTATGTTCTTAATTACTTCAAGAAGATTTCTTTTAGTATGAAATGGGGAGTCCACTAACTTTGGGGAAAGTTCAGTGGAAGAAATTCAGCTTATATCTCCTGAGGCAAAAAGAATATTTAGAATTTTAGGAATAATTTTTTAATAACAAAATAGGTCTGTGGAAAAAGATATTTGGATGAAAACACTAATTTTGCTTTAGAAATACCTCAGCTTTCAAAAGGAAAAAAGCTGTTAACAAAAAAGAATTTATCACCTCCAGATGACAAATTCATAAATTTATCATCTCCATCTGTTCAGTAAATATCTTGCATTCAAGGAAAGGAAGAGTAAGTTTCAAACAAAAGGGGAATACTATGTAGAAATTCAATGTGCTTTCACTGTTCACTGTTTGAGTCGACTCAAATCCTGCCCTGAACGAACAAGTTACATATTAGGATGAAAAGGGAGGTAATTCTCTATGAGAGCGTTTGCTCATCTCCCTTAATACATCAAATCTTGATAACATGCTCAAGGACCCAGACTTCCATAAAGCATCCCCAGGATCACTGATTAACAAAGTAAATTTATGAAAGCATGGCAGAAAATGTTTGCAGAACTGAAGAAGGAAAAAAAGCAGTTTTCTGCTAACCTGTTATGCATTTAGACAAACAGAAATAGGTCTTAGATGGAATAGGAACCACGGAAGATATTTAGCTTAGCAGATAGATAAGTAATACAGGGGAATGTGTTTCCCGGAATAGAGATTTTGGGTATGATGAATAAAAGCTTCTAAAAGGCTTAATAACACAATTTCCTTTTCAAAATGCATTTAGATATTTGGGGATCTAATTATTTTGTTGAACCAGTAAGTTAGATAAGGCACAGCAAAATAATCTCCACTTTCTTGCACCTCTATTAACAGCACTGACTCTGTTGGTGCAGTAACTATCAAACAACACGACACAAACAGCACAGGAAGGCTTATTATGGTGATTGCACTACCTTGGCAGAAGTTTGGACTGGTACTCAAGCCTCTTACCTGTGACAAAGACTTCTTTCATGGGGTCGCTTTCCATGTCCCCTCGACGAGAGATGAGCGTCACTTCATACTCTGTGTGGGGCCTCAGGTTTCCAATAGAATATTGGTTTTCGTCTTCAGAAAGGTCAATGGTTGTCCTGTCCCCTGGAATATCCTTGGGGCCATAAGTGAGCTCTATGCCTTCAATTTCAGCCAGGGGTTTAGACCACGTGATAAGAGCTGTGGTGTCTGTGACATCTTTTGCCTCGATCTGACTGGGGGCATCAAGCTCTGTGACAAAAAGAGGAAAATGTGGTTTTGAAAGAAATCTTGCTAGAAAAATTCATGTGCTTTTAATCGTTGATTCAGAGTAAAACTAAAATTAGTGGCTTCTACCAACTGAAACTTATCTTCATTTACTTTCTATAGTTGTAGAAGCAAGTGACAAATGGAGTCAATTCATCAGAATCAAATTCATCAAAATTCATTGACATCAGATGCTGACAAAGGAAAACATGAAGCAGCCCTAAGAGGTTCTCCATCTGCACAGTAAAAACTCTCCTTTAAATAATTTGTTCATGCAAATATCACCAAGATGCAAGAAATTTCAGCTTCTGTTGACATATTTTTTGAAAAATAATAAAAGTACATCCTGCTTGCCACCTTCTAGCCAAACATAAATTTCCTTCCTGCTTCAAACAGGTAATTTGGAAAGGAATTAATGTCTCCACATGTATTCTTCATTAGCAAGTCTACCCCTTCCTTATCCCCAACTGCCAATTCACAGGATATAGCTTGGCTTTCTCTTTGTTTAAATACTCCTCAGCCAGTTGATTTATCAGTGGCAATACACCAAATACAGTTTGTGCTTACTTGTGGTTATCACTCTGGATAGTCCTGGTCCTCTGGTATTGTTTTTCACTATATGAAGGGATACATTATACTGTTGCCCTGGTGCCAAACCTGGCTGCATGTAAGATGTTTCTGGCCTTTTCAAGCTACTGGTTATATCTCCATTATCATCCTTTTCCTGTAACACATGGAACAATCAGTTAAAAAAAATCGACAATCTTTCACTTGTATGTGTCCTCTGTATAAGAAACACAACTTCCTTACCATATTACGGAAGACCAGCTCCCAGCCATCAAATGAAAAGTTCAGAGGGTCCCACTCAACCTGGACAGATGTTTCCCTAACAGTTTTGAATTTCAGACCTTCTGGAGCAGGCAGATCTGTGACAGGAAAAAAAAAAAAAAGGATATCATTACATGAGCAACAAGTTCCCATAAACATGGCAGTGGGGGTGGGACATCTTTCAGCCACTGTAAACATTTGATATAAATGCATCTGTATCTGAGATGTTCCAACCATCTCCACAGCCAGATATTCTGTCTTTGGAGAGACATTTCTCAGGTTTATTTTAGATGTCACCTTATAGGAAAATGAATTTTGCCCTAGAAATCTCTTTATTGACCTCTTGAAAGAAGTCTGGTGTGGATATTCGACATTAGGTAAGATGAATCCTGCCCCAGGTCTCTAAAAATAAGCACAGTCATAGGAGCACCTTTTTATGTTGGAATGTTTTGATGTGACTGTGCAGTGCACAATACATAAAGAAAACTGAGCAACAAAGAAACAGACAGGCAGACAAGAAAGTAAGTAAGTTCTGGGAAAATACATTAAAGATGCAAAACAAATATAACCTCCATTTTAGTCAAAACAGTTTGAATCCAAGTGATTTCATATTGCATTTTTACACATCACTAATTTCCTTTTCAGAAAGCACTTCCAGATTTTAAAAAGGTATCTTATTATGAAGAAGTCAAGGGTCTTAATTTACAAACCCTCCATGATATTCATTGGGAGGCACTGCAGACAGCAGAAGAACCAGTGAACTGTACTTTTCATACAGACATGGATATTGGAAAAAAATAGAAGGGCAAAAGGTTGTCTTTGTCCAGAAAAGAAGATGAATTGAAAATAGAAAATACAGAAGAAATAATATCCCCAAAAAAGGGATGCAAATAAGTACACACTATGGAATAGACAAAAGAACGAATACAATGAATCTTAAACTCACATGTTGCTACCCTTGCACTGACTGGAATACTCTTCTTGTTTTTAAGGATTGCAAAGACACGGATAAAGTATTCTACACCTGGTTCCAGTTCATGAATAGTGGTGGCTGTCTGATTTCCTGGCACGGTGAACTGCATATCTAAGCCACCACTGCTGGTAGGTACATAGGTGATGAGGTACTCATTGACGAGGTTCTCATGCTTCCATTCCAGATTTACGGTTTTATCTGTTACATTTGTCACAGTCAGCTCGGTTGGAGGAGTCACTAGGAACGGGAAACAGAAAACAAACTTATAAGAAGTTTTCAAGGCTCAGAAAAGAATGACTTACCCAAGTTTCACATTTTCCCAGGATCAATTTATAAGACTCATCTAAGAGACAAGTAATGAGGAAGCCACATCACACTTGAAGAAAGGAATGTTCAGCTGATGAAGACTACAGACATTCCCAAAAGCCATGGGCCAACTTCTGCTCACATTCACACACAATCTATGGCTGACTATGTTTCAGCTCCTCCTCTCATGGCTACTGTACAAAACCACTGTAGCTCAGTCTCTAGCGATTCATACATGTAATTCAGCTGCCAGCAATACATGATTTTATAGCTGGAAGTTCTGGGGTTTGTATAGATTTTCCAAAGTAAAATAAAACATGATTATTATGGTAACTACTTTCAATAGGTTAGTCCACATTATGCTCCACAAAAAATGTGGCTTAGGAGTCTTGCAGGAGGAGGAGATGAAAAATTATAATTTCTTTTCAACAGTATTCATTGTCTTTTAAAATCTTCCCACCCCAAAGTACTCTTGGATTATTCCACAAAGATCCTAGTTCCAAAATTCTCTTCTGGGGTTACTACAGAAATCTACCTTGTTTGTAGTGTAATGTCTGTCATTATCTAGCTGCCAACATTTTCTATCAATTTCTGTAGTCAGTGGTACTGGGAAACTAAGAATGTGGCTTTATAGCTAAATTTCTACTGCAGTAGATTCCATGATTTTACTTTAAGCTTTTGTCAGATCTAATACACCCACATACAAAATAAAATTTTTAGTTAAAAAACCTATTTGGCCGATTGAGAGACAGCCAAAGCCCCTGTAATAATCCTCAAAGCCTGCACTGCAATATTTGCAACATCTGACAATTCCATTGTGACAGTTGTTTCATACAGATCACTCAGCACAACAATATGTTCTGTGTGTGCCTTGCCTCCACCACACCCTCTGCCTCCATCAGGGCTCTAGCTCAGAGATTTGCTTTCAAAGCAAAGTCTCTGAGCTCTTGTGGCATGTCAGTGCATATTGTCAGTGCTGTGCTTCATTTTTGTCTCCTAAAAGTAGTGATGGCTTTGTAAATGCAAACCTCTTCTCTATCCAGCGTGAGACTGGAAACCAGAACCTGGCTCTAAGAAACATTTGATACCCTGGCTTATTATTCACTGACACTCTTGATACCCTGGCTTATTATTCACTGACACTCAGTATCTACATTACCTCATTCCTGCAAAAACTTATTCTTTACTAAAAATTCCATCCATATTGTTTTCACTAATCCTACTGAATGCTTAACTAACAAGACTCTGGATACATCGCCATAGCTAAAATACTTCCAGACCCATCATTTTTAGCATCAAGAGGTAATATGAGGAACTGAAAGACTGTATTGAAAAATCCCAGATAGTACTAGCTAGAACTCTAGCTAGTTCACAGAGGTGAAAAGGTTCACAGAGCCTCCAAGATTGCTGGATGGACACAGGGATTTACCCAGGGAAGTGGCTCAAGAGAGACATTGCAACCTACCATCAGAGCAGTCGCCTCCCATGTATCCATCTTCACAGACACACTGCCCATCGACGCATCGGCCTGCGTTGTTGCAGTTGTTGGGGCAGGCCCGTTCACGGCAGTCCTCCCCCATGAAGCCCTCGTGGCACACGCAGCGCCCATCCACGCAGCGTCCGTGCTGGTGGCAGTCGTTGGGGCAGGCGAGCTCGCCACAGTCCTGTCCCGTGAAGCCATTGTCACACTCACAACGTCCCTCCACACAGCGCCCACGGTTGTGGCAGTCTTCAGGGCATCGCAGCTCCCCACAGTCCTCTCCTGTGTACCCCTCATCGCACACACACTGCCCGTTGACGCAGAGCCCACTGTTGTTGCAGTCGTTGGGGCACCGCAGCTTGCCGCAGTCCTCCCCCATGAACCCTTCGTGGCACACGCACTGCCCGTTGACACAGCGCCCGCGGTTGTTGCAGTCGTTGGGGCACCGGAGCTCACTGCAGTCCTCCCCAATGAATCCTTCCTGGCACACACACTGCCCGTTGACACAGCGCCCGCGGTTGTTGCAGTCATTGGGGCACCGCAGCTCGCCGCAGTCCTCACCCAGGTACCCCTCGTGGCAGACGCAGCGCCCGCCCACACAGCGCCCACGGTTGTGACAGTCCATGGGACACCTCTTCTCACTGCAGTCATCCCCCACAAAGCCCTCGTAGCAGACGCACAGCCCGTTCTCACAGCGCCCGTTGCCGTTGCAGTTGTTAGGGCAGGTCAGCTCTCCACAGTCCTCCCCGGTGAAGCCCTCCTCGCAGAAGCAAGTCCCGTTAACGCAGCGCCCACGGTCAAAGCAGTCATTGGGGCAGATGAGTTCGCCGCAGTCCTCTCCAGTGTAGCCCTCATCACAGACACATTCATTGTCCACACAGCGCCCACGGTTGTGGCAGTTGTTGGGGCAGAGGGGCTCACTGCAGTCCTCACCAGTGAAGCCCTCGTGGCACACACACTGCCCGCTCACACATCTCCCGTGCACGCTGCATCCCTGGGGGCAGAGCTCTTCACTGCAGTCTGTGCCTGTGTACCCCTCAAAGCACACGCAGACCCCATCCACGCACTTGCCTTGGTCATTACAGTCAGATGGGCAGGTGGCCTGGCTGCAGTCCTCGCCAGTGAATCCTTCATGGCAGATGCATTTGCCCTGGACACAGAGGCCCC
This sequence comes from Urocolius indicus, assembly GCA_013401255.1. Taxonomy (NCBI): domain Eukaryota; kingdom Metazoa; phylum Chordata; class Aves; order Coliiformes; family Coliidae; genus Urocolius; species Urocolius indicus. The sequence continues at coordinate 50,719 of WBNH01009613.1, forward strand.
GGTTGAAGCAGTTGTGTAGGCAGTCTGGTTCAGAGCAATTGGAGCCTTTCCAGCCAGGCTCACAAACACAGCCACAGATCTCGATGCTGTAGTTGCCATGTCCATTGCAATAGGGTGTTGTGTCCAGGCGACCTGTATCAATGATCCAGAAAACCCATTACTCCTGTTGGCTTTAGGATGCAGTGTGGTACACACAATCTAAAATGGATCCAATCTTCCTAGCTCCCTACAGGACATAATTTCCAGAATCAACAAAGCTTTTAAAAGACAGTACCTCCTTCTTTCTCCAGTGAGATTTAGTTCACTTGGAATGCTTTAAATCACACTGATACCAGGGAAGACTTCCTGCAACTACTCAGTAAATAATCATGCTGGATGCCTCTGCCCTTCTCAAAATCCTTCTTCTACGGACTAAGCAGCTTTCCTGGCTGCTTCATCAGGGCATGCACCATGAAGCATTATTCACCAATTCACTTCAAAACACAGGAACTCAGTCAGCATGCTGTATCATCAACTGTGAAGCAGGCTCTGTGCTTGGAGGGAAAGATTACTACTGAGAAGCCCCATGTTTTCTCTCTTGTATAATCAAACTCTTACCTCAGTTTAGAAAAGAACCAGAAGGATATCTTTTCCCCCCACCTCCTAACTATTTGTGCTTGTCTATTGCCTAACGTCCTAGTATATTTTTATTGGTCTCTATTAAAAGAAAACTTGGAAATGAAAATGGTTACATTGGCAGCTTACTCAAGGGGACAAAAAGTGGAGCCAAAAGCTTGGACAGTATGAGTTTTAATCTTGACTCCAACACAGACTGTCACCATGCCCAAGTAGTGGACATGCTCAATGCCACAGCTACCAAGCAGCCCAGGCAGACTTTTAACCCACAGATTCCTCAAAACTGCAAACTGTGAATGAATGTGTCTTGCAAGCTGGCCAGATACACTCCTGGTTTTGACTGTGTTTCAAATTTAACAGGTTGATTTTTGCTCATTCTTGAAGCCGATTTGAGTATCTACTCTAAACAAGTTCTACAGCCAGCACAAGAATTTCACCAAGAGCAGATCCCCAGCCTGCCTTACCTTCTGCTGCCTGGGAGTTAGGACAGCATCCAGCCCCGCTGGCACACTGCTCCCGTAGGGAGGATACCAGCCCCTCCAGCTCCTCTAGTCTGCTCAGCAGATCCTTAATATCTGGGGCAGCTGCACAGCCACAAGCCCGACGAGGGATGTTGATACGGTGTGTGAAGACAATCTGGTTCTCCCCATTCACTGTGTGCTCCTCGTAATTCTTGACGGGCTCAATTTCTGCTTTCAGGTCTGCATCACCGCTCGCTGTATCCAGGTCCACAGAGCAAAGGGAGCCAACAGGCAACTTAATGTTGTAGACATGGTTAAAAACTACAGGCTGATTATCCTCTGGTAAGGTCATGTTTATCCCAGTCTCCTGCTTCTGCCGGATAATTCTCTGGATGAGTCCACCACTGACATGCTGGTACAGTAAAGCTAATGTTGCACAGGCCAAAACCTGAGTGAGGAGTCCCATGGCGGTATTCAGGTCCTTTTCAAAGCTGATGGAGTCTTATATAAGTTTGGCCTTCTTATTCTCGAGAGCAGAAACTGGAGAGATTGTTCAAACCAAGTTGGATATCCTCTTCTTTTCTAGTACGCTCGTTCCCTAAAAGAAGAAGGAGTAATGTAAGGGATGAACCTCATCTGCACCAACAAAAGGCCTATGACACTGAATGCGTGCTGACATCCTTAAAGCACATGGCTGAGGTGCTACTCAATGTACGGTCTCAGTTCACCCAAGCTGCTGAGCTTGCTTATATATATATATGTTACCAAAGCATTACCTTGTTTTCCAGGATCTCAGCATGTCATAAGACATGAATCTACTATTACTTCCAATTCAGAGCAAGTGTAGTAGAGTATAGAGGGTTTAAATGCCTCAAGCAGAAGACCAAGGCATAGAAGCCTGCTGAGTCTCATCTCAGGTGAAAACACTACTTTTACACAGAGATAGGTAAAATAAATATATGTTCTGTTATGGTTCAACTAATGCTAAAAGTCTGTATTTCCTTCACCTGTTAGTCTGCTGCTTGAAGGCTGCTGAAGGCTGAATCATGGAAGAAACTCGGGTCACTATTGAAAGGTATATTGACACTACTAAGCTCATTGCAGCCCTTTTACATATGCTTTAAATTACTCCAGTTGCTTGGGAATCTGAACTCCAGGGCTTGTAGCCCAATCATAAGTCGCACCATACTGATTGGTATCCACCATACTAAAATTGGTATCTAATTCTCAAGTAGTTATTTAAGGAAAAGGATGCTTGACAGATGCATCACCAATGGAAAAAGGAACAAACTGAAAACAGCTCTGCCTCTAGTTCTCACTGAATTCTAGTGAAAATCAAGCACCAGTTCCCTTATGACGTTTCTAAATCTCAAACCAGAAGAATATGAGCCTTGCCCAAAGTGAGATAATTGTAGTTTTTCTGCTGAGTGTATATATCATTTTATGCTGGCACAAACTAGTATTTTTTTCATATGCCTGGAAAACAAAAAACCTGCTTCTGCCAAGAGCCACTGTCACCTTCACTGTTGATGAAAGTCCTATGAACACCATTCCTTTTACTGGATACTCATTGCATTAAAGTCAGCCAAACCTCTCAGCCTACAGATGATAGTGGAAGACTTAATGCATCTTGGCTGACATCCTTTGAAGTTTATGAGGGAGCGTTATGGTGGTCTAGAAGAAGCATTCCTCAGTGTCTGATCTGTGACCTGTGAATTTTGACATCTAGTGCGGTATCTGAGCTAATTCACATCAGGTGTTTCTCATCTGATCTGTCAAGGACCCAGCACGATTAGCTGAGCTCCACTCCTAGGTCTACAAAACAAGACACCTTCATACAATTATTTACACATTAGCCGTATTTTTGGCTGGAAGAACAAAGATGACATCCTTCTTTCCAACTCCTATTCCTCAAATACAGCTAAACAACAGTGGACCACCCAGGAGCAGGCCATTCCAGAGAGAAATGGAAGCTCCAACAACAGTCAGGCTCTAGTGTTAATTTTTTCCTCATTTTCTTCTCTTCAGAACAGCTGATGTAGATAGATTATATTTTAAACTTGCCTCCTGGAGACATACTCTCTGTATTTTCTTTGCAGACATCAGTTGCTGGATTTTTACAAGCACCTAATAGTCTTGCAGCAAGGGTTTGCAAATGGAGATGACCCTTCTCATCCTGTTTGGCTTTGCTGTAATGCACATAAAAGGAGCTGAGTGATGTTTGTAGAACATCTCTCAAATATGCTGAGAGGCCTGTGTGATCAAGAAATGTGTCCATTTTTTACAAGCAGCTTATCTAATGTGGAATATTATTCATCCTAATGAACTGTGTGTCTCATGTCTTCCTGTCACCCTGGCTACAACACAACTGCTTCCAAAATCCCAGCAAAGATTATGTCATTGGTCTGCAAAATATTCTGCTTATTACACAGAATAATAAAGTCTAGACCTCATATTCTCCCAGTCTGATCACTAGTATCTTCTCACAGTCATCAGCCTTGTTGGGCAAGAGATATCTTTAACTGCTCTCCTCTTCCCTTAGGCACAACTACAATATAAATAATAGCAAAAGGTGCTGTGACCTCTCTAGTTTCTGGAAAAAACTACGTCTTAAAAAGCTAATCACTAGCTACTAATACTCTTAATAATATGTGGTGGAAGCAAGATGGGCTGTCAACAGCACAAAGAAAAGGAATAATTTAAATTTCCACTGCAGTCCTTTCATCTGAGAATCTGAAAGCACATCATAGTTCTGCTGTCAAAAGCTGAAAAAACATGTTTTTGTTTAGACATTCTCCCTCCACCTCCCTCTTGACTGCAAAACTTCTTCAGTACCTTTCAATTTAATTAGAATTTTGTTTCTTAATAGAGGATTTTCAGTCAATCTTGAAAGAAAAAAAGTATTTCTGGGGAATACTAAGCAAAGCTAATGTATGGATATTTTCCTTGCTCAAAGACATATTTGTGGGAAACCAACAGATGTGAGAAACGAAGTTACTGTTTACATAGTTGAAAGTTCCACTGTACCATTCTAGTCTCTCTTACAAATTCAGGAGTGGCAGAGTTGTGAGGTGATTGTGGGTATGTGGAGCAATAAAATATGCAAATGAGAACCTTGTACAAGTTTAATCAAAACAGATTGCAGCAATGAAGAAATAGAAGTGTTAAAAATTATCTCAGCTGTCCTTCTGAAAGGAGGCAGAAGGCTGACTAGATTTGCTCAGACACCCTCTACATGTCATGACTTGGAAATTAGACTTTAAAAAGGCAGTGGAAAAAAAGGAGAGAAAAGGAAACAATTTCTAAACAGTTACTCCCGATATTACAGAAGGAAAGGGATGAAATATTGTCAGCATGTATTGGATTGAATCACATCTTTTTCAGATTTGCATAAAAGTAGCAATGTGCTGGATTCTGACAGAGAGGCTCATTTGGAGATGAGCCATAGCCCTCTACAGGAAACAAACAATAGCACATTCTGAGGTTTGCTTATTGCTAAGCTCAAAATACTTTTCTGTGATCTGTTAACTAAACAAACTTCATGGTTCAAGAATTTCCACCTAGGTGTGATCCTGCCATCTATTCCCTCAAGACTGGAGTATCCAGCAGTGCACTTGTGTAGGCACTGCCATCATAATATCATGGTGATCTCTTTATCTATTGCCTTACAGACAAAAAAGTCACATTAGGAATTTGTTCTGACCTTGAATACACTTTCATTGCAGACACAGGGAATTTGTCCATTTTCTACAAGCAATACAAGCAGTGCTGTTACAGAGGATTAATAACTCGCAACTCTCTGCCACAGTGCATTTCTACAAGGCAAAGCCTTAAAAAGATGCAACCGTCTAAAGAAAAAGTGCTAATGTAGCTTTGCCAAGAGCATGTGACTCCTGAGGCTCTAACCATCTTCTCAAACACAAGTGGATTAAGTCTGAATTGAAATATTCTCAAGGAGAGAAACTGGGTGGGGTGGAACCTGGAGCAGATGAAAGGTTTGACATGGCAGACCAAAACACAAACAGTTCTGACTTAATCATCTTTCACTGCTGTTTCCATACATTCATAACTACAGAAAATAATTTTCTTTCTATTCCCAATTCCAACAGAGCAAAGGAATCAGCAGGGGTACTCAGAGTAGGTCAAACTACATTAAATCACAGTGGAGAGCAGAAAATTCTTAACAGTCCTAAACTCTCAGCACTAAATCATTCCAGCAGCAACAATCAAAGCCAAATTGTTGCCTTTTTTTTCCCTTTCTCTATTTACATTGTATTCATTCTAAGGAGAAGAACTTTAAGGCAGCCAAATCTACAGTAATTCAGAAAATCTATTGTGTTCCCCAAGGCTCACAGAGACTGTGTGTGAAGAAATGTTGCACCAATGAGACACCATGGATAGAAACATATCCTTGGGATGTGAAGCTTCAAAGGGAAATGATCATAATTGAGGTTGTTTTTTTTTTTTTTTTTTCCAATTCGTGAATTACCTACATGATGAAAGGAAAAGAGGATCATAATCATTAAAGAAGAAAGAAATAAGCTGATTCGCTCATTCTCAAAAGTTGTAAGAGACAAAATGCAGTGAGATAAGCTGTAGAGTCCATCCAGTTTCCAAGTTGCACTGTAAGGTAAGTCTAATACATTGTCAAACAACTTCACTGCTACCTCTGTCCAGTATATGCTCTACAATTTTCTACATAAGAAATCCCACATCTGGAAAACTCAGTGTCTGAACTCAGGGCCATCTCCCCTTTTATAAATCACAAAATGCAAAGATGCACCCTGCCCCAGATTAGCAGACTGAATCTTTTTCCTGAAAGTTAAAAGGCAAGAAAACCATTAACCAAAGAGATCTTGCTGCCTGTGGGTGTCCAATAACACTAAAAAAGAGGGAGAAAGCACTCTCTAGAAGACTTGCATGGAAAAAGAGGGAGAGAGGCAATAAATGGGAAGGAAGTTTTTAAACCCATTTCACTAGACAAGTATGATGTCTAGTCATACAAGACTAGATGTCATACACCTTGATGTCTACAAGGTGGTACTAGGTACTAAAATCCACTTTCTATTACTAACGTGAATCAATGCTGTCCATAGCCCCAGAACAAGGGTCTCACGGCATCCACATGTGCTGCAGATGTGGCAGAAAGCCTTTTCTCCCAAAGATTTTGTAATTATAGCAGACAAACAAAGTGTCATTCCTCCACATTCTATATGGATACTTGGGGCACTAACAAGCTGGCACTGAGACAACCAAGCTCCTGGAAGTCCCTGTAGTTAGGTCTAAGTGTTTCCCCCAGTGCAAGACAGATATTTACCCAGAGACTCATCACTGTATTTCAAACACAAGCGCATCCCAGAAGGCATTTATAGCAACTTACAGCACCAGACCCTAATACCATACTTTCCTTTTCATGAGTCTGACTTTATGACTTAGATCCTTTTTATTTAAGGGCAAACTGGCAGTTTGTGTTTGATGTGGGTAGGTATCCACAACTCAAAGTTCTGAATATACCCTGTAGCCACCTGAGACTCATCTAGTGCTGGCACCACAGATTTAAGGGCAGCTGCCTTCATGAAACTGAGAACACTTAAAAATTAGGGCAGAGATGGGAACTGATGAGCACAATCAATTCATGATTGATTTCAGAGCTCTCATAGATTAGAGTTTCCATGTGCAGAGTGCACCCATCATACACATGGGCCTTACCTATGCTACTGGAATTATTAATATAAACAAAATGGATTTTAGATCACCATATCAGTGAACCCTACAGTAGATTCTGCTAATCATTAGAGCTGACATCAGATTTATACCTCAGACTGTTTCAAAGAACAGCAATTAAATACACACATATTTTTTACCCCATCCAGCCCCTGAGGTCCTGCATTAAACATCACTGAGCTGATATGTGAACACTCCAGATAATTTTTCATTGCTGGCTTCAGTTCTTAGATAACATTTTCTGCTTTAGAGAAGCTGTATAGCTCCTGATCCTACTGTACATCATCTTTAAGTAAAACTATTTGGATTCCTTTTAGCCTCCACCCATTCTACCTTGGCTGAAAAGCAGCATATAGACAAGACTTTGCCAAGGCCGTTTTGGAAAGGATTTGAATTAATTGCTTTGTGTACAATCTAGAATTTAGCAAAGGCTCATATTTCAAAGCCTTCAGCATGACAGTGCCACAAAAAGGGAGGAAAAATAGCTCGCTGAAGCCAATATCCATAAAAATGAGAAACAGCTATGGTAAATTCTGAATGATAAGCATAAAAGGAACCCCATGAGAGACTAAACCTTCTGTCATACAGTGACTATTTTGAGTTAAATTAGCATGATTATTCCATTATAAACTACTTTTTGTTTCAAAAGTTTTGTGCTCTTAGCCATGGAAAATTTCTTTAGGTCTATCCTTGTTGAGGATCTCAGAGGGAGAACAGACCTTTCCAAATGAAACAATAAGTTTGGCTGGTTTTCAAAGCAGAGCAGAAGTTCAGAGATCAGAGGTGGTCTTCTTCCAGAATCAATAACACCTTTGATCAATAAAGTATTGAATATGATGAGAAAATCTCATGAATTAAATGAAAAAAAAAAAAGTGATCTGGCAGAGATTCAGCTGGGAGAGAACGACTGCTGAAAACACACAATAATTAAACAGAAGCGAAAAACGGAGGTGTCTGCAATAACAGGATATTGAGCTCACCAAGAGGTAATTTCCAGCTTCACTCTCCTAAAGACTATTTTGATTTATGTTTCTTAGGAACTACCTGGTTGATGATGAGAAAAGCAAAGAAATTCTGCCTGAACATACTACTGCTGCTATTGCTAATCCATCAAGAGAAAAGGAGCAAGAACTCAGAGGAGAGTCAGGCATGTGGAAATGACACTGTGCTGGGACTTGTGAGATCTGAGATCATTCTCAATTTGTGGCATGAGTTTAACCAAGTCAATAATCATCCTGATTTCTAATAATTCTATGGGAGATTTCCATCCTAAACAAAGTGAAATTAACTAAACTAAATTGCTTAATAATTATCATGATTCCAATTGTTCCCATAGTGAGTTTTTCAGTTTAACCCCTATGAAAAGACTTTTCATGCTTTCATTTTATTTTTTTTTGCCCAACTTCTATGATCTTTATGCTAGAGTTTATGTCTTGAAGAAGCCTCAAGTGCATCAAATAATAGTAGCCAAGTGGCTTCAGTTCTTAATGAAGTTTAATTACAGTTACCTCCTAAACAGGCCACAGTTAGACAGTAGACAAGATTGATAGGGAAAAAGACAAATAAGATGCCTTGGAAATGATACACCCTGGCTACAGCAAAAATGCTCTGAAGCAGATATTGTGTTGTTTAGGGCTGCTGAGTATGAGATACTCTGGTTAAGGTCATGCTATTAAATTATTTACAGACTAAACACAGTGCTTCCATTGGAGCCATTCCAGAGGCCAGTCATCATTGGAGGAAATGAAATAACAAACCTGTGTTTAACATTATCAAAAGAAGACTAGTCTTATAGAAGTGCTTTATGCAACTGTAGTGCAGGGGTTGCAGCAGTGGCCCCTGCTGCTGTTTGTACAGCCAACAGGGCAGGCAGGAATACACGTGACAGAACTTGCAGACCTTCTGCTCTGTTCAGAATCTCCCAGGCACAACTCCTGCAGGATGCATGAGGGGCCAACACTCCTGCAAGTTCCCTCCTGCAGGTAACTTCAGAGTTGTACATTCAGGCTGTTGTGCTAAAGAGCAGCCTTGTGTGTCCCTTAAAGAAAAGTAAAAGCACAGCATGTATTGTAAGATGATGCTCCTGTGATGGCTTGAATCCTCACTTTATCTAAATGGTCGTGAATATCAAATGGAAAACCTCAAGAATAGAAGTTTGCATCATATGTTGTCCTATCAACAGCTATCTCAAGTGATATGTAGAATTCACATTTCCAGGTACCTGCTGAAACCCAGACTATCCCAGCTTCTCATGGCTGCTGTCAGAGCTTTATGTCTATTTAAACACAAGTTTTTTGTAAGAAGCATCCAATGTGGCATTCTGTAATAGTCATATACAGCCAAGCAGACTCACAATAAACACAGGAATCGAAGGCTCTTAATAACTCCTTTGTGGTGTGACCAGAATTCATAAAATTATCTGAGTTCAAAAAGAATGAAGGTAATTGCTGAGTGACTCTAGATGCATAATGCTGACCATGCTCATAACTTGTTTAATCTCCCGTGTAATATACTGTTAAATGTGCATAATTAGAAACAAATAAATGATACATCTCAGTCGGAGTTACAGATGTGCTGCCTTCCAACGTGTTCATGGGCTCCTGACTACAGATAATGTGGCTTATACCAAATATGCCTCCTGTGACTTGACAGGGTCTTGTCTTTTTAGTTAATTTTACTTGAACTACAGCAGCCTTTCCTGCCTTTTCTTGGAGATCTTAAATTCTCTGCTGCTGTACTTTGTCCAGCAAAACCATGCCAGGGTGAGAGGTTGTGCTGCTCTCCATGTCCTCCTCTCCATTCACAGCAGAAACAGATGCTATGACTTTACAACCAGACTAAGATTTCAAAGCACCTGTCTAGAAATCCATATACTTCCTGAGAGGTACCTACAAAAATGATATCCTAAGGATACTGCCGCTGTCCAAATTAGGTTCTATAGACCCTGAGGACATTGAGGCAATGCAACCATGTCACATATTCAGGAGGGATGCATGACACCTTCTGGCAAAAGGTTATTTTGATTGCGCTGTGTGTGACCCCACGAACATTCCCAGGGTCAGCTCCTGCCTGCCAAAGCTCTGAGCACCCAACAGAACTGTCTGACAATGGGAGCTGTGAGTGAAAACCAGACTTGCTTCACGCCTGCAAACCTGTGCCAGAGCTTGCTGGTTCCAGGAGGGCAATGGCCCAAGTGCACGGTCCCGCCAGCAGCTTTTGAGTGCATGGCAGCCTATTTGTGATCAGGAAAATCTGCCTCTGGTGCTGAATTTGCATACGTGTTTAATCCCAGTGACTGAGGAAGACATTGGCAAAGCACAGGCCCTGACAAACGGAGGCGAATAAAACCCTTCACTGCAAACGGAGCCTAACGTTTATTTTGGGTGTGCGATGGAGTCTGAATTCATGTGATAGAGTAATCCTGTCGATGAGGTCATGTGCTCCTCTGAAGGGGCTTCTTTGTAGCCTGGGTTAGTTAGCAACGCTTTTTCTGTTATCAAGCATCTGATTAAACTCACAAAAGAAAGGTCTTTAAAAAACAGTCTCAGGCAGAATTAAGAAGTGAATAAATAAATTGTTTTTTTCCTTCTCTTTTCGCCCGTCAGGAAAAGGAAAGGGGAATAAGATGGGAAAGGGGCACAAGAAAAGGGTTCATTGTTCTCAGATGACAAAACAAAGGTCTTAATCCATTTTCAAATTTTCCACACATTTCACCTTGAAGGATCACAGCACAGTATCTGAATAGCACAAGCCTCCTAGAAGCTCTCCTGTCCCTCTCTGCTGGATTGAGACAGCACCTACCTTCTGCAGTATTGAAAACCTTTACCAAAACATTGGGTTCTGTTCCATTATGGGACTGAAGTAAAGACTTAGCCCTTTGGATGAGAGTGTTTTTCATCCTGCAACTCAGACAACTCTTGTAATGCCTTGTGGGACTCCTTACCATGTGGCAGGAACTCGCATGCCCAGTTCTGACAGTAGGGGAAGAGTGAATTATAACCAAATCATTACTAATTTCGATTGCAGGCCACATACCAAGGTAAGGTTAGATTGTGTGGTCTAAGAAGAGTAAAGCATCAATTTATCTATAAGCACTCAAAGATGCTTATAAACAATAAGGTATCTGCACCTGCACTATTTAGAATTACCTTCTTTCAGATTAGTTATTTGGTGGCATTAGTGATTCCACTCTATTAGAGGAAAAAAAATTAACTCAGTTCCTCTCATTCTGTTTCATTTTATAAAGCATTTTGCTGCCCTTATTTTTGGATGTTTGAGCATAAAAAGTGTCAAAAGAGCACTATAAAAGAACTGTCACCAAGGGATGTCAAAGGAACAGGGGCAGTTGGTTGCAATTTTTTTTCATGATTCTATGATTTCAGGAGTTCCCTTTCTCACAAAAAAAATTCCATTCTACCCTGAAAAACTCTTCTGGGAAAATCTTTGGAACCAGTAATTTTTCTGCTATGGCTTGTCTTGAAAAATACAGCCTTTTTGAAAGAATAATCATGTCTTCAATCTCCTTTTTTTAATAAAACACATTGCTGCCTTGACTTCGATTACTAAGTGAAAAGTATTATGAAAGTGAAACTACAAGTCCTCATGCTCTTCTTCATCCCAGGACAGGAGGAGAAAGAGAATTAATCTTATGTCCATTTACACTTCTAAAAGTGCAGAGATGTGCCCATGGGGAAAATGGACATGTCAGTGCATTTTTAAAACACCATTAGACACCAAATTGAATTTTCAGATAGCAAAAATAGTGGTCCAGTATCTCACTATTTCTTATCACCTTTGAGAACACTGATTCCTCTGTTTGCAGAGCAAGTTCTGCTTATTATACAAAAGAGTATCGTTAACTATAGACAAGCAATGTTCCCCCCACTCCTCTCAGCATATTTGGCTGCAAACCATCTTGGCTCAAGATGTGAAACAAACAGCTTGAAAGACTGGGAAAAGAGAAAAAAAGAAGAGCTGGAGACGAGGCAGGGAGGGGGGAGCAGAGCAGACAGATACCAAGATTTCTCAGTTTCCTAATTTGATTGTACTGTTCTGGTCTTTTAGCCAGCTCCACTTTCTCTTTTCCTACCAAGCCTGTTGGAGCAGCTGGTGAACTTGACCTGTGGCACTCCAGTGATTCATTGCAGCTAAAAATATGTCTGTGTATTACTTTTTTAAAAATACAGTTTTTGTTTGAGATAAACTAAGGATAAGGTCATGCTCACTGAATGAGCATAAGGAAATAATACGCACTGCAGTAGGCTGACTGAAGTCATGGTTGCTGCTTCTTTTTGCCTTCGAGGTGCAAAGCCCAGGAAATTGAAATAGTGCATCTATAAAATGCACAGGGTTAGTTTGGGGTTTTATTTTTTTTACAAATCAGATTTATTCCCTTTATTATGTGAAGAGTTGAAACGATGAATGTTGACTTAAAAAAAAAAATAGCCTAACAAATGTTTAGTTGGGGTAATTTGGGGGTTTAAAAACAAATTTCACCTCACATTTACAACAGTGACCTGTACATTGGTGTGATTTGGGTCCTCTTACTCAGGCAGAATGAGAAAAGAAACCAGTATCTTCTGGATTTGTCATGCAGGGACACGTGGAAGCCAGGCAAAGGAGTGTGCAGCTCACTTCTGCTCTAGTGCAGAGCCCCAGTGTGTGGTGCTGTGAGCATGGACCTTCCTGGAGACTAGAGGCTCTATGAAAACTGGGAATACAAACTGCCAGATGGACTTACTAGGAAATCTAAAGCTGACTGATGGGAATCAGAATATATACTGGTTCATCTCAAACTTTATTTCCAGAGTAGCCAAAGAATACATTTATCTAGGAGTTATAGTTCAATGGAATTGTGAGGCATAGACTGCTACCTTATAGTATAATTGCAAGTGAGAAATGAACAGATATCTCTCACTAAATGGATTCCTCAGGCCTGGAAAAACCACATCTCAACAGTGGTGGAGACAAAAGCTTCCCAACCAACAGTCTACCATCTCTTAGTCTTCTGAATCGTGAGATAAATGACGTTAAATGAAGCTGGTTTGTTATGTCTGGATGTGTGGACTTCCTCCAGAACCATGTGCTCTTGGCATGCTCCAGAAAGTGCTCACAACCTTGGGATTAATAATGTGGTCTCATGGTTAGAACTGAGGAAGCAAAGTCAAGTATCCTACACTGAAATTATTTTATAAATCATCTGGCATGTCTCAGATTATCCTAGTTAAAACCTCACAGATGGAATGATGTCTCAAGTTTTCCAAGGACCTCAAAAGAAAGGTACTGTCAAATGCTCACTTCCGTAACTAAACATCTTCCTGAAGAGTGCTATAAAATTGCCAGAAAATACATAAGAAGAAAAGCAAAGAACTGGAGTGTTATTCCCTGCAAAGTAAGGGAGAAAAAGAATCACAGATAGGGAAATATCTTTTGCACTGAAGAAGAAAGTCTGGCCAGAGACGTGTAGCAAATACACGGATAGCTACATGACCAATACAAAACTGAAGATTTATTCTGAAGCCAAAACTCAGGATATGCCAAAAGCATTTCCAGAATAAGAGGAAGAATCCATTGAAGTAAATTATAAGGTTAACAAAACCAACAGAGAAACACACCAGAAAACTTGAGAAAAACCTGCAATTGAAACAAATTACATGGGCCTGGCTCATATTCCTGTATCTCCAGAATGCCCTTCCATCTCTAACAATCTCCAGACATTCTATGAAGTCAGAGGAGTCGTTCATACACACATGTACACACACTCTTCCTCTATGATGAGCTGTATCCACTGTTGTGTAGCAACGTCTTCTGCTGTTAGACAACTGAAGTGATTCATGCCTTCAGGCAGGAAGTAAAAGAGAATACTACATCCAGCTCTAACCACCACAGGATTTTTATAGAAGCCACAGGAAACAAACTAGTTATTTTACGAGGCAGATTATTCAAATGTGTTGCATATAAACTAAGAAAGAGAAAAAGAATTAGAAGAGGTAACTGTGGGACAACTAGCACCAACCCCATGTGGTCCAGTTCCCAGTAATTTAGATGAGGCACAAGTTAACAGGTAACCGAGTCTGCCCTTGGAGCTTAGGCTTTTCAGACACTTGAGCATCAGTTTCTGGAAACAGGAACTCAGAAAAGGGAAACAACACAAGCAGATCAGAAGGGTGCTTGTGAGCTGCACTGGGAGTGCACAGCAATGAGCCAAGGAAAGCAATTTGCTACAAATTTGAGAGCAAAAAAAAAAAGACAGGACTAAGCATCTGCTAAATACTCTTTTTTTCCCCATCTGCAAAGCAATCTCTGTTCTTACTGTAGCTTTCAGAGGTGGAAGAAAAAGCCACTAGCAGATATGGTCTAGGTAAAAACCTATGGATTAGAAACAACAGGACACATCAGTGATGTGAAAAGCAACAAAGACAATGGAGTCAGAAAAGCTGTCACTGTTCTAAAAACAGAACTATAGATAAAGCAGAATGATAGAAATGGGTCATCTCAGAAAGACTCCCTGGAAAGCAGAAGGGGTGTGTTTGCACCTTCCTTTTGCTTAGTTTCCCACCAAAACCCTTATTGGCATTTACAGCACAGAAGTGAGTTTTACTCATTAGTCTCTGAAGACACATGTAGAACTCTGGACTGTTAAATGTGGAACAGAATCAGGTCCATAGCAGAGCTGCCACAGATACTGAAGCCTAGATTAATGCCTTCTCCAATAAAAAGAAAAAACTCTCATCTTTCACAGCAAAAGCAACTTTTGAGCCTAATGTCACAGTAGAACTCATTATTGCCTCAGAAGTATATACTGTACCTTTTAATAAAGCCTTTGCTAATAGCAAAAGCATTCACTTGGTCTCTTGGCTTTTTCCTCCTCATAGCAAAGACGGAGAGTTGGAAAAGATCTATGGTTTTCTAAACTTGTCTTTGGAAAGTTTCCCTGCCAAGTTACACTTTGTCAGGAGCTCATTATTTTCTGGGTAGACACTAGAAACTTCATTTTAAATTACTTTGAGGGTTTTGCTGATGCAGTTTGAAACTATCAGGTTTGTGTACTTTTTTTGCATGAATCACAGCAACTTATGTTCATTCCACATACAAAGCTCTGCTTCATTTCCAAACCCTTCTCCACAGTGTTTCTTCCAAAACCACCTATGGGTTTTCCAGAGCCCATTTCACAAAGTTCTAGATGGCTTCATGATGAGATGGGAAGAACAGAAATTCAGAACTTTTGAATTTTCTTCCCACTCCTTTCACACTAGTATGAATTTCTGAGACAAAGCAGCAGCCAGTTCTGGAAATAGGCAATTGGACAGTCTCATTTGTCTCTCAAATTTAAAAGTGAAGTATCAAGCATCAGCTTTACTGTAGGTAATGAGAGGTAGGAAATGAATCATCAATACTGTTGATAAATATAATGTGAATAAGTGATCAAGTAGGTGATCTGCTGTAAAAATCAGATGTCACACTAATAAATTTACAAAAAATATTGGTGAAAATGATGCAGTAGAAAATAAGATCTTGTGGCATTTATAAGAACCATGAACCACTGACATGTTAAACAAACACTCATGTAGTGTACAAGTGAGAAAGTGTTACACACTAAACACACTGAGACATCATTGCTTTGTACATCATCTCTGATTAAGCTCTTTTTAAATTTCTCCTGGAGGTCAGAAGGAAGAGGTTAGACCAAATTCTACTCAGTACACCCAGCATCACACTATTCCATATTTAAAGTGTTTTTAGCTAAAGGAATGTCACACACACAGAGATAAATGATGTGGAATTATTCTGTTTTAATGACTTTAAATTACTTTAATGACTTTAATGACTTTGCTGTAACTAAGAGTATAAATAATTTACATGTATATTGGTCTCGAATTACAAAAAAGTGTTTAAGTAGTATGAATTGCTACAGATGATATCAGTTAGCTGGCAGCAGGATACTTTCAGAATTCATTGTGGTTATTTGCATGCAGCTTGTAATTTTACTTTGATTTAACCATATGCTTATTCAAGCACTGAAAACATCTCTAAAAACGTCTCAGAACTCAACTATAAAAGCCTGCAGTATTCTTGGCAATAAGAAATATTATTACTTGCCTCCTGTCATTAGCAGACTTTGCTCATCATCTTAAAAGAAGCCGGGGAAACGTATGGTTAACCCTTTGCCAGACAATTCTTTGCTTTTAAAGCAATGATTCGTTTACTTGGGCAGCTTTTCCTCCCTGCCAGAGCTCCTCTGTCCTTGGTACTAATGTTGAAAACGTGCAGGAATGTTACATTTTTCTAACTCACAAGACCACAGAAGTAGTTCCTTGAAATATGACTTCCAGCAATAGCCCCCAGGCTAGATATCTGCTTGGCCTAGTTCTGTCAGGTACAGTAGCATCAAGGATTTGTATCTTGGGCAACCTAGGGTGGGGTAGTAAGCTCTTCATAGAACAAAATACATTCTCAAGAGTGAAGATGGAGTGAAATCAACCATGGCTTGGCAAGGCAAAACAAAATATAACTTAGCTTCACAAAGTATGAAGCAAATTGAGTGCAAGGCATTTGGAAAAACAGAAGAGGCTGTTCCTAAAAAGCCCAGTCTGAAGACTTTTCTCAGTGTTCTGATGTAAAGCACAAGCACTTATGTAATGTAATGGAAAATCCAGTCATACACACAGCCCTTAAGCAAGTGATTAGTCGCAATGTTGACTGAACTCGGACAAAAAAAAAAATCTCTGCTGCTGTTTCAAATGTCAGCAAATTGGGCACTGTTACACTAATGAGAGACCTGAGAGACCTCCACCAACAACACTCTGACCTCGTTCTCTAAACCTACAGTGACTTGAGACCTGTCTGTGCTGAAGTCTTAGCTGACAGCAATTTGAGCCATGGAATAAAAAAAAAAGGGATGTGGATCTCAATTATCCAACAACAGATCTCCAGTGAAATCAATGCAATTGTGTCACATGAGAATTTAGCTGGCAGCCCCTCAAGCCTACACAGGGAAAAACCATCCCCTCAGAAATGTAAGCTGAAGTGAAGCTGACAAGGAATAATGCAGACAATGAAGTGCCACTCTATGCATGAAAAATGCTCGGTAGATTCTAATCACTTCTGTCAGCCTGGCTTTATCCCCACGTTAGTCCATGAACAGTACTCCTGACCTATATATGAGCACAAACCAAATCAGATCAGGCCAAGGTATCCTCTGCAAAAAGAAATTTCTCTGCTATGTAATTAAGGCAATGTCAGGCAGGTATACCCTATGCATATCCAGAACAGTATCAGAGGGAAGTAATGATTGCTCATGTTCACAGAAAAAAAGTCTCTCTCCAGGTGAAACTAATGAAGTTAGACACTGTAGACTCAATTTTTATTTACACTAAGGCTCCTTTTTTTGTCAGTGTAGTAGGGTAAATTAATAGAATATTAGGATAAAGACTTACAGAAGAATTAGGCCATCCTTCCCTTCATAGGACTTGTACTTTTCTTACATCTTACATCTTGTACTTTTCTTACATTCTTACAATTGTGATGTTCATGTATATACACAAAACCAAACACAGTTTAAGGGTTCCTGCACACATTCTGAGAATGATAAATAGTACGAAAGAGAGTGATGCCACAGCCTGGAAAGCACTGTATTTATTTAGGGTTAATTCACTTGTCTTATAGATGAGGCTTCAACCATTTGAATAATGCCAGTGGGACCATTAATAACTATGTGGAAAAGTAAACACACCCAAATCTAGGGGGATCCCAACCAAAGCAAAGCAAATCAATTCTGTGACAAAATTGACTCAGAACTGACATGGCCTTACAATACAAGAAGCACAGGGCTTCTGAGAACACAGATGGAGCAGTGACACCAAGGTCACAGAGATGCAAAAGCCTAGGCACCGTGTTCAGCAATGGGGAAAATATGGACAGGTACACATGGCTGGCTAGTAGTAAACTATATTTCCTTGCTTATGACAACAAACCTGTCAAATCCAACTGTACTACTACTAAGGCAACTAAACAGTGTACAAAATAACATCCTGAGACTGAAAAGTAAAGTAGTAATCACTTTAATGCATTTCAGAATGGAACTCTCTAGGTCCTACATTCTTTCCGTCAAACCTGGAACTGCAGTGTTTGTAGTGCTGGGTTAATGTGATTGACTTGCTAACCTGTAAAGTGTCTAAGTATACATCATAATTAATGCTTGGCAGTGGAAATATAAATTCCCTGGCTTGTAGATGGTATATCCTCCTATAAACACTTCACTTGGCCACCAAACTGGAAAATAGATAGGACATTCATAAGGAGTGTTCACCATGGGAAATCCCAGCATTTTTTCCTGGCAACTATTTACATTGCCAAAACACTTCAATAAGAAAAATTATCTGACACTTTTCCCTTAATAAGCATCCTGTTCTCATTTGACTTGTAGTCCACAGTACACAGCATTCATTCTGAGTCAGACTTGAATTACTGTAGCGCAAGCAATGCAGAAGGGAAGTACAAGCCACAAGTAAAGGAAACATACACATTATCCTGTGTCTCACTAAGAGGAATGGATTGCCTATACATCACAAGCTACCTTTATATCTTTCTTGGCTTAGACCTTTGTCACACAGCACAGAGAAATTATTTAGGATGATTCAGCATATCCCAAAGAGATGTGCTTTCCAAAGGAACAAGTAAAGACAAAGAACCAGTGCAAACTGGACACTGAGCTTCTTTTGAAAGTCTAACAAACTGACTTCTGACAAAATGAGATCATGCTGAGCCAAGAAAGGAGATAACTGCAAAGGTCTTGTACTGAAGTGTACAACACATACTGAAAGTGAATCTTTGCTATCCGAATAAAGGGTTTTCATCAAACCAAAGAGGCAGAAAACCACAGTCACAAGAGTGCTCAGCTCAGTTTGGCTCTCTAACCTCCTAATTCTACATCCTGTCTGTGAGACGAGACCAAAATTGATTGACAAAATCTGTCTGTTGCCAGTTCTTTTAATTTCTTGGGAATGAAAAGTGAACTTCTTTCTTGGAAATAAAACTTTTTAAAATCCCTTTCCAGTAGCAGTTCCTTAATAGTGGAAATAACTGTTTAGTCTGGTCTGATGGGGTTTGTGCTGCCAGAATGAGCATAAATGTAAAGACAAATCAAGACAATTTAGAGATATATTATGGTAAATATAGTAATCCTGTAAGAAAATCAGCATTTGTACTTTTAGGTTTATGGGCTTATCATGTTATGGCACCTCTTGGGATAAGGCACAGACAAATGCTGAAGTACTTAGGTGAAGTAAAAGCACTACAGTGGAATTTCCCCAGGCACCCCATTTCAGACTCCTTTGAGTATCTTGGCCAGTATCTACACACATATAGTCAGTACTGTAGCCTGGCCTGGGGAAGAGGCTGACTGCTACAATAGGCCTTTGTTGTGCCTATGATTCAAGCAATTATTTTTAAAATCTTTATTAAAGATTTCTGTTCTACCTCTCTGTACTTTCTATTCAGTTACTGAAAAGGATATGTTTTCTAAGCATGAAACAATATCATTTTTCTCCAGAGTTTGGAAACTGAGCACTTGTATGAATTGAAGAAAGCTTCCTTTCTCTTCCCTGTGTGGTTCTGGTTATGGGGAAAGAGCTTTCTGTGTGAGTAATCTTTCTAAGTAGGAAGCAGAGATCCCCTATTGCTAGGGAAGAATAGACCTCCAGTAGGCTAATATGTGATGGATGACTGAATGCAAACTTGGCAACGTTGCTCTCTACTACCCAAAGAATACAAAATGCCACAGACTATTCGTACACAGGGACTCTCTCGTTGAAAGTTCTGAAAACTTGGCAACATCCCACCTTGGTTTAATTGAAACTACAGTGACAGGACAATTAAGTATGTGAATTTGAAGAAATTTCTTGCAACAAGATCAACTCAGGATGAATTTATCTTTGGTGATTGACTCATGCATAAGCCAAAACTCACAGAAAGTTATTTTCATTGACTCCACAACTGAGCAGCAAAATCTCATGTTTGTTTATGAGGGGTACTTCATGAAATATAATGTATATTAAACATTCTTTAAAGTTTACATCTAGAGATACCCAGCAAGGCTATAGAGGGTTTTCTGTTTTATCAGCAAAAGGATATGCAGTATAGAGGAGAGTGAGAGAGAAATAAAGCAAATGAGACATTAAGGCTGTGTCTCCTTATAAGGGCATGTATGTCATTCCAGTCAATGTTTAAAAGAGACACTGAGTTATTGAAACTCTGTCCTTCTAGCAGGAGGATTCCTGTTATACTCCTTCTTTCAATGCTTGAACACTTTCTGATGGATCAAGACACATCTCTTGTCAGGCAGAATCCCACCCTGACTCCTCTCCAGTCTGTCTATTCCATACAGTTTGGTTACATCATGCATTGAAAAGATTTCACTAGCTGGAAGAATGCCCAGTTTTTAACTTTTGCCACATGTGGAAGGCATTTAACTTCAGCTGATATTGGACAGAGGATCAAATGCATGAGTGGACAGTAAGCATTGAGTTAGGGGATGTTTCACACTTGTATAGACCCCAGAGCTCAGTGGAAATGGAGACAGCTCAAAATTGTCTCTTGGGGTTGTTAATTTTCCTTTTTTCCAGTAGTCCTGTTCCTCAAAGAACTGTCTTCTTCCTTCTTTTTTTTCTATTTGTTATACAAAGAACTGTTTTGAACAGCTAATAATAGCAATTGTACATTCTTTGTGGCAGAGAGCATCACTCAGTATGCCTATTCACCCGTTCTAATACAATGAGGCCCTAAAATGCAACAACATCATCAACTTCTAATAAACTCCTACACAAAACCGATTAGAAGCAATAGACAGCATGTCAGCTTTGATATCAGGCAGTTTAATGAATTAAATTACATCTTATGATCTGTACATAACCCTTACTTTTCAGCTCTTGAGCTCAAGTTACGATGTTTCCTGTCCAAAACTTACTAGTCCTACAATTGCTTGTACTGGTTTTACATATTTCTGAGTCTGAGTGATGATAAAATGTGGAATCATTAACTTAATTAACTCTCTTACTTAGTTTCTTACTTTGTTAACAATGATTTTTCTGCAGTATTACATCAGGAACTTCTTTAAAATTTGGTATGGGTAGCTATTACATTTTACAGTCATTTCAGACCTCTGGAGTTTATAACCACTGGTTTTCATGAGATCAGCTTTTGAGATGGGTGTGTTAAATTTACACCAGAAATGAAGTCTGAGAAAGTACATGTTGGTAAATCACAGCACTCTTTTAAAGCCCAATATCTCAAACTGACACAGTTCAAAACAAATACCTTTTTATTATTAGAAAGCTGGGTTTTCTAACTTTCTAGTGATATAAATCACCTATTTCTAAGCCTAGAGCTTTACGAGACACTGGACCTTAAAACTGTCAATGGCCCTTGAGCTTAGTAGGCTGTGAGGGCACGTGTCCAAACATGAATATATCAAGTCACTGTCTTCAAATTAGAGTAATTTTGAACCACTTTGAATTTCTCACGTTTCAACATATGTCACATGGGTAGAAGTTGATAGCTGCTAATGAAGCAGATACCACCCTCTGCATTTACTCTCACTCCAAATGTTACATCCAACCTAGACAAATACCAGACTTCACTAATGGAAAGAGCCAACTGAACGAACACCGTTTCTCCATTTAAAGATTTAACAATACAGGACATCCATTTAACCGAGACAGCTATTATACAGTCCAGTACACTTCATTGCCATTTAGCACCACTCTGAAGCTCTGAACACACCATACAAAGCCAGATGGACAGATGTACTGCTGTGTTGTATGAGGAACATGGCAGAGAACTGCACAAGCAGGTCTAGTATAGCAAATGGTTTCACAAGAGGGCATGAAAGGGTTAAAGCTCTGGCTCCAAAGCAACATTTCTGTTTAAAACACACACTTGCTTCTCAGTTCTGCTTCATTCTTGAGAAGGATGAAAAAGTCTCAAGTGTATTAGTCTGCCATCTAATCTAATCTAATCTTTTTATCAAAAAGTGAAACAATACTCAAGAAAAAGCTTTGACAGTCTCTTTAGAGCAAGTGAGAACATCTGACATGACTAATCTTTGGCTTTTTCTTAGATATTTTATTAAAAAAAGCAACAATATGAAAAATAAGCCACCTGATCTGCACTTCAAACACCTTCAGAAATGCTATTCTAGCAACATGATAGTTAAGTTTAAGTGAATACCAAGAAGAAATGATCCAATCTTAAACAGTTGGGATAAAAAAAATCTCCTGCTAACACAGTTGGCTCATAATTTTGTGAGGCATTTTTTAGCATGAGCTTAGGCATATTCCCAGTAAGTTCTACCACCATTATTTCAACCGGAGAATTGGATCTGGTTGGTTCTCTTTTCACATGCCTATCACCACAATGTACCTGGGTGAGATTTCTTCAGCAGAATATCAGCTTCCTCTCCAAATGACATTCTAATCTGCACGCTTTTCAGCAGATTCTTTGGCTCTTCTACAGCTTTGGAAACACTGATAAAGTAACTATAGTTATGGGATTAAGGACTGGAACTTGCAAAGAATTTTCTCTGGGCTGAATGGAGACAGGACAAAATTAATGAGCAAAAAAAATATGAGAAACGAATAGCAATTTGCTGAGGATAGTGATTGTGACAGGGTTTAGCCACAATGGGGGCCAACAGTCCCCTGTATAGCATCCCTCTCACTCTGCTCCTTTACAGCTGCTATTGCCCTGCTCACTTCAAATATGCATCCTTTCCCTAGCCCTGATGTGGAGGTGTAGCAGATGCAAAGGAGATGCACTGGGAACACCCTGAGATCTCTTTCAAGTACTTCCAAAATTCACTGTCAGGGAAGGTGAACTGTTGAAAGATTGATTCTCTTCTTTTGGCTAAATACTTTCATTTTATCAGACCTTTGCTCCTGAATTCCCAACAGTAGTAAGAAAAACCCCCTAAAGACATCATAACACTGCCTGGAAGTCTTCCTAGTATTCAAAGGACTGTCCATAGCTCCCATTTCCAGCTCATTCTTGGACTATAGCATCCTTACGATTTCACAGTTTTAAAAAGCAAATGCACAACCCCAGCAAAATAAAACAAAACCCACAGATAACATGAATCAGAAAGTGTGTAATATTCATTCCAATTATGTCATACTTTTTTTTTAACAATAAACTGGGAGAGCAACAATAAGTTTGACAATAGCTTTACAATTAGGCTTGTACCCAGTTTGTGTGAACTTTGTCGTTTGGAAGTTCTTTTCATAAAGGAAAAAATGGATACATAACTTTATTATGCTTTTTAATTTTATAATCTCTCCACTAGGCAAGAGGACATGTCACCATCATTTAAATCTGAATTGTTATGATAAAGACTTTTCAGAAGTTCAGAATTAATTGTCGAAATCTCTAATCTCTAATCCTAGTAGCCAGAGAGCAAATGAGACAGGGAAAACTGCAAAGGTGATGCAACACAAAGTTTCGAGCAAGTTGGCTTAACTCGTAACTGAAGTGCAATCCTCTTCTCCCAGTCAGCTTCTCAATTTTAAGCCAATTTGAGTTTAACTGGTAAGTGCAGACACAGTCATGCAGAAAATCTCAGTGCACAAGGGAGCAAGTAGTTAAGACACGCTGTAAAGCAAGTGTCTACAGTTTTCCATGATGATGGAGAATTTCACCCTCCCATTCCCTGGAACCCACCCACTGAAGTGCTGGTAATAAGATAGCAGCTGAATCTTTCTTTGTCTTTCTCTCCCCACCACAGACTAAGGTTACTTCTGAAAGAAACTGGAGCCCAGTGGGGGCGGGGACAAAGGTGACAAAGGCTTCAGTGCAAATAAGTGTGCAGACAGCAAATTAAAAAGCGAAAGAAGCTGCCTCTTTTCAAGTCACACACAGTAGTTTAGGAAGAGGGGTTACCTGGGAGGTTTAAGACTTGCAAGTGGATTTAGTCTGGTATGAGAGGTGAGGATGAGGGAAGCATTTCTATTACTTCAGTAGCTAAGAGGGAATACCAGATCTGGTTTTCTACCCTTCCTGTCAATTAGATTTTTGTCTCTTTCTGTATATGTCCAACATTCAACCAAGTCATCCTTCATTCATTCATTGGATCAGATTGATGTCACTGAGACACTTCTTACATTATTACTACTCTGGACAATAAAGACAAATTGAAGACAAACATACTCCTGTTCAAATATATTCCCTAATAAGATCCTGGACTATTCAGACTGATAACTATGAAAGTCATGACAAAAGACTGTGTTATCGTAAACTTGAGTGGAAGAAGGGCTTCTGATTTTTTAATTCAGGAAGGAAGCAAACTTACCTTAGAGACTATGACAGAGATTAGATCCCGCTGTGAGCAGTCTCCATGAAATAAATAGGATGTTGAAGTCAGCTATCGGCTTCTGACTTTGTTGCTGTCCTGTCAAAACTCAGAGAAGTTGCAGTGTCTAATTTTGCGAGTGAGTGTGTGAGAGAAACGTTTGACAGTAAGGCAGACTAGTCGGATCAGCCAGATTCTGCTGGGTTTATATAGCTGAGCTGCAAATCCTGATCCTTGGCTCATTCCACTGTAATAGGATGCCTGAAGGCATTTTTTTTTTCAGTTTTGCTTTAAAGGAACAGCCTCTCTCGTTGGCTCAGCTTCTGAAAGACACACACACACTCACATACACACACAGTCATACATAGGCACACACACAAAAAAAGAATTTGCATGCAATTTATGGCTAAAGAAGGAAACCCCTGAACCATTAAAAAAGAAAGTCAACTCAGGGCAAATGACTCAGAAAGCAGAATATTTTCCTTACAGCATCAGCAGGGTATAATATTGGGAGCTTTAATCCCCTCATCCCCATTATTTTAACATTGTGAAAGAGTAGAAAACTGAAATAAAATGAGAGAAATCATAAGCACGATTTCAATTCCAGAAGGTCCTACAGAACATAAGGGGTCTAATGTGCAGTTACTGTAGATCAACTCCACTCCACAGGAATCAACGGAAAAAATCAAATTTACACAAACTGAGGATCTGACAAATCCCCATTCTTTCAAGCTTGCGATCAACTTTTTGTCCTTTTGAACTCCTGCCCTCTCCAGAGCCATAGGGAGAAGAGTGGAGAGATCCAGAGAAAAATCTAATGAGCAGAGTCCTAGCATGATTCCTTAGAGTAAGAAGTAAAAAAAAAAAAAAAGAGAAGAGATAAATCCTGAAGAGAATGACACAGGAGGGATTCCCTTTCTTCTCTGATCTGATAAAAAGACATTAAGTGGCTGTGTGCATGTGTAAAGATAATTCAACCACTGTCCTGAGGCTTAAGGTTTCTCAGTAGTTGCATTCTCTCTACTTGCCATCTCAGAGCTATCAGTAGCACACAGAGCCTATCTGGGATCTTCTCAACCATGCTTGTTATCTCTGACTACACCTGAACTTTAGGCTTGTGAGAAAAACTAAAGATCACATTTAAAGGGCTCTCATTAACACTGATCTCCCTCCTGCTTAATACTAAAAATCTGCCTCTGCCTCGCCTATACCCCAGCCCTTTTTCTTGGTGGGCTTCTTTTTCTTTCAGTTGGGGTGCATGGTGGCATAGAGGGAGAGAGGAAGATTAATCTTTAACTTTAGGTCTCTATTCTAGGATAAAGGATGAAATCACTCTTCTGTTTGATGATTTATAAAGCAAGACTTATCCAAACACTTCTGAAGACAATGAAAACACATGGGACGGTCCAGTAGGAAAGTCACAGGATCCTACTCAGGAACAGAGTGTTCATAAGGATAAAAATTGATTGCCTGGATCTTTCTGACTATGTTTCTTTCTGAATGTATCTCCTCTCAGCTGCCCTTTTTCCAGGATCCAGGGACTCACACATCACATCTCCATTTTTCTGCTTTAGAAACACAGCACTACTAGGAAGATTTGGGCAATTTTACATATTTAGGAAAGGATGGGAGAATTCCTGTTCCTGAAATTCTGAATCACTGCTTTAGAATCATTATCTTTGGAGACCATAAAAAGTAGAGTTCTTTTGTTCACAGAACTTCTTAAATGTTCTGTGCTATGTTTTTCATACATAACATCAACCCCATGCATGTATCCTCTTGTGTCTATGTAGACCTCTCTTCCTCAGCACATGGCACAAATTTCAGTCATTTCCAAATAGATGCAGATAAAAAAAATCTAAAACACCAAAAAACCTCCCAGAAGTTTTTACAAATTATTTTTCCAACAAACACATTACTTCTACAATTAATTACATAAGCATTTAACAAAGGATGGGATCAAACCTTTCAGTAAAATCAGAGCATCTGTATTAGAAATTTATGAACACCCATTTCCAATTTCTCTCTTAATTTTTTGATGTGCTGTGTTTCATATAGTCATTCCCAAAGAGTAAAAGTGAGACTCTATTAGAGAGGGCCAGAAGTGTTGATTAATCACAGCAAAGGACTCAGATCCTCTTTGATTGCTGATTTCTTAAAAGCAAATCTTGTTCTGGACACCAGCAATCTCAAAAATATGGGGTTATTGTACAGAGTCACTAGTAAGTCACCAATTTTTTTGTACAATTCTTCTCAGAATAGTCTCATGATGGACCTGATACCAGCCTACATTAGCTCTCTCCCAACTATACAGTCCTGTGAAATTCAATTAAAAAGTGTAATCAAAGCTAAAATCTGAATGTGAGATGTAACACTATTTCTTCTGATAAAATCTGCTGGGGACTCAGAAGAAGATGGTTCCCTATACAGTGAATCATTCACTGTCTCTGACTTCAGTAGTCCTTTCACATACATTTGCAAACACTAAGGCAACCAGTGACATCCTGGGATGCATCAAGAGTGTGGCCAGCAGGTTCAGGGAGGTTCTTATCCCCCTCTGCTCTGCCCTGGTGAGGCCTCATCTGGAGTCCTGTGCCCAGTTCTGTGCTCCTTAGCTCAAGAGGGACAGATAACTGCTGGAGAGAGGCCAGCATAGGGTCACCAAAATGATCAGGGGACTGGAACATCTCTCATATAAGCAAAGGCTGCGGGAACTGGGGCTGTTTGGTCTAGAGGAGACTGAAGGGAGATCTTATTAACATTTACAAATATCTAAAGGGTGGGTGTCAGGAGTTTGGGACATCCCTTTTTTCTATAGTACCTAGCAACAGGACAAGGGGTAATGGGGTGAAGCTGGGACAAAAAAAGTTCCATTTAAGCATAAGAAAAAGCTATTTTACTATGAGGATGATGGAGTCCTGGCCCAGGCTGTCCAGAGACTGTGTGGAGGCTCCATCTTTGGAGGTCTTCAAGACCCACTTGGACATGTTCCTATGTGACCTGATCTAAGCAAACCTGCTTTTGCAGGGGGGTTGGACTAGATGATCTCTAAAGGTCCCTTCCAACCCCTACCATTCTATGATTCTATGATGGTCTGCACTCATGAGTCTAAACTCTAGTTAAAGCTTGTGTGTGAACTGTGGAAAGAAACTTGCAGGATTTGGTTTTGAAGTGTTTACTAATACTGGTTCTTCTGCCACAGCTGTTGAATAAAATCTTAAACTAAACTTTTATCCAAATATTTATCCACCCACCTACCTGACTTCAAAAATATATGCCATACGAGTTACAGGTAAGTGTTCAGACCTGTTCTTGCTTTATCTTTTTGGGCTCACGCATTCTTAATCATATTCTGTTGCAAACACAACAATATGCTGAGTCAGAAGCAAATGATAACATGAAAGAACAGGGAAAATGTATTTTAGTCAGAAAGATAGCTTTAGGGTATAATCTCTAAGAAACAGGATCAAAACTGAATTCTGTGGCCTGTGCTATCCTCTTTCATGAGATAAATATTGATAGGAATTGAAAAGTATGCAGTACTTTTGTCATTACATATGCATTACCTGGATTCGTTTACAACTGTAGCGAAATACAGGTCAATTAAGTCTGGCTCACATTGAGTAATAATCTTGCAATCTTACTAAAACTTTGGCTCTTGGGACACCATATTATCTACTGCTTTTCAGTTGATTTTGTACTAATTTGCAACAAACCATTGTCCCAGTGCATTTGCATTTGTTTCTTACTTGACAGTCATTTGCAAACACATTGACTTCTATGAGAGCATTTGTTATTTAGAATCACTGAAGGCATACAAAAAGACATTTCAAGTTATTTCCCCAGAAAATATACAAATATCTACACTACTGTCTTAGATAGCTGCTATTTTCAGCAATTCATGTTGTCTCTACACTAATAGTCTCCCTTCCTTGATGTGATTACTCTCAAGTAGAGTAAGGGCTTTCAAGCACTGCAGACTTTTTGCTACTTATATTTAGGCAATACTAGTTCATACCTAATCCAGGAGAAGTCTGACCTGAATAGCTCAATACAGAAACTGAAGGTACAAGCTTGCAATTGCTGCACAGATCAGCACTACTGAGAACTTCAGTGGAATTAACTGCACATGTAAAGACAGTAAAGTTGAGGACCCATAATGTCCATTAAGTTATTAAAAATCACATGTAATACTACATTGCAAAACCATACTTGTCAATTTAGGAATTTCAAAGAGATGATCTCTAAAAAGGAAATCTCTATTATTAGAATTCAGTATTATTAATCAGATGTCAGAGCATTCTCTAGATGAAGAAATAAGAAGCAGCTCTTTGAGAGCAGATACATGGTCTTGTGTACTAACTTTACACAGGAAGACAGTTATGACATATCAGTTTAGCTTTTCTTCATCTGCTTTTTTTTTTAAGAGCTCAGTATGTCTTGACAGTATTTTCATGACCTGGAAAAACTACAGTTTGGTGACAAACAAGATGCAACTGGTCACAGATTAGCAAACAGGGACATTTAACCTCTCCATCCAGCATTTGAGGATGAGCAGCACATAAAGTCATTAGAGAAACTCTAATCTGATTGATGGAGAACCAATTATTTGCTTTGTAATTTGTAGCCTCTGCAATCAGCTGAGGAGGTGAAATGTTCATTGAAGCAATAGAGACATAAGCCAAGCCAGATAGATGATTTGTTAGACCTGCACAGCATTTGTATCCACCAGTACAGTAGTGTGGGAGTTGGAACTAATTTGTTCATTTTCATGGAAGAACAATTTTGGATGTTGAAGATCAGGTTAAAGAGCAATATCCCAGAGCAGAGGTGATGGGGGGTGGGTAAGTACCTTAAATGTATATCCTTTAAATGTAATTCTGGCCTCCTTGAGCACTAATAAAGAGGTTTTATGGCCACATTTGCCTAATTATTACCTCACTTCTTGATAACGTAACAAGAAACATGGCCAAGGAAAAGCTGATTTGTGAGAATTTCCACTTGGCTCCCCTGATCCAATCTTGATGATTTTTAGTAAAAAGTGCTGATTAGTGTCCCACTCTCCCCGTTGTGGTTTCCTTTTTCTCAGAATTGCCCCCGACCAGGCATATCAGATTCAAGGTGTCAAAGACTGGCAAGGACCAGCTGCATGATTAATCCCACATCACTAAAGTCCTTGGAAATGTCCTGCCTCATCTAGCACCAGTTTGCACCCAGGCATGAAGAGAGAGGAGGCCAACTCCCAGTACTGCCCATTTCACCCAACATGAAACAATGGGAAAAGGGAGAGGTGATGCTGGCTCGTCAGAGCTGATTCCGTTTCTATAGCAGTAAGGGGAAGATGAGCTCTTTCTGCTCTTTCCTTGGGTATCGCTTAACACACTGCACTGTGTCACTAGTGAGGTCACACCATAAAAGCAGACAAAAGGAGCAGAGAGGGGCCTTTTTCCCTTGCTTTTTTTCCCCCCAGTATTTCCGGTAGGAGCCTATACACCTCTTCTCATATCCTGAACTTGGCTTCTTCTGGGACCAAAGTAAAACCTCAGAGCAGATGGGATTTAGCTTACTTACGTTCTCTATAGCTAACTCAGATTTTATTAAACACAGCTGTAATCCCAGACTTCTTCAGATGGGTTACCTCACTCCTGACGTTGCTTTTGTATCTTTAGAAATCCAGGCTTAGCAATGAAAAATTCCAAGTTTTTAATTGAGCCCTGACCAATCCTTTCTTGTTTCCCAGTTCTTCACATCTTTAATAGGGCAATGAAGTCTACTCGAGGCTGAGACATCAGATGTCAGAGCAGAAGCAGAATAAACACTAGAGTAAGACAGGATAATGAATTGCTGACTGCTCCTTATTCCCAGTGCCTTTCCTTCATTCTCTAAAACCCAGGAACACCCTATTATCTCCCTTATAAATTTGGGGCTCTCATCATCAATGATAGAAGAGCAAATTCAGTTTAAACCTTCTCTTGTGCTTGTAACCATCTTTCTTAGCTCAGTTTTAAGAATATGTCCATTTCAGTGCTAGCAAATGAGGCAAGCCTTCCACAACAGAGTAATTCAAATAATTCTATACTGAAGTAAGGTTGTGTGTAACACATTTATATGTCAGCACAACAATAGAAATCATGTATATGGTTTTTACTCTGAGAACAATTATTGTATTCCCATACTTTGAGTGTGAAATGTATGACAATATCGTGCAAATTCTCTTCCAAAACTTCATTTCATGGAATCATACAATCATAGAATGGTAGGAGTTGGGTGGGACCTCTAAAGATCATCTAGTCCAACCACCCTGCTCAAGAAGATCATCTAGACCAACCCCTAGATCAGATCACACAGGAACGTGTCCAGGTGGGTTTGGAAACCTTCCGAGAAGGAAGGTGGGTTTGGAAACCTTCCGAGAACCTTTCCCTCCCTGGGCAGCCTGTGCCAGGGCTCCCTCACCTCACAATGAAGAAGCTTTTCCTTAAGTTCAAGTGGAACTTTTTGTGTTCCAGCTTTTGTCCATTACCTCTAGTCCTATCACAGGGCCCTACAGTAAAAAAAATGTTGCCTCATCCTCTAGACATACACCTTTCAAATACTTGTGTTAATGAGATCCCCCTCAGTCTCCTCCAGGCTGAACAGCCCCAGGTCCTGCAGCCTTTCCTCAGCAGGAAGACGCTCCAGTCCCTTGATCATCTTGGTGTCCCTGCACTAGCCTCTCTCCAGCAGTTCCCTGTCCCTCTTGAGCTGAGGAGCTCAGGACTCCAGATGAGGCCTCACCAGGGCAGAGCAGAGGGGGAGAAGAACCTTCCTCAACCTGCTGGCCACACTCTTCTTGATGCATCCCAGGATGTCAGTGGCCTTCTTGGCCATGAGGGCACATTGCTGGCTCATTTACAAAACTGTGGTTAATTGAATGCACAAAAAGAACAGACTTTGCAGTTTTGTTTTCTTTTTTTTTTTTTTATTATCAGGATCAATATCTTAATAATATCTTTATTTTCACAACAACCAAAAGAGAGCAGAAAAACCTTATTGAAGTGCACAGGAGTAAATTAAACTTTTTGTTTATCCCCAATGAATGTCAGTCTATAAAAGGGAATACAGAGAAGCACACACCTGAAATGAGAATCTAACCAAGAAAAAACAAGAGAAGAATTCCTGCTGTAGATCTGTGCTTCAAGTTGTCATCTCTAGAACAGCCTTGAATTTGTTAGAGTGCAGTCAGGGTTCTGTCATCTAAAGCAAATTCTAGGGCAAATGTTTGCATCATTAGAAGTTTTTTTCTACTGTTGTTTTAAACTGCACTTATCCTGGCAAAGACAGCGTCTCCCGCAAGGCTCAGTTATAAAACTCATGCCTAGAGAACAGAGAGAAGACTCAGAACCTATACAGGTATCAAATCCCAAATATTTTATTTCTTATTTAATAGCTTTTTACACACACCATTAGGCAATGAGTCAAACAGTCAGTGCTTTAGTACCCCAAAATGATCATGTCCAAGTTTGCTCCTTACAGTTAGGAAGCGATTCCACTTCGTAAAGCCAACAAAAGATACTCCATGTCACGAATTCCAGTTAATTACAGCCAAATTCAGCCCATGTCCTCCTACTGTAGTTTTCCACAACCTCAACATGGTAACTGTTACGCAGTATTTATCTCGCTACCTGTTGCTAAATAGAAATAAACTATAAAAAAAAAGCAGGGTGGTGGGAAATTCAGAATTCCACATGGCAAGCGTCTTGGATTTCAACCTGGCATTTGGCCAAGGTGCAGAAGCACTTATGGGCTTTACACTTATTCCTCTGATAGTATTATGACTCTTCTTTTTGCCTTTTTTTTTTTCTGTCTACGTTGCTAGTGTCTGTTCCCAATTTGCTGTGTAATGAAGTGATACAGGGCTTAGGAATGTCCCCTGGAACAAACTACCAACCCCCACCGCCTACTGCGACGGGGAGACTCATGGCTCTGACTTCATGGCACCCGGGACTAACAAGCACAGAGCTACTGCAGCAGCCCTGGCAAGAACAAAAAAGCAACCAGACTCCACTATATGTCCGCCCAGTACTGAGGGGGAAGTGAATGAGGACAGATTTTCCATTCTATAGCCAGAGGCCCATCTTACGGGAAATTTCAGTCAGTAAAAGCAAAATGTTACTGGAATGTTGCCTTCTTCTGCTTGCATGGAATTTTTAATTATTATTAAATTTGGAGGAACAGGTGTGAAAAATTCATCTCCTTCCCCATGGGGCTTGTTCAGATGTTGCAAATTGCATGGACTCTGCAGAGATGCAAAAGGGCTTCTGTCTGGCAGTATTACCTGCAGACAAATAGCTGTTTCTAATTAGCTGCGGGTGTTCCCCCTGCTTGCCCACCCCAAGGCAGGCCAGGAGGAAAGCGTTTGGCAGTAACAACCACATTGTCTGCTGAAACAAGCTGTCAAATAACTTAGTTTGCATTCAGAGTATCCCATAAGGTAGCTGAAGAAATAAACTGGAGCATTTCAGTTCTTTGTGAGCAGCCACTAATACAGTGTCTTCTGTAGGTAGAAGATGCTCAGCCCTTACTGAGAGACTACCATGAAATGACATTGAAGTCTCTATCAAAACTGCTCTTCCTTTAGGTGAGGCAGTACAGAACGGCTTCACAGAGCCAGAAAACACCTTTCCTGTTTGTGCCACCTCCCCATGCGTGTTCACAGATCCAGACACTCCAGACAGGGCTGCAAGAGGGATGATACCCCTCACTGCACCGATAGTCCTATGAACACAGAGACCCATGCTAATGACATGAATGCAACATGACTCATTTCAGTACTGGCTGAAGAGGCATTTCTAACCAGTCAAGAGTGTGAGGAGTTATAAGCAGGCCTATGCCCTACTCAATGGAGGTGTCACAGCCCTACCATACTGAAAAACATTAAGGCAAGAAGCCCCTGAGCAAATAGCTACACAATGATAACGAGAACTAGAGAGAAATGCCCTTTTACTCTACAAGGCCCTCTGTTATGAGCAGCATATGTATAAAGACACACTACAGTTCAGGAAGGATAGCACAATAGCTTTTACTCCTTTCAGCAGCTGGCTCAGACAGCAGACACATGGGTTCTAGGGGTCTCAGACCAGGATAAAAAAAGTACAGCAATGCCTCAGTAAAACAGTTGGCATCTCCAGGCTAATGGATGTTTGAGGAAGTTATTAAGACATAATCTTGGAAGTGATTCTTGGCACCTGTGCCTGTTCTAACACTGTGGTACAGATGAATAAATTAACCCTCAGTAAAAGAGGAAAAAAATTATTTTACCATTTTTTTTTATACATGTACTGACAGACAAAAGCAAACAGCACAGTAACAAGGGCAAGAAACATACAGAATGTTCTGAGTTTTCTAATTTAACTCATGTCTTTTCCAGAAGCTGAATCCAAAGGATACAGTTGGTATAAAGAGCTATATTGAGGGGAACAGCAGATGCCTTTCAGGTTTTTTCTTCTGAAAGCAGACCAGGGAATTAATATTTCTTGTATCAAAACCAAACCAAAGCAAACAAAAACTCTTGTCTATAGAAGACTCAGATGATTAAAGCCTATGAATTTTCTTGCAGAGGCCCTGTGCACAGCATTTTCTGGGGTCAAATCCAGTCCCTCTGCACTTCACAGCCTAGGAGACAGCAGGAGTTACACTATGCTGTGCTGTCTCCCACCACCAGCAAAGAACTGCCCTGGCCTGTGCCCATATGCTGACTAGAAGGTTCAGCACAAGATGATGGTGGTTCAGGTGTGTGCACACATCTATGTATATACCTGCTTATTTTGCACAGACATTACTCTTCCCTTTTCCTTCTTGTTTAAGTGCAATGCACTTTGCCAAGTCAAGAATGTCTGAGATGCACTTACTTACAAAGGGAATTTTTTCTCTAGGCTTTGGGCTATCTGATAGCTAGACCTTCTCTCAAGGCAGCACTGAGAGTGGGCTGTTAGTTCTATAATTAACCATTTCAGAGAAAAATTACTGGACTGCCTGTACTGCTGTCTAGACCTGGTCTGGCAATTCCCATTTGCCTAGAGGGTCTAACAGTTGCTCGTGTACCACATATCTTTTATTCCATTGAATTTTTTTAACCATGAAATTAAATCTCTTACCTCATTACAGAGGAATCTGATGAAAGGTAAATCTATTTCAGAGCCATTTGATATATTTGCTACAATGGCATAGGACTGCCTGACCTCCGGGCTGCTGTGGATTTAATGTGGGAGCCTATCAAAACTTCAATATTTTATCTAGGCAAAGAAGAGGTTAAGAGGAAAGAGAGCACTCAAGAGCAAATTCTGCTCTTAAGGGTTGTAAATCCAAAATACCTTTCCCCCCCAAAAAAAAACCCAGTGACATTATTTCACATTTAGAGTGGTGTAAATGAGTTTGCCTCCCAAATGACAGGTCAAAAGTTTGATGTTCTACACTGGAGGAGGGGAAGTGGTTAATGTTTCACCACACTATAAAAAGCCAACTGTGTCAATAGACTATATTCCACCTGGAGAAAGAAAATTTCTAAATGTGGTCAAATTTGACATCAGAAACGTATAGATGCAGCCTCCTGTATGGTACCAGGAAACATGAGGCGAGACATAACACATCAATGGAATATTTTTTTTAGCTTGAGAATATGAATAATGTGATCATTGAAAATGTGGCTCAGGGACTCTCACAACCCAGGGTATGCAATTCTCAAATTCATTCACAGGTTAATAGGTTTATTTGAAGAAAATGTCAACAATCTGGGTGCTTCTACAAAGCCTCCTCTGAATGCTCTCATGTCAATTTGGCTTGGAAACTAGGCTGAGCACAGCATGAGACCTCACTCTCCTCAGGGAACTAGGGACTTGCTAGGCATTATTTGAATGGTTTCCTTTGCTTGCTAAACACAAGCAGCAGAGGAGCTTTTGAGTACCTAACAAGAATGACTATAACTTATTTCGTTTTCGAAGTTCATTAATGAAAGTTCCTGATCACAGACTCATCCTGAAGTCAATTACAACAACTGGGCAAAAGCAACAATTTCTATTTTACAGACAAAATGGTCAAAAGCTGTGAAATGACACCAGCTATGCCATACAAGCCTGAGACTACATACACCATCACATTAGAAAGGCACTTGGCTCTTACTGTGACTTTCCAGTCTTGGATAATCTCAAAGTATCATATTGTGACTTAACTAGCTGTCCCTCTCAATAGATAATGACAGGTATTAGCCAGAGACACAACTACAGGCACTATGTTTACGGGAAGCAAAGGTCTACATTCAAAATGACAAAATTAAGGAGGGAAGGAGACCTCAGAAATCAACTCAATACCCTCAGGACTCACAGCACACTCAGCAATCTCTGGAGCCCTATGCCCAGGATAAACCTGTCCAGCATGTGCAACTGATACCAAAATTCTGTCAAAACAACCTACTTCATTCATTTTATATGCTTTGCACAATTTAAATCTTTTCATTCCTCATACCTGCAGTAGAAGCGACAGAGAGAGGAGCAAACTCCTGTTTCACAAGCAGGGTATTATGAAGCCATATGTCTCCTCCAGGAGAGGCTCAGAAACAGCTTGTAAAGATGTTTTCTCTTGCTTTGTAATGTATCCCTATATCACACACAGCACTAGAAAACAGCTGCAGCCTCTGGGTATCTATCATGTTTAAAAAAACATGCAACAGGTTTATGCTATCTAGACAAAAAGCAATTTAAACATTGTGAAAACATTTCATGCCAACTAGTTCTAGACAAGATGATAAAGGAACCAATGAATATGAAGACATAGAAAATAAAGTTTCCATGCAGACTATTTGGTAACAGGTTGCTTCACAGTACAGATGTCACTGAAGGTGTATTTCGTAACTCCAGTGGAGTTTTGAAGCTCTCTGAGTGTGACTGCTGTCGAGGCAGTTTATATGCATATAGCTGAGCCAAGGGTAAAATACTGTCATACCACTGGCTTACAGTACAGACATACCTAACAGCTCCATAAAAGTCTCTTTCAAACAGTAAGAGAAAATAAAAAAGAAAGACACTTGCCAAATACCAGAAAGTCCTAGGAAATGAAGTATTTTCTGTAGTGATGTTTGGTCTGTGTTTTCCCTTTCTGTTAGGGGTTTGGACTGTACCTGAGCCAGTCATTACTGTTGTGAGTGGGTGCCCTCACAGAGCAGGCAGAACAGCTCTGCACTGATTACACAGCTTTTCTGGACTTGTCTCAGCAAGACAACTCAGGATTTTCCATTTCCAAGGATTATTCATGACCAGCTGCAGTGACTTCCATTGAGTTACTAAGCACTTGCAAAGACATTTTAAGCACAAAAGAAGGGATTATGACAGCTGAATTGAGGACTGCTAAGAAATATGTATTTTTAAAAAGCTGTGCGTAGATTTGTGAAATTCATCCTTTTGTGTCAGTTAAGAGAGGAATGTAAATATCAAGAATAGCACGATTTTGCTAAGAATCCTTGTTAGTTTTTCCATAGCAAAGACTGGGAAGCTCTCTAAATCAATAGATCTCTATATAAATCTCAAAAGAACTCAGTAACTATCTTTTTGACATCTTTAGAACTTCACTAGAGAGGCTTCTAGGTTAGTCCTGCCCTAGAATTACAGTCATCTTTGGCCTTGCAGCTTATCTCTGCCGAAAATGTTACTGTCCACATATACTAACAGAATCACAGGATTCCAGAATAGTGGGGATTGGAAGGGACCTTTAGAGATCATTCAGTCCAACCCCCCGCTCAAACAAGTCCCATCTAGATCAGGTCACACAGGAACGTGTCCAGGTGGGTTTGGAAACCTCCAGAGAAGAAGACTCCATAACCTCCCTGGACAGCTTGTTCCACTGCTCCCTCATCCTCATAGATGTATTCTTGGGATATGTTTGCACAGCAAAACATAGGTGCAACTTGCCTTACTTCTTTCACCTTAGCAACACAGATAATGTCTGTGCAGTGGGAGATTTGGCTGTAAATAAAGTTAACTTTGACAGTCTATTGGCAACAGCAGCTATATAATGTGACATCTATCCAGTACTAAAGTCTGTCC
Organism: Urocolius indicus; assembly: GCA_013401255.1. NCBI lineage: Eukaryota > Metazoa > Chordata > Aves > Coliiformes > Coliidae > Urocolius > Urocolius indicus. Next base: position 87,927 of record WBNH01009613.1, read on the forward strand.
TATATTTTAATAGTCCTTACTATTCATGCCACTCAGTTTGATGCTTACTTGAACATTGTGCCTGCATATAGTACAATTCTCTCTTTGTTTTGCTGGAAATACATGAGGATGGAAGGGACAAGTGGACTCTGAACAAGTTCAATGCAATGAGGGCTCATTTCAAAGCATCAAAGTTATGGCATAAATGATATCCATAATCACTCTAACTATAGAGTCTTCACAGACTTGTAACACAGGATAACAGAAACAGTGCAATTATTTAAGTGGCTAGTGGTCACCCTTTCAAGACTTTCAACTCACTGAAGTTTTACACGTACTTGATAAATTCAGCTTTGGCTCCCATTCACACTGTCTAGGCAACATTTACTACAAACCAGCTTCTGGCAGACAGTCTTGAACAACCTTCAATTCAGAATTCCCTTGCAATAAGGATGGGAGATGTAAGAAACCTTTTAATTGTTCTTATACCATGTGAGCTCCAAGTAGGAAAAAAATCCTGGAGGCGTATTGGTCAACGTCATTGAGTTGAGCAGCAGCAAGCAAAGAGATGTCATCAAAGGCATCAAAGTCTATTTCTTGGAGATATTTGGATGGAAAGGCTATATGAGGGACTGATTTCATTTTACTAGAATCCCAACTGTAAACAGATTAGCAAATTGTTGTGACAGACAGTAAGCCTTGCGTGAGAATGTTTACCACTGAGTTCCACAGGCCAGGATCTGGACAAGCCTGTCATCCTGAAACATAACCAGTAAGTAGAGACTTCCAGGAATCACACTGCTAAGGAAGGTTCCAGTAAGGCAGACTGGAAGCTAGAAGATGACTGTGGAAAAGATGGCAGGAGTGATGGTGGGATGACATTTTTTCCTGACTCTCACTCCAAGAATCAAGTTTGGAAGCCAGAGGACAGGAAGCCAAAGAGCTAAACACATCTGGTTTTGTAGAGGTGTTAACCAGAAGAGCCTGACAAATGGATCTGTGCCTACAAAAGAGTTCCCTAAGGTGCCAGGCTAGAAATGTGATAGTGAAGATGTTTGGTTTGAGCTTTATCTACTTCAGATTATTGTGACTGATTTTCTTATGGAAGTAAAAACTAAGTGTTAGTGTGGCGAAGGATGGAAATATTTGTATAGGTATTCTCATAAAGGAAAAAAAAATAAGCTCTTGTTCTTCCCAGTGCAGTAAACCACAATAAAATAGGGCTAAGTTTTAAGTTTAAACCCAAAAAACAATGAATTGTACATTAGTAATATTCTTGCCTTTCCAAAATCTGTGCCTGAAATCCATGCTGCATTTTGTATAGTTACAGACAGAAAACAAACCAAAGAACAAATGACATAAGGTTATGTACAGTGTCTGCAACAGAGCCAAAAGCAGCCAGATCTCCTTGCACCCAGGAGGATGCCACAGCCAAACTAAATCCTTCATCGTTTTCCAGGTCTGAAAGGGCTTCTGAGAAAGGCAGAACTAGAAGGAAATTTTATCTAAAATGGACATATCTGGGAAAAAATCTGTTTCAGCTTTTCAGAAAGGGAAAAATCCAACAACGCTTTCCCAACTTGTAAGTTAAAGAATAGTTTTTTCCTAATGACTCATAACTGTCAGACCTGAAACTTGCAGACACTTACACACTCAGCTGACTACAACCAACGTCACAAAATCTATTTCATTCATGTCATGCTGCCTCACTGGGACCAAAAACAGAATGGAGAATGAAGCTTATGGGTTATTAGAGCCAAGAGTGACAAAAACACATCACTGAAACGAAACTTCTGTCCTCAACAAACAAAAACACTTTCTCCAATATTTCAGCCCATTAATATCAATACATCAATAATTAACTTGAAACACATTTACACCCCTTCATAACTACTTACCTACCTGCCTTGAGCTTCAAAAGGATATCTAAAATCTGGCAAAACCCAGATCCTTACACAAATCTCACCATCTCCAGGGCTGCCCTCATGAGCCTCAGTCATATTTGCCCTTTTCATTCTTATTAATGCCGAGTAACAACACATTCCCTACCAATGATGGCTATGGTCATAAATATTTACAACAACTGACTGAATGAAATCATACTTTGTTCCATCCACTGGTCTACACTTAAGTGTGTCAGAGAGCCTAAACTATTACACTGCCAAATACAGAGAACCTGATGAAATATAAAGCAGCACAGTTCAACTTTGTTCAAATAGAGTTCAGCCAATTTTCATCAGCTGCAGATCTAGTTTTGTATATAGTTTATGTTTTGGACCTCATAACATCACTTGTTTCCTTGTTACAATATTAGATATCCAGACTACCTGTTTTGTCTACTCTCATGGTTTAGTTGAGAAGTTCCTCCTGAACTTCTGCAGATTCCCACACATACATAGCCTTACAGACACTCCTCATATTGTTTCCCAAAAGACCTCAGCCTCACTTAAGCTTTCTGAGTCTTGTTAAGGATTTATACTGAGGGTATGATCTTATACACAAGAATGGAAGTGGGCTGTTCAGTCCATTCTTTCCCAGCCCAGTGTACATCAAACTCAATGCCAGTTATGAACTGTAATGAGTTTCAGCTACCTGACAGGTCTTTATCCCTTAGGTTTGTATGAACTTAGTTAATTGGTGCTTTCTCTAAATGCACAACTCAAGTACAGAACACAAGTACTGGATTTGGCTTTTTTTGGCCTAGGGTTTTTTTCCACAGTTTATTTACAGACTGCAGGAAGCTTTGGGATGGAAAGACTCTAAATCCACACTCATTTCATCTTCCTCACAGCAAAATCCCCCAGGCCTCACAGCCAAATACTGATTTGATTGCAGTAACAGCAGGCCAGTTTGTTTTCTTAAAATATCTATTTAGACACAATGAGACTTTAACCTTCTCAGTTTTGTTATGTATTTCTAATTACTAGTAAGCCTAGATTGGCTTTTTTTATGGATACAGACTTTAGAAATAAACAGACTCTTGACATTTCAACTGCTCTGCAGCATATTCTTTATTTCTAGTCACTGCTTCTTTGCATTCCTGCACATTAGACACTAAAATGGCTTTTGAATTAAGGTTTTGGCTTGCTATATTTAATCTCACTGATCCTGAATGTAAATAAAAGTTTCAGCTTGTTGGATTCCAGTTTAAAGTGTGACACAATGCTCTATTTCACAATATTCAGGGTGCGGGGGTAAGAGAAATCAAGAAAAGCCCAAATTCTTGAAAAGATCAAGAGAAGATCAGTGCTGGAATTCACTGAAGCAAATATGCTTGTTAGGAAAGAGGAAAGCTTCACCCCAATGTGGCCACTTATTTGCATGTGCATATTTTCCTTGCCTTCCTGCCTGCTTTCTCTTTGTCTTTCAGATAATGATAATTCTTTGTTATTCCCTGTAGTGATAAAAGAGCTTCCTAGTATTTAGATGAAAGCTCCTTCAGAGGAAGGCATGCTGTATCTTCGGTATACAGATTTAAGGATTTCAGGTTTACTTTTGGTTTCTTTGTTGCTTCTCCTTGTTAGCTCACAAGAAAAAATAATTTTACAAATAAGATATTAAATATGATCAAAGTTCAGAAGGATGAGAAAAGATAGTCTTGCAATAACTCTTCTGATTACCCCCAAGACACAGACAAATCATTTAATGTTCTTTGTGTCTCAGTTTCCTCACCAGAAATCCAGTGATACCTTTAAGTCCTTTATTTCTTATAACTTTCAGGGCAGGAACTACCTTACATCCCATGTCCTCTGCACAGAACACAACAGATTAAAGTCTGTTGTAAGACTAATAGTAAACTCAACGCAACCAAGACAAAATTTGACCAAGGGTGTTTGGTACATTAACCCTACCCCAGTTATTACATATAAAGGCTCAAATCAGAATTAAGTTCAATGTCATAAAGAAAGCACCAATTACATAAATCCGAATTTTCCACAAACTGGGATTTAGTGACATACTCACATATGATACTAGAGGCAGGATACTACCAACTGTGACTATAGTACATACCCTGCAACTGGTATATTGGAATAGGTCCTCAATGTCTAGCTACTGTGACAAGTATTTATGAAGCATGCTGAGGAGGATTAAAAAGGAAAGGAGGAGGAGAGAGCTATCTGATTGGTCTGTCACAGCTTCTCCATCACTTTCCTATCCCTATTTGGAGGGAAAAGAAGCTTTCCAAATATCTGTATGTAGGAGAATCTATAGGTCTGAAATCTACGTCAGCAATCTGTGCTCTAGCCCACTGCCCTTCCAGACACAAACTCTGGCTGGTGGGAACCAAGTTGTTGTAGGACCTGCTGAGTTTGTTATTTGCACTGCAGTGTTTAAAACCGCTGCAAGGAAACCCAGGGGATATTAAGCAGAGCTGTTCCTTCCCTGTCAAAATCTGTAAACATGAACAAATATGGGGTCTGTCTGGAGAACATCAAAGTTAGGTAACACTTAGCCCAGTGCAACACCCCATAGCTGGGAGAGGATAAAAGTGTGAAAGAGTTCTTGTTTTACATAGCTGCTGTGAAACGTCACGCAACATGGGGTTCGAGCATGTGTTGGCTTTGTTTCCATACCATGAACCCAAGTCCTCTTCTAGGTGCCTGGAGCCAGATGGTTTCAGCCTTCTGTTTGCTTTAAAGTGTCCTTCTGTCCTACACCCTGCATGCCAGATGCTGCTATTCTACCACTCCTGACTTGCTGCATATTCTAGGCTCATGGATAACAGAGGAATAATTTCTTTAGTGTCACAGTTGGATATTGTACATAGAACAGAGACAAATGAAGTGAACACAGGATTCTAACAAACTGTGTGGGTACCTACACAGAAACATCTGCTGCAATTTCAGACACAGACACTTCAGCTTCCAAACACGTTAGCAGACCCTACTCCCTTCATGTCTCAGCCCTACTATGAACTGCACAGTGAGATGTGACATTGTGGGGTAGATCTTAATCTGACGTGAATAAGCAGATTGGCAAGTTGTGTTTATAGAGAGTTTGTATGAGAAACATCCACAAAAAAACACCCCAGCCTGCTTGGATTTATACTTTATAAGGCTATGACATCCTGTAGTTCAAGTGTGCTGCAAATGTATTTGTGCTCAGGACAAGTTCTCTGATACAGCACAAAGGAGTTTGGTGAAGTCATGCTGAGTAACAAGCTGGCCTTTTCTCATTAGTTCATAATTTTGCTTTGCCCTTGCTCTTTTAAAAGACTTGTCAGGGGTTTCCCATACCAGATATGATCTCCAGGCTGCCCTTTCTCTGTGATGACACAATAATCTCTAATTGCAAGCCCTTGAGAAAATTCTGTAAAAACATGATGCACCATTCTTGACGAGCCTTCTCCTCACTCAGATCAGGTCCAAAACAGTCAGCTTAGGGATTCAGCTGCAAAAATCAGCTAGAAGACTATACAGTTTTGTTACTATAATAGAAAACCTAAATCCACACACCACATCTTTCCATCAGATGAGAAACTTCTCCACGAAGCTCTCTTGAAAGTGTTGATTGCAGTTACTTTATAAGAGAAAGGAGGAATTGCTTTCCTTTAATCCTCTCTAGAAACAAGTTATTTTTTTTTCTCCACAGGGACAGTGGGCTGCTCCATTTAGCAGGTATATTAGGAAATCAGTAATATCATTAATTTTCTGCAGAAGTCCAGACTCCTTTGACAGAAGATTCAGGCTCTCTGCTAATCCCAAAGGTCCCATCCATGGTCAGGATGGACAGAGCAATCAGTGACAATTTTTTTCAAAGCCCTGATAGAATTTCGGTTATCCTCCCACTCTTTTTCAGCATTGTAATAAAATAAATTTGTTTCCTTTTCCACTTAGTCTTCCAGGACTGAAGAGTGCTTTCATCAGGAGACGGAGCTGAAGGTTCTTCTTGCACCTTTTGTGTATCTTTCACTGGAGAATTTAGACCACCAAAATGAACTTGCTGAGCAACAACTAATGATCTGTAACTGTAAAAAAGCCCATTTAGCTACCTAACTCCAGCCCTCTCTTCTACACCCACTGCCAGTTATCCTTTCCATAGGATTTGTATTGTCACACAGGTGGTGTGAAGAAGTCATCATTGACAGGTGAATAGAATTCATGTGTGAAAAACACTTTCTTAAGTGAAAAAGGTGAAGGGAGAAGGCTTATGTATTCAGGAAGGTTCTCACTCTAGGAGAATATGACTGCAAAATATTCAGTTGAGGAGTGGCATAAGCTGTTTAGCATTTTATTTCTCTTCATTACCTTTGGCCAAGACTCTAGGGTTAGAGCCAATAAAGGATTCTGATGCTCACAACCTAAACAGAGCCCTGCTTCAGGTGTGTGTCTCTCCCCTCTTCCCCCCACCAAAAAAAAGAGTCATTTTACTACTGGAATGACAATGGAGGTGAAATCAGTTTTGAAAATTAATTCCACAGGATTTCCTTCTCTAATTGAAACAGATTTGTGTGTGGAAAGCATTGTGAAAGCCACATTTAGAGTGAGAATGGGCAGGGACTTCAAAGATACCACTCAGATGAAGGACAATGAAAATGTATTATAGCAGATAAATTACCCCAGAATCCTGAGACCCTGAGTACAGTCCAGGTAAGAAAATTGAGAAAAAAAAAAAAACCAAACCAATCCCCAAACTTCTGTGAGGATCTCTGACCCTTCAGACTAACAGTTGACTTCGAGATGTACCGATATCTTTACCAGGCACTTGTTAGAAAAATACTAAATTTTAAATCTTGACTTAGGAGACAAACTGGCATCAAAAAAAACCCCATACTCCTAGGTAAGGACACAAAACCATTCTACCCATAGTCAAATATATATAGAATCTGCCAAGGGAGGAAAAAAAAGCCCTCCTCCTCATGCACCACAGACTTCATTTGAATGCTGCAGAGTAAGTGGCTTCTAATACACCAGGGACAAGAAAGTGGCTTTCCTCAAAATAGTGATGTAAAGATTTTTGGAAAGCAGACAAATTACAGGTTAAAATGATACCCCAAACCCTACTATATGACAGGATCAGGTGTGTGCCTGTATTTAGCCTTATTTAAAAACCCCAGCAATCTAAAAATCTTCAGATTCATGGAACGTGAAATGAATTTTAAAGTTCCTATTCTTAAGAGTTTTGCTGAATCACAGCCTCTCTCATGTAGTTTTAGCAGATGTAGAGGTGCAAACATAATGCCTAATTGTGAACCTCTTGGAATTATTGATGACAAAGGATAACTATGTGTCAAAAATGGATTAGTAATTTTCATGTAATCTCAAGGTGAAGGTCATCTGCAATGGGTTGTAGTAGCTCTCTCTTACAATCATCCCATGCTTGTGAATTTCCTAACATTCTACACAGAAGGATATTTGCTGCTTCTCTACCTTTGCATATTAAAAATATGCTGTAGTTATATAAACAAATATCTTTCCTTGCACAGGAAGAGAATAAAGTATGACTATACAAACTGAAACGTTTCTCAGTTGTACTAATGCCCATTTGAATGTCACAGCTGAATTCTTCCTGTCTGTCCATTAACAGGCATACAAATTTGGCTTTTCTGCTCTGCACAGTCATTGGGTTCATGAATGTGCACAGATTTACTAACATCAGGGCTTTCACCCCTCAAACATCTGATCACAATCTGACAATATGTCCAAGTGAAAGGTACATGTGGAGTGTAAAGGGAGGAGACACATCTGGCAGGCTGGATGGTTCAATTTATGAATATGTATAAACCTCATTTCCTTAGGAAAACATGCTAAAAATAGAGTTTAAAAAAGTACAAGATTGCTTGGAATGAATTATCTTTTGCTTATTTGCAGCGAAGCTGATCTTGTCAGAGTTAAAACTACTTTATTATTTGCCTAAGCAAAGGGATTTTAATCTTTTGATAAAACAAGGCATTACTTAGAACTTCCATGGGAAGGTAAATGGCTTGGCAGTGGGATATAACTATAACAAAAATACCTTATACCCCTTCAGATAAACCTACTCTTCAAATAAGCTGCCCAGCTAGGTCTGCACTGCTACAGCTAATTGCAAGAAAGTTCACGTCTATCATCACATTGACACACATGTGACAGAGAGAGGTGATTTCCCAATTATTCTTCTTTCTAACTGGACAGTGCACAGAGGGAGGTTTGCTGCAGACAATTTGGAAGTGAGCTACTAGCTACTGTGAGCAAAAGAATGGATGAGGCCTCCAGCATTGAGGAAGAAAAAGTTCACAGAAATGACTGTGAACTACTTAACTTGCTTTTACTCTCCCAAAGGAGTGTCTGTGTTGTATGAACAGTTTAGGTACAAGAGCACATGAAAGCAAACTGCCTGTCTCTTCCACCTGCAACTCATCCTGAGCAGTCACAAGCCAGCAAACCCACAGCTATGCTTGCCCAGCACTAAACTCAAGCTGATGCATCCTTCTTGGCATCACCTAGGATTTCAATGCCATTTTCACACAGAGCTCCTTAACCAGAGCTGGTGCACATCTGACAGTTTAAGGTTTACCTTAATCCACTTTGGAAGCAGATGAGCTGAAAGTGCATGAAGGTAATTGAGAGAATGTCCATAGAAGGATTTACTGCAAAAAAATAAAGCAAGAGAATGAGCTTTAATAGCAGTAGTTAGCCTCTGATAGACAAGTCCTGAGCTAGTTTGTTCTCTGCTCTCCCCAACAGCGAGACAGCAACTATGCTGGCGCTGCAGCTGTAGACTAGGTCACACTGCAAAACTACTTTCAATAAACCCTTATGAAGGCAGCAAGCCCCAGTTACACTAAACTTTGATTATTGTTTTTTTGCCCTACACAGCAAATTCCATCCCCCCCTACAGATCCATGACCTAATTCAGTCTCAAGGGATCCAGCAGAAACACACAGAGAAAAGCAATGAACAATCTGGAATTATGGCACTGTGTCTTTCACTCAAGACTTAAGCCATTTCATCCTTGATGCGTTATTGTTACTCCCGACAGCTCTCTGCGTGTGATTTGTGGCACGTGGCAATGACACAGGGCATGATTGCTGCAAACGTTGTAGCAACAAGTTAACAAATTCCTGTTAAGAGAGATCAAGGCAACATGACATTTGCAGAGAGTAGGATTAAGTCGCTTTTGTGTGATGCTCCAGAAGGCTTAGGAGCTCTTGACAATTGTTTGGAAAAGAGCAACCTTTTTTCTTTTTCTCTCCCTAGGAACAGATTCTGAAGGAATAAAGTGTGTTATCTACTTGTAGGAAAACCAGTCAGGCAGAAATGTTGCTGACATTACACGATTCACCATGAAGGCAGCAGTAATGGGAAGCAGATGCAAATATTTTGTGATTTGGGAGGCCATTCCAGACCATCAAAGTGGGTGCTTTTGGATGAAAAGGAAGAGAGAATATCTCCCAAAAATATTCTGCTGACTTGATCATGTAAAATCATGAAATCTTTGATGGTTTAAAGATAACTGTGGCAATGTCTGGGCCTTCAGATTTCATGGAGACAGCTATGTTTGATAATGGGACACAAAGCTGATTCTCTGTACCTCCTTGTAATTAAACAAGTATCTAACTAACATTTTTAAGCTGTGTAGCACATTCTATTTCTTGATTTGGAAGACAGAATAGACTCTGAATGAAAAGCTGTTCATATGTATTTTAGGAATCTCTTTCCTGTGTTCCCCTCTTGCCTGACAATTTCCAAAAGTACAGATTCTCAACAGTCCTTGTGAAAGATGGCAACTTACTGCCTTCACTAAAAAAAAGAGACATAGGAAGACTAAGGTCTAGATATTTTGAAGGGGGATGTTGATAGCATTTGGGCATCTCAAACAGCTTCAAAAGCCCCTTTAACTTTGCTGATACTGACACATTCTCCAACAGATCTCCCTTGATATCTAAAGCCCTGTTTCTTTATTTCATAGAGGAGTTTATTTAGTTTATGTACTGGAATGGCTTTTCCTAACCCTGAGCCACTTTGCCATCTTTCCACTGATGGGGAACAATCCATCTAAAGCCAGTTCACAGAAAAGAGTCCGTCACTGTGTTAGCAGACCAAGGGTGTACATAGTTTATCCACTTGATATTAAACAGTAATTGAAGCAAAATCAAATACTGAAAACTTTAAAGACAGACCAATCCTGTCAAAAGAAATAGAATCGCATCTGCTTAAGGATTTATTCATTCATGAGGTCATTAGCACACATAATCCCTCTGTATTAAGTGTTATAACCTCAGAAGTCATGGCCTGGCATCCCCACCACGGCACATAAGAGAAAAGTTGTAGAGGAAAATTGTTACCTTTCAAGTAACAGTCAGTTATTACACTAACAACCTCTGAAGGAGGAAGCACTAAGAGCTAACACTAATCTTACAGAAAATAGGTGTGTCAAGTTGAGCCAGTATGTCCTGAATTTTCCACATCCTCCCTCCTTTTTCCATCTGACTCCCCACTTAAAACCCTGAAGTTCTTCCAAGAGTTTAGTGTAAATCAGGCATACTTTATCTAAAGATTAAGATATCCCTGCTATAATAATGCAATAAGAAAAACAATAAAGCAATAAAAGACACTAATTACCAGTATAATCAACTCCCTAGTAAATTTGAAGTAATCAAGTGAAATGTGTCTCAGCCTTCAGAGCCAAAACACACTGGCAGATATTAAGGCAGAGACAAGCACTGTAATTCTTAATTAAACTAGCTAAAGTTTCAGCTGAATTGTTAAACTTGACAATTTTAAAGGTTTCTGAATGCTCAAATTCTGTTCTGTGGACAATTTCTCTACTAAAATGATTGTAGACATCATCAAGACAAACCAAGTAGATTTCCAAAGAAATTATATGGGATGGTGTTGAAATAACTCTACAGCCTTCACAAAATTCACTTATACCTTTCAAATTTAGCTACATATTTAATGGAATACTCCAAGTACCATGAGACAGTTTATGAACCCTATGGAAAAGAAAGCTGCTCAACTGTTTTTCCCCCTGCAAAGCAAGGAACCTTGTGAGAAAGCACGTCTAAGAGGTCTGTGCCAGACCACCTACCGACCTGTTTTACACATGCCAGAAGCCACAGGATGCCAAGTGGGCCAGTGGGTTTCTCTGCCCAGATGAACTGGTTATGTCCTGGCAAGGGCAACAGGTTCAGCCACAAGACAAAGGGCCATTTCATTTCTCCCACTTTCCTTTCCCACTTTTGTGTCTGCCTGTGAGTCTCTGTTGTTAAAAGCAAATGATTAATTGGGCACTGGGGAGCTTGTCGGTATTATTTTTTTTAACCAATGGACTTTTCTCAGCTCAGATACCTTGAGATATTTGGTTCTTTCCTTGAAATTTTATGTTCCTAAGTGAATGGTTTGGTTTGAAGTTTTGGTTCGTTGGATTTGGCTTTGTTTTTTTAAGATTCTTTATCAGAATTTGTGATTGATGAAGCACACTAATAGACAGTAATGTGTTAATAAGAAAGCTACAGTATAATCCAAAATAACTCTTATCACTCTGTAGAGAACTAGCAGCAAAAATTAAAGCAACAACAGTGCTGCTGAAGTGTATGCTGGGCAGCTCACATCACACCAAGGGGCTGTTTTATCACTGAAAGAACCATCAAAATCTGGGTGGTGTGGGTATGGCCTCTCCTTCTGGCACAGGGCATCACATGTAGACTGCTTGTTACCAAACTTCTGCATGCTGCTAAAAGCTAATCAATAGCTAGGTCAGTCACATTTACCTTTTTTCCCCCACTATGACCTGGAAACAGTGGAGCTTCAAACAGACTCAAGATCTGACTATGTGTTGCAGTGAAAAAAATCTTCACTGTGCACTCCTTCGAATCTGGCTTACTTCATAAGTACAAGCTCTTCAGGACAGAAACAGATGCTTCTTGAACACATGGGCTGTGTTTGGAAGTGCCACTGGAATTCATCATCACTATGGGTAACAGAGCCTTTTCAAATGTCGCTTTAGCCCTAAGCCAGGAACAGTAAAGTACAAGCAAAAGCACAGAAGTGAACTTCTATGCCCACAGAAATCAATGGGAATTTTGTCTTTGACTTCACTGGAGCCAGGCTTTCATCCAATGTATTTGTACTTTAGGTTTCCCGTGGTGAATAAATAGAAATGAAAAGCTAAAGTCCTGGCACCAGTGTTGTGAGTCAGACAATCAAGTATGTGCAGTATGCATTTCTTCAGAAGCATCAGGCTTTTAGGGCATCAGTGTCTAGATATAAAACCATGTGAAATTGTTTAAGTTAGACAACATGACTTCTTTAGTGGGAGCAACAACCTCCTGCATGTTTTCTTTTGTAGACAGGAAGCCAGCAGGGTTATCGGTCTCAGAGAAGTTTTGCAGAGACAGAGTTGCTCTGGGAAGCATGCAGGGTTGTTTGGTATGCTGAGGAAAGAGGGCTGTGAAACGAGTGCTGTCAAAGCTGGAGCAGCCCTTGTCAAGAGCCATGATGTAAACACAACAGCCCATGAAATGAGACTTTGCTATTTTATAACCCAAAGTGGTATTTGGTCCCAAGTGAGAATTTTTCTTCACAACCCAGCTGACAGATTCTGTCCTTTGTGAGTACTTACACCACTCTGTTGAAGAGTAAAACATATTTTCATAGCTATTTTTACAATTGTTAATAACTACCACGCTTTACAAACACGTGTTTGTCACATCAGTTTCTGTTCACATCCATTAACTCTGAGTTGTTTGATGCTATCTTGTAATTTTCCATTAGGAACATCTGACTGGGGACAAAAAAATAATAAATCAAAGACAGAGTGAGGCTGGTTCAAAAAATTATCACTTCAGATCTATTATGGTGCTCCTTTTGTTGTTTGGTCTGTCCTTTATCTGTTAACATATTGTAGAAATTATAGCACTCCCATTATGCATAAACATCTGTAATTTGTTTCTGTTTTAATCACATCCACAGCCTCCTTTTTGTCTGTCCATATCTGCACATCTACACCAACCATCCCAGTTTGGGTTATTCAAAGTCACTAGCAGTTTTGGAGCAAAAAATGTAAGTGAAAACCCACAAACAACGTGCAGAGCCAGCACATTTCTAGGATCTGTAAAACCAAAAATGTTCTACTATTTACCTTTTATAGCTTCTGTCTTGTCATATGCAAAACAGCACACATCTGCTTTTTAAGACAGATGAAGGAGAGATACCATTAAAAACAGGTTATGTTGGCATCCAGCAGTTTTAATGGTGGGTTTTCTCTCTCTCTCTAGTTTGGTTTTTGGTTTGGTTTGGGTTTGCTTTTGTAAATCACATAGGTTTGGTTCTTTGCAAAATTACTGGTGTGTGGCATACAATCCTTTTTTGTTATCTGTCTTTGACCATCACCAATTGTTTGGAAACTATTTCCTTATTCAATGCCCTTCCTCCACGAGGTGCAGCTATGAGAGACATTAGTTACAAGAGGTATTATTGTGCTGCATGTATGTGTGCATCACACTCAGCACAGCTCACAAATACCGAGGGGAGGACTGGAGGGGCAAGACCTACCCCAGTTGATTACAGGTGCCACCAGGAAATCCCATGTTCTCCCTATGAAGCAACACGATGTGCTGCTTTATGAGCCCTTAAGGGAGATGAATCAGAAATCCTGGAGCTTTATCTTCTTTGAGTTATCCTCACCTCTCTTTTTTCCCTTTTTCTACAGGGATTTAGGTCTATGATGCACAGATTTTCCATGTCTGCAGTTGCTCATATTCCCTTGTTGTGGTTTCTTAGGAGCATTCCTGAACTGTGAACTCGTTGAGTCTTCCAGATTAGAGCAGGGAAGCCAGTCCAAGTGCTTAGTATTCTCCCCTCAATATGGACAGAGTTCAGCTGGTTTGCATGTGAAGCCTGAACTCCAGAGAACGGTTGAAGCTAGAAGCAGCTGCTGATGCTATCGTAACAGGATGCTAACTGCACATTTTCATGTAAAGACATCATCACTTAAGAGCTCTTTGCTAACAATCCCAACAGCTGCTTTTCTGGCTTTGTTGACGCAGATAACCCAGATATATGGGTGCCTGTGCCCTTTTCATTTAAAAATCCATTTAATTATGTTTACTGTTTTTTTCTTTAATCCAAATGATGATTTCAGGCAGCTCAGTCAGCTGTATGAGTGACTTTTCAAAGGAATGATATGTATACACACAAAGGAAGGTAAGTTAGGAAGATGCTCCCTGACTAGCTTGGGGGCTGCACATCCATTGAACAGCATGGATATCAAGGCAGCTCAGAGACTGATGGATCCACTGACAGGCCACAGGCTTCAGCTCTTGACTCACTTTGGATATGCTAACATGACTTTCAGCAGACAAGCAGGAGTTTATTCTACTTATGTTCAAGTCCAGACAGTCACAATCCTCTTTGAACTTGGCATGGCAAAGCTTTTGCAGGTAAAACACTTTTGCCTAAGTTAATGAAGCCTGCAAAGATGTGACATTTGCTAGTTCAGGCACAGAGTCTTACATAGTTGTGTGTTTTTTCATCAGTGCAGTGCATGTGGGAAACAAGCTCATGTTTGCCCGCAAAAAGACCACGTAAGCATAATCTCAAATCCTCTCTAAATCTGCAAGTCTGGTTCTCATTTTCCTTAGGTTCTTTTGATATTTTTAAGGTTACTATTGTTTGTTTTGAAATTGCTATAGTGATTACCTAGGCAGGTGTCTAATTCAGATGACTTATTTCAAAACAATTAGCCCAAGGTAACATTTTATTCCTATCTAGAAATAGTAAGAGTTTGTAAATTGTGCTTCTCAAACTTCCAGCTGTACAGTACCTCCTACACTTCTCACAGACTTCCCAGGCTCTCAAGGAGATGCAGCAGCTGCCAAGGCCACGGCCAGTGGTGGCTGTTCTGATGGAGCTGCTGATGCTGAGGCATTGCTTCCTCCTGAAAAGCTGTGGTTAAATGTTAGAAGACTGAGAAAACTCACTCTCCTCAACAGAGTAGAAGAAAACAAGATTAAAAACTTGTGGGCTGAGATAAAGGCAGGAAGATAATTTTTTAGCTATAGCCATGGGTAAAACAGACATTTTTTTCTAAGAAGTAATTTAGTGCATTGCCATTTAAAATAGGTTTGAAAAGCTAGAAATCAAATAAAACAACTTTCTCCCACCTTACCCACTTCTTTACAGGCTTTCCCCCCAACCCCTGGCAGTGCAGAGAAACAAGAGCTGAATGGTCACTTTACAACTCCTCTCTGACAGACTTTTTTCCTCACACTTTTCACCAGTTCCAGCATGGGCTCCTCCAGGGACTGGAGTGTGGGTCTCTGTTCTGGTGAGGTCCTTTCCACAAGCTACAGGGAAAAACCTACTCCTCCTCCTCCCTCATTGACCTGAGTGTTCACAGGGTTGCTTCCTCACACTTTTTCCCCTCATCCTCATTACCTTTGTGGTGTTTTGCCCCTTTTTAAATACATTGTTCACAAAGGCACCACAAGTGCAGGTTGTAGGCTCCACTGGGCCCTGCAGTGAAGCTGCTGGAGCAGGCTGGAAACAGAACCCAGGTCCCTCCTCACAGAGTCTCCTGCAGCCCCTCACCATCAAAGCCTTGACCCCTACACACTTTCATAAACTTTATTCAAATTGAAAGGCATGTTTTTGTTGTTTTTAATAGATGAATCTTTGCCCCTGAAGGGAAATTGTTCTGTGTAAGTGGAAATACCCACAAAGCTTCCTTGTTAAAGTGGTAGATGACACCCAAGCTGCAGATTGGACCCCCGAGCAGCCCATCTGGAGTCTGATCCAGATTCCAGATGAATTTGGCTTTTGCTAAAGTTTGTAGCCATCAGCCTGTGTTATCCAGAATCACTGACTCCCTGCTCTGACACAAAGGGAATTAGGACGTGTCGATTCCTGCAAGACTCTATGGACACCTTGCGACATCCCATCCTGAATGGCTATGAATAATGCAGCATTTAAATTCCCCATCAAGCAAGCCACAGCATCGCCAGCTCTCATCCCAGCAGCTGGTGAGTCAGCACTCCGGGATGTCCCTAGCTGCTGTTCAGGCAGCACATGCTAATACAAGTTAGACTACTATTTAAGGTCATTCCTAGCTTCTGCATGGCCCTAGGCCAAATCATATTTGCAGGGCTTTAGCCAGCTCCTCCTCTGAAATTATTCCCTCAAGCACGGTGCGCAGTCACTTCCTCTGCATGTCCCTGGTGCTCCAGGCTGGGGTGGCTTCCTCCTTCTCTGCCACCTCCACACAACACTGCTGGGGCAACATGGGAAACCTTTCTCCCAGAAGCACAGCTGGAGATTCACTTTCTGGACCACAAAGTCAGGGAAATCATTCACAAACGCAGCTGGAGCTCCAGACAGACCATAAACGGGGCGCTTTGGGCCTTGTTATGAGGTTCCATTTAGCATTTAAACAATTGTTTTCATGTGACTGTGCATCCGGCACTAAGTTTGTGGCACATGGCTTTCAGAATAGTGCAATCTCTTGTGCCTCCATAAATCACACAGGCTTTCTGAGTAATCCTGCCTGGGCAAATATACTAGCTCTGACCCAGGCATACTGCCCAAATGCATGAGATGGAGGCTTTCACTTAAGGTCAGATAAGAATACCTCACCTCATTGCAATGAAGCACATTTGAAGACATGAGGGACCTTTCCCAGCCTTCTTTAACAAGGGCAGAAGCAGACAGAATTTTAAAGTCAGCCTTGGTCACGTCTTTTTCTGAGCACATTTTGTTCTTGTCATCAGTTCAGCGACATCCTGATTGCTAACAAAAATATTACAGTGAAAAAAACTCCAAAACCCAAAGTCCAACAAGAACTCGAAATACTTAAAGTGGACTAAGGGAACAGTTGAAAACTATCTGAGAAAAAACATTAATAGCATAGAGTTCAGTTTTTGTTAACCTTCATTTATTACATTTGTCCCATATCAGGAGACTTCACACCAGAAATAACGTGGCTAGAGCTTAAGGTACTAACTAAAGATATCTATGCAACATTTTCACCATCCTCGGTTATCTTGTCTGATTTCAGGTGACCCAGTCCTATCATGCTACTCTTCCTCACCTGGAAGGTGAGCAAAATGTTTTCAAGGTTAAGAGATGTTGCTTTAAGATCAAACCCAATGGGATTTATACCTTGATTTCAGAGCACAAAAAGTAGGCAAATTTCTGAGTGAGCTGAAAAATATTACTTTAAATTCCATCTCAGTCTTATTTATACTTTCTCAATTCCATCTATGTCAACACTTGACTTACCCCAAATACATTAATGTATCTAGCTGCAGCTGAGGTGAGAACCTTCACATTTAGAATAAAAATCTTCAAAGAACTAGGCAAATAAGGACAGGTTCTTGATCCTGTTCCCAGCCTTTTGGTACTACTGAGAAATGCAAACACTTCATTAATTATCACAGTACCAAAGGAAGCCTCTCATAAGGTTTTGCAGGAAGAAGCTTGTATATTGAATAGCTGATCACTAGGATAGTAAAAACAACAAGGAAAGAGGTGAAGTCTGAAGAAAATCCACTCTGGACTGAAAGGATGCTTTTCTCCAGAATGGTCTCCTAGAGAGCACCAATGCAGAAGAGTCCCATCTCACACAAAACTGAGAAGACAACAGGTAGTGTTATGCTCTTCAACTCAAAGTCAAAAGCCAAAGCCATTTAGGGTGAAGGAGACAAAATATCAAGACCCAGCTTTGTTATATTTAGAGGAAGGATGAGAACCCTTGTGTCAAAGCTCCCAGAGCAGTCACTAATTATCAGCTGGCAGTGTCTCAGCTTCTCCTCATGAATTTGCTCTGCTTTATGTCAATAGCTAAATATTTGTCTCATATTCCATATCAACTGGAGCATTTAGAAAAGGAGAGAAAATCACCCCAGATGAGCTTATACAGAAGACTGTCCAAGTCTTTAAGCAAGGCATAACAACTTACCCAGAGCTGCTGGGTAGAATGGCCAATGATTTCACCTGAAGTTTTCTTTATTCACCACAGGTCAAAGCACTCTCTAAATCCAGATGCTGAATCAGATACATAAACTAGAGGGAAACTAGGGATAAACCAGGGCAAGCTGGCAGGTAAGCAAGAGCGTAAAGAATAACTGCAGTATCAATGCAGTAGATCAGTTTCACAGTAATAATGTAGATTTACATAATCAGAGGGACAAAATGGTACCCAAGGTCCTGTAGCCCATCTTCTCCCGCTATCTGCAAATGTGAGATTTTGTTCCCTTGGATGTACAAAGTCAATTTTCTCAAGATTACGTGATTGTATGTGTTGTAAGAGTAGAAGAATAATCTATCCTAATTGTAACCATTTCAAGATTCTAAGAAATATCCACTCAGTAAACATTTTCAATTCTTATTTCATGTGAGAATCTAAGTGTGAAAATTGTCCTGGATGCCATCCAAGAGAGAGCAAGTAAAAAAAGAAATAGAAAAGTTCTGCTGTCATGAAGCCTTCCCTTTTCTGTTGCTCCTAATAACTAAAAAAAGTGAATCTCCCCCAAGTTTTTAGTCTGGATGTTTCCTCAGAAACAACAAAGAAACACTAAAATCTGGCATGTATCAATATGCTAGCTGGGTTATTACAAAGTTTATTTCTTAATAAGATATTGATTCAATTGTAAATCAATAATGTAGTTTGTTGCACAATCTCATTTTACATGCCACTCAAACATCAAATGCATAAAATTAAACAGTGGCTTGCTTATGAAGAAGAGATCCTCTTTGATTTAGAAGCAAATTGATTTTTTAAGGATTAAGGGTTTTATTGCCCCAGAATATGTGCCAAGAACGTGCAAATAAAATACTCACAATATGTACTTCAGAAAAAAAAGACAAGATTTTATTAGAATCTGAGATAGCTATAAAGAGGCGACTCTTTTTAATCAGTTATGTTACTCAAACTTATTCCACACTCATCAACCACAAATCTTATTCAAAAAAGGCAAGCTGCACAGCCTTCTGTTTGCTTCCATAGCCAGAAGTAACTACCAGATCAGTCACTTATGTAGTGACTGACACCAATTCTCATTCCATTGAGAAGAGAGTGTTATGTTTCAAGTATCATTCAGAACCTGCTACTGTTTTTCATCTATCAGTGCTGGTCCTGGTGCCTGAGGAATATGCACAGATGCAAGACTGAGCTGCAGCAGAACTAGGAAACTGCTCAAAGGTGCAATTTATACTATGAAGTTTATAACAAGGTGTATACAGTTAGCTGTGTTCAGCAGTTATGTGCACTCACAAGAATCAGCAAATTGTGAATTAGGGCTCAGCAAAATGTCTGGAGGGACAGTTGAGTTTATTGTAAACTTCTATTTATTTGAACTTTTGAAAGGCTGACAAAGAAAAATCTGTGTATTCTGGAGAAAATGTTAGCTCTGAAAAACAGAACAAGCGGCAAAACAAGCTGGATGGAAATCTTAATGACAATAGAGGCAGCTTCTGGTTGGGAAAGTGGATAGCACAGCTCTTTGCAACACTTACCACCTGCATGTACTGTGACACTCGGTGTAATTAAGCAGAACTACTGGAGGGAAGGGAGTAAAGTCATGTAGGAAAACAAGCACTTCAGGAAAGAGAAAGACAAAGTGATCTTTATCACTCATAAACTGACCTCTGAGCCCAAGCAGTATAGGAGCATACACATTAAGCCAGATTTCTGTCCTCACAAAAATGGCAAAAAATTACTTTCAGGAAAGTTTTTTGGCAAAAGAGCCAGTCACTAAAGTCACTTTTGTGAAGATTAAATGACTTGAAGTGCAGTTTATCAAGAACCTGAGGTCTGTCTGGTGCTGGTCCATGCCTATACAATGGCTCCATTCAAACTCAGAAAAACAGAACTCATCTTTCTTCTTAGTCACGACCATTTAAATGTACTGGTCTCATCGGCCATTTACATTTATTGTGACTGTAAATAATATGCTTGTTTTGGCATGAGGGGAACAATCCTAAAACTTTTCTCAAATAAGATTCTTTCTTTTATCCATATATTTTTAGGCCTGATAACATTAACTCATCTTTCCACATACTGTCCCAAATGCTTGCTAATCCTTCTCCAAATATTACTTTTACACAAGGATGAAAGTTCAGGGATGCTCTGGCATGCCTATGCACCATACCTTCCCATAAGAACATAAGGAATGTTCTTAGCTAAAGCAAACAAAAATCTTGCCTTAATCACCCACTCTCATCGTCATAATTAGTCAATAGCTACATGTCACTTTCCATGAAGGGATGCACATTCCATCTTAATTTTAACTGGATCCATACATTCAAAAAGAACATTTTTCGCCCTAAACCATGCCTCAGATCTGATGGGTTTTTGACTTCTGGGGATCCTATTCCTTCTCAATTCTTTTTCCTTACAGCCTATTTTAACTTGTTCACTTACTATTTTTTTTGAAGCCTATATTCTAGAAGCAGAATCCTGAGGAGAAAACTTCAATTTATTGTGACTTCCTTTCTGAGAGACACTTGGAAAATTTTCCTATTTCATAATAGTGATAAACCCAACAATGTTGTTGCAACACTCAAAATCATTCTGCAGGATACCTCAAAACTCACAAACATTTAAAGCAAATCAGTCCAATGTTATTCTCTGAAATGTTCTGCTCATTTCTAGCACAGCTTTGGCTTGTTCTTCCATATGAGGCATTCAACAATGATTTGCAGTTGCAATGTACGTCACTGCAAATTTCTCAGAGTCCTACTCAGTTTTAAAGTCAGGCCAACATGAAGATGCTTAACACATGAGAGCATCAGGGCTAAAACAAATCAGTGCCACATCTGCATAGGACGGCAGGCTGCTTACGGCAGTAGTGACATGAATCTCACTGACACTTCAGCGTCTCTGGGAGTGCAAGCAGGATGTTGGAAGGAGGATAATGCATGTCTGCCATCCACTTTCAAAGCAATGGTATGAAGCAATGTCAATATAGATGAAAATGAAGCACAAGGCCTAATATTCTGGTAACTAAATCAGAGCAACATAATGAGAACTACCACTGAAGTCAATATGGTGAAGGTCAGATTGTTACCAAAATATTGATTCAGGCAACAAGGCATTAGTCACCATTTTCACAGTATCTCACATGTGCTCTGTAGAATGTTCTGGAACTTGCAGCAAGATCACAACATCTTATAAAAGCTGACTGAAAAATAAAATCATTATTTATAGGAAAAGTAAAACTTCAAAGGGATTTTTTTCTTCATGCCACATCAAGATGAAATCACAACGTTTTCATTCTGTTCAGATAACAAAATATAGGAAATTAGTGTCCATTGCACTCTCAAGAATTGTGTTAAAGTAGATTAAAGCTGCTGCTCAAAGTATCAAACATCAGGAAAGCATCTTAATCAGCAAGACAGTAAGTCTTTCCGATCAGAACTGCACCACTTTTAGATAAGAACTGAACACGGGTTGTAATGACCTGGTCACTCTCCTACATGGGACTGAGTTATCACAATTCACCTCTGCAAAAAAGAGGATAATTTGAATTTAACTTCATCTACTTAGCTACTGGCTTGCCTGAGACACTTCTCTTTCTCTGACTTTCACGACCAGTTCCAGTCAGGGAGACAGAGCTCTTCCAGATAAGTTTAAGAAAAGCTGCTCCATTTCCCCGAACAGCTTTGGAAATGTACTGGCACCAGGTTTTAAAAAATTCCTGATCATCCACTCAGCCTTTTTCTGTTATTGAAACAACTGTTTGCAGGAAGTTGAGCATGCAGCTTCTTGGAGAAGCCCTGACAGCATTTGCTGCTTGCCTCAGAGAAGCTGAACACTGGTGCTTCCTGCAAACACCATCAGCAAAGGACAATTGGGAATTTTTGAAGATGTTGTTGCTGATAGGAGGAAACTGTCAAGCAAAACAAACCACTTGGAAAATCCCATTTCAGGAGGCCAAAGAAGAACTGTGGTTATTTTCACATCTGAAGATTAAGAGAAGCCTTGTTTTTCTTACTGTTTCCCTGTTTTTTGTTTGGGGTTTTGTTGTTTGTTTGTTTGGTGGGAGATGGTTAGGTGTTGGGGTTTGGTGTTTTTATTGTTTGAGTAGTTTGTTTTTAAAACACCAATATAAGAATCAAGAGCTAACTACTGGAAATTGGTTGCTCTTTCCTCTGAAGGTCTTCAGTGTGTATCAGAAGAAAGAGCAGCTGTCACATCAGCAATGCAGATCAGACTCTTCAGCAAACTCTGCCACTTGGAGAAATGTAGTTTCAGGAAGCCAAAAAGTAATCGTTGCAAGCTTCACATCTGAAGACTATCATGCTGGTTTTATTATAATTCCAGGTTTAAGTTTTAGTGTCTTTAAAAGATCCAAGTAATGAATACATAAAATAAATTGAAGTCTTTGTGAAACAGTTCATTACCAAACTAAAAAAAAAGACATCAACAAGTAATCAAAATTATTTGAACAGCATCTTTCCCTGGGAATTTCCTGGGGATTTAGTGCTCTTAATTGTCATTTTACGTTTTTTGTTCACTAGCAGGGAAGGAAATAAGAGTCTCCCCTCATACTCAACAGCAAAGTTGATCAAAATGTCTAAAGGATCTAAAAGCTCTGACACAAGATGCAATGAGATTTGCTTGATTTTCTTATTTTCCACTAAACAAGGAAACTTGAAACCACAATATCTTTCACTTCCTAGATGTAGAGTGTCTCCCCAGGAAAGTCTGATACCCACATATTTTGGTTTGTAAACAAACAAGTTCAGATTGTAGTTGTTTTCACTGTAGTAGAAGAAATGAATATTTAAATGCATAGTCATCTGCTGCAAAACACACTGCTAAAACTAGAAAAAGATCCATATCCACCCTTTAGGATTCACTGGATAAACAAGAACAGAGGAATTCAGCAAAGTTGAACTCTCTGCCATTAGTACTTCTGTCAGCAAACACTTGTTGGCACTGAGTGTTGGGAAAAGTTCTTATTTTAGTCTTCAATCCTTATCAGAAGAACTGCAAAGCCATACCTAGGTGCCTTTAAAAGAGGATTTACCTAGAAGATCCACTGCTTTTGCATTTTGAGTTGTAAAATACTCTAGCAGATGGCAAAGTGTTATGTCTTCCCAAATGTCACTCATCACTAATGCTGATTTTCTGCTGCTTCTTTTCCAGCCAATCTGCAGTGACCATCAAAAGCACAATGTTGCTTGGCCAACTGTGCACCATGCTCATAGACTTCCCTCTGGGAAAATCCCAAACTTACTGCCTTTCTAAAGGCTTTACTGACCTTTCCCAAAAAGCCAGAGTGGATACTTTTTGAAGACCTGAGAGGTAGGGAGGAAAACTCAATCACACAAATTATTTGTCAGCTATTTCTCCACTACAGGTAATGAAGGACTCTGGGGAACAGGCTGAGGCAGGCAATGTTGCTGTTGGAAATTGGTATCAGGAGAACTATCTGTAGCTCTGGGTTTGTGTGGGGATCAACTGGAGATGCAGGGAAGACAGGAACTCACAAAGTCTTCAGCATTGTCTTCTTTTTAGCTGATTACTTACAATAAGAAAGCAGCAACCAAGCCAGGCACGCAATACAGCTTTTGAGGAAAGCAGCTCTTAACCTGCAGCTCTCTCTCTCTGAGCAGACAGGCAAGAAACCACAACTTCCTACTATACACAAAAATCTAAGTGCTGCTAAATAGCAGACTTGTTTTCCTAGGAAACTCAGGGATTAGTTTAGTTTACAGAGTCTTCTACCTCCTTGAGATGAATGATGAAACCCTCTAGTTGTCTGGTTTTCAGTTTTCTCTGTAACTATGTTTAGTGCACAAGCTATGGCCAGGCAGCAGCTCCCATTTGCCTCGCCCTCCCTGCTGTGCTCCAGTTAAAACAATCTAAGAAGAGCAAACAAATCCAGTCATGGAGACCAGAGTTTCACTGTCGTGTGCTCTTCAGAGCAATGACGAGAAACTCAGGAAAGTTTCTGTCCAGCTTTGCTATGCCATGCTGGCTTTTTGCTACAATTGTGTTCTCTGCTTTCCTACTGTCTGTCACGTGTGAATGTTAAGCAATTTCTCCCCTCCATTTGAGTTTCTGGAAGTACTCAGTATTGTTCTGCACGTGTTCAGTTTGTACACAATGCACAATTTCAACCCTGAAGTTACTTTTCCAAAGAACACTCTGAGGTGTTTGTTTTAACAACACCAACCCCTGCAAAAGCTATCAACTATTTGCAGTGATCCTGTTCCCTTCTGAAATATTTTCCTGTTAAAGACATTACTGTCTCACAGGAAATAATTACATTCCATGCATACACTACCTACCTCACACTTTTTCTACACTGTTATCAAAAGTGAAAGTCAAAATTATGCCTAAGCTCGGATGATTATTACCTATTTGTATAGGCAAGGTACCTTATTCATGGACTGATCATATAGAGACAAACCCTTGGGCACGGGTTTCAAAATGTAAACACACTAGAACTGCCTTGTTTCTTTTAAAAATAGCATTGAATAAAAGGCTCCTTCATTTCAGGCAACTGCCTAGGAAATGGGAGTATTTTGTGACCCATTCCTTTGGATTACCTGCTGACATCTCCATTTCATTCAGAAAGCTGCCTTGGGTTTGTGGAGTAAGGAATGAAATTCCCTGGTCCCTGCAGGAAAACAACTAATAGTATCCAAAGATTAACCAAAGGAGGCCACAAAAGAAGCCTGCAAGTGAATATGGAACTCTGTACAGCATCACAGCAGGGTGTTTCACATACCTTCCTCATGTAGCCAGTCTTTAACAACACAGATTGTTTAACTTCTCCTTACCCATATTGCTTGAATGGTAAAGAATATATCCAGAGCAGGATGCAACTCTATGTCAACAACAGTATCACACTCTGTAATGGACTCTACTATGTTCCCTGCACAGAGTAAAGTACAGGACAATCTAAAAACCAGACTAAACTTCAGAGATGGATCCAAACCCTTTCTATGTATGTTCAGTCATTCAGATGTGTAAACATCATATATTTAGTCATATGTACGTGTTTTTCTATGCTAACCTTACCATTTTTGTAAGAAATAAGATGGCAGATCGTTCAAGTTTTTTACTTTCAGTCATTTGCCCAGAATTTCTGTGGCTATACCACAGAAGTGAGAAATGCAAGGGCAATACCACCCATAAAATAAATGTGTAGTAAACTCCAGTTAAAAATCTTGCCTTGAACTAGAGCATATCAGCATGGACTGAGGCAGTTTCCAACTCAGAATATGAGTGGATCAGACATTCAGCAACTGTTTTAACAGGACACAGAGCACAAGTTACTATGTTCTGCCTCTCTATTGATATAGATATGAACTGGCTCCTGTCAGGCTGCCTTGGAGCACAAGTGCAAGGGAGATCTGTCTGTACTGTCATTGAATATATGTGACTACACTGCTTGTGGAGAATATTTTTACTTTCTGTTTAGGCTATGACAAGCTATTACCTTTGTAAAACAGAAGCATTTTCAGGTTTAAGGAAGTCAAGACAGATGAAGAGGAGGAAGGAAAAGACTGGGGCAAAGGCAGGGAAGAAACAGAAGAGCCACAAGCTTCATTGAGAAGTAAAATATGCAAAGAGACTGACATCTGGGTCTGATGCAAGACTCTGTGAATAGTCTGAAAATGTAACTGGAGACTTCTTTCTGACAGGCTTGGTTTTAGGTGGTGGCGTCTTAATGGACAGGCTGACATCTTGAGGGGCCATCAGGCAAAGGCCTGGATAGCCAAGCAGACACAGAGTTTCTGGAGAGTCTTTTAGGGAAGAGAAAGAAAAGAAATACAGAAGTGAAAGGTGAGGTATTATAAACTGATTTTAGTAAGCCAGCGTAGCAGAGTCTCAAGGGCAGAGTCACCATTACTCACCAAAAGAGGGAAGCAAAATGATTCAAGAAGTGAGGCACAAGAGCAAATCTTTGCTCTGAAATCTGTTAAGTAATTTTCATGAGAAAAAGCCTTAATGGAAAAGAGCAGTTCAATGTCAAGTGGCATGCTACATAAACTTTTTAGCATTTCCATCCATGCTTACCTTCATTTCTTCTGGTGTGTTGGTAGGACCAGGATTCAGGAGAGCTGGCTGCCTTCTGCCTACAACATTACAGCTCCAGTAACTGCATTAAGCATCCAGCAAGCAAATATAACTTCTGTGGATAAATCACTTTGATGCCAACATCAGTGACTAACTAGTACTTTAAATCACTTCATCCCATCCACTGTAACATGTCAGTCTGAAAAGTTAGGACAGGTCTTCAAGATACCACCATCCAAAGCAGTCCCAGGACACATACAGACAGGATAAACCAGACTCTTTAAAAGTCTACACTATAGAAACAACACTGCAAACAGTTACCTCACCTTTGTTAAGTACTAAAGATTGCTTCTGTCACCTTGCTATCTCTGCAAATCTGTTTCACTAATAAAACTCTTTCCAAAGCAATGTTGGCCTCAGATGAAATATGTTTTCCTGTTTTTTAGAGCAAGCCAGAGAAGCATCATTTCACTTCTCATCTTGAGAATTGAAGACAAGTCTCTGTTTCAATCTCCTTCATCACAAAGAAACACCAACCTCCACTAAACAGAAAAGCAGTAAAGCTCATAAATCTTTGCCCCTACAGTTTCTAGGAGAACAGGTATTGAAAATGAAAAACTTTCTTATAAAAATCACAAGTCAACAACCACAATTATTCCATTGCAAAATCAATATCTCGTTCAATAAAGGAAACATCTGTTCTCACACACAACACATTTAACATCCCTTGTTATCTATCATTGTGAAAAAAAAGAAGAAAATACTCCTGATGGTCAAACTCTCTGTTTTAGCGGTCCCTTCCCCTCTCAAGGTCATGTAATTTGTGCCTTCTTTCCACCTTAGGGAAGTCATCTGACTTCTCTGACAGATTTTAAGCTTCAAGTCAGAGATTCTAGGCTCTCATAGGAATGAGGAGATAAGTTTCCAGTAATGACCATGAGACACTGTGTTCAATAACAAAGGAGTCAAAAGACACCCCTTCTTGTGAGACAGATATAATTTATCTCCTTTTGTGGAAACAGAGGCACACAGAGGTTAGATATCTTGCCCAGGGCATCAGTGAATCATTCTAAAGACAGAGGTTGAAGAGGGAACCGCAAGCTCTTGCTCCTTTGCTCTAATCAATTAACCAGTTTTCCTCTGCAGGAGTTATTTCCTCTTTAATGACTTATAACTCAGCTACTGTCTAAGGAGGTCATTATATGCTGCTTCATGATGAGGAGCTAATTCCTCCTTAACACATGCTGTTGGGTATAGTGACCAAATGTTACTGAGATAATCAGTCCATTGTCTTAATATGTTAATTGAGACAAATTGCGTAATGAGTCATGTTTAGGTGACCGGTTCAATGTTTCCTCTTTGTTTTCTACTCCTGAGATTAATGCTTTCATTCCTTGGAGGTGACTGCTGCTGTTCTCTCTGAGCACTACTGCTGGGATGCCGTGTGTGCTTGTGCTATCTCATTCACAAAATATTCTACTTATTCAGATTTGCTATTTTCAGAGTCTTTGGAGAATTCTTTTTTCCATGACAACTCTTCGTAAGGTTAAAAGCAAATGAGAAGAATCAAATCAAAGCAACAACTGCTCTGCCACCTCTTTACATTTGAACCAAAATGTGAACTCGTCATTTAGAAACTGTGACATTTGGGATTATATTTAAATGATTTTAATCAGCTGAATATTCACCACCTGTTAATCAGAGGCTTTTCTGTCTGAACTTTCAATATAGGAGCCAGGGACCTTCACTCAAATGGCCATGGATGGAGGAACAGTGAGTACACAGTGGTACCTCATTTCTTTACAGAAGGGCCTGGCATTTGTTTTTTGCCACATTCACGTGGTATCTTTGCAGAGGAGTCAGTTCCCCACAAACATCTGCTTCCAAAAACATCATCTAAATCATCCCTCCAGGGAGGAAACCCACAGCTTCCAGAGCTGAAAACACTGGAAGCACAAATTTGAGCTAGAACCCTGAGCCAAGATTGTGACACTTCCTCCCTCATGAATAGCTGAAAGTTGGGATCCACTACTTGTCTTCCTTCTTTTAATGCCAGTAGGTTGCAACCAAAGCACAGCTAAAGGTTTTCCTTTAATCTCTAGCTGTATCTCTGGCATTGAATCTTGTTTCTTTGCTAGCAAAGAACAGCACAGGTGCTCAGAGAGGCACTGTGACTGTTGCTCAACATATGAGACAAGTGGTCATCCCCTTAGTTTTCAGTCACTGAAGGCTCATCTCACTCTTTGCAAAGAACCACATGCTTCTGCCTAAATTTGAGGTTGGCTAGACATGAGACTACTTCAGGCTAATAGTCATATGGACCCTTTACATGTCCCTCAAAGTTCCAGGCTTGTTGCCACCTCAGCATGGCTGCACAGCTTCTAAACAGAGGCCCAATTCATACACAGGTGACTTAAGCAGGCACTTAAATATATGCATAAAACCACAGAGCCAGGCTCAGCATTTCTTCAGATCTATTTCTCTGTTTCAAAATCTCTCCAAGGGGGAGAAAGGAAATAATCTTTATACAAAATCCTGCACTTTTTTTCTTTAAGGGTTATATAATTCCACATATCATTTGAGAATATTCAACAGATGTGACTGAATTCAGCAGTTGCACGTTTTCCCTCAGCTTGCAGTCAGTGGTTAGAGGTGAACAACTAGCCTCCTCAAAGCAAAATATTGTTCAGTGTTAATAGGAGAAGCTAAACATAATATTAAGCTAGAGGATTTTTAACATACTGAAAGGCTTTGAAAGAATGCCTCCCATTCAGTGGAAATTAAAATCTTCCCTAAGATATCCACTGTGGCTTAAGCCAAAGTGTGCATGGAAAAAAAAACCCTCTGCAGAGCTGCACTGTAACCATCCATGGTCATACTCAGCATCAGTAGATCACTGTTCATCAGGCACAGTCACAAGGGAGTTCAGTAAAAACTGTTTAAGGATTCAGCCAAAGGGCACAAGCCTATGTGTCTCTGGCAAAGTCAAGATGGTTGAATGTACTGCTAAAATGGTGAAAAAAATGTGTCTTTTGACAACTTCTACAAAAATGACCATGCCAGCCTTTGCAAGGTAACCTAACTGATCAGAAACATCCATGTCTTTATCAATCCATCTGCAGCTGAGCTTTACATGAGGGTCCCTCAAATGCAGTAAGATGCTGTCAGCCACACACAAGGCAGCAGATACACTCACATTGAGCATGATCTATATGGAGGCTGCCAAGCTACAGCTGACATTACTTTACAAGAGGGAAAAATCTTAGCTCTGTGCTTTTCACTCAGTTGAGATGTGTTGGAGGAAGACAGCATCAGAGGAGAGGGGAGTACTCCTGCACTTGGATGTCAGCAGTAGTTAATGATGAGGCAGCACATTAATGATCCATTTTGACACAACATTATTCATCAGAATTCTACAAAGGTGTTAAAGGCTAAATATAGTGACTAGTCTTGGTCCTAAAATAGAGCCTTAATACTTAGCAAGATACTGTCCCCTCCCCCCTCTGCCATGAGATGGAGTATACCAAAGCTGGATAAAGACAGAAACTGCCATTTGAGCATCTCTTAGCTGGCCCCAAGTGCATGGTTTCAGTTATGCCCTTCACTGATTAAATTACTTAAATTGCTTGGACTTTGTTTCCAGCCTGAGAAAAAAACAATACATAAACACAATACAATCACATTTGAAATAAGTTCTGATGAAGTTTGTTTACTGGTAAGTGGTTAAAGTGCCACCAAAATATTTGGCTGCCACTGTAAACAAAGGGGTTTCCCCTCTATGCTGGGCTAACTACAATTGAAAGACAGTTTTATGGGTTCTTTCTAAATGTTTAAATAAGGATATGTCAAAAAGTTCAACAACAAGAAAACACTTTTTCCTCCCTCTCTCTCTCTCTCCATTGCAGCTTTCTGTAACTTCCATCTGACTAGTCAAGGCTGATCCTCTCTCAGGGATATAAATACCCAAGGGAAGCTTTAAATATCCAGACATTACATAGACCTTTTTTTCAAATTTACATGGATATTGTTCAGCTAATGTTTTTATATAATACATGAGACTAATCCAGGCCATTAACTGCACAAACAGCCCAGCTCTGTTTCAGTTGTGTCCCTACCAACACGATTTCTGTTTACAACACTGTTTCAGTTCTGTCTCTACAACTACATGTCCCTTACTGTACTAAGCTAAAAAGCTCAATTATGTCAACAAACCAAATCTTATTGCAGCTAGAGAGGAACAAACATCAGAATACTTGAACTTTACAATAAGTTAAAGGCAACACTTGCTATTTGACAGCTGGAGTATCATCAGTGGGCATTAGGAACAACTGGGCACCCTAATATGCACTCCCTCCTTCCGTCATTTGGTCACATTGAATGTGCTACAGTGTGCACAACAAGCAAAGCTTTGCTATAGTGTATTTAAATTCAGTTCACAAACTCTTGAGTAGAAACAGAAAAGATATCATTCCCATGTGTACAGATGTTCTACTTTACGGCTTTTTCACCAAGTGTGCCCATGGAAGACTTTTCCTTCTTGCTGCCAAAACAAACACAATTTCTCTTTATTATCTGAAGAACAGTCAAATGACATGTTATTCAGTTTTCATGGGTTTTATCTGACCCTGCACAAAGGCTTCAAAAAAAAGTCTAGATAAAACAAATTATGCCAAAAGATTCAAAGTGAAGAGATGAAATGCAAGCTGGAAAAGTTTCAAGCAAGAAAAGTTTCAAAGCCAAGGTCAACATTATTTTGAAAAATGCAGAAGTCTGAGCTGTCTTCTCTTAATTGCTGCCCACTCCTCTCTTGCCTGTTCCCCTGCTCATCACAGATCTTCCTTTTACAGCCTCAGACACAATCCTGAGTCTGGTCATTGGACTCAGGAGTACTGCAAAACTTCTGCAAGAACAAGTTAACACCCTAGTTGAGACCTACAGCTACAAGACAGAGAATTTGTTCTCTTGGAAGCCCTTCAAATGCTCTCCTCTGGTTTTTTTTCTTTTTTTGTTTGTTTTCAATGCAACATTAGTTTTCAAAACACAAAGGGTTCAGTGAGTGACTTAAGAAATTCTGTATTAACTAAAAACTAAACTGTGACATTCCCTTAATCCAGACAGCTGGAATATATCTCTCATATATATATATATATATATATATGTATTCTCAATAGGCTCTGAGAGGAAGGAAGAAAAAAAAAAGAGAGGAGAGGAGAGTTTTAAAGACAACAAAGTTCTGCTGCATATTTCCAGAGAATCCATGGGGAAGTCTATTCCCTAGAAGATGAATGAATGGGCACTACACATACAGTAATATCATGGTGTGTGGCAAGGGAAGTGGATGAAAAGACACTGGGTAACAGACAGAAGGAAACTTCAGAAACACAGAAACTGCCAGTGAAGAAGAGCTCAATCCTGTTGGAAGCTGACCTTTGACAGGGCTTTGCAGAGCAGATGCAGCAATTCTTGCCTTGTAGCTGCAGCACTGTGTTTTGTAACTGGACGTTGTTGGAGGGGGTTTGCACAGTAAGCTCTTTGTAGTGGTTTTTTTAATAGTCTCCTACTCTTCCCAGGACTGTTTGCAGAGGCTGGAAGGGAGGTTGAAGGCAGGGAAGATGGGAGAAATGTTTCAGAGGGTTGAGAGACTGAAGGGAATAACAGCAAAACAGATTTCCCCATGGGCTGCAGTGACAAAAACATACACCAGTATTCTGAGGGGTTAGAAAGTTAAAACTAAGGATTTAAATTCAAGGCAAGATAACATTTTCTTTTAGCAGCTCAAACTGTTTACATTCCAGTTGTAGCTGTGAATGGGCCGGTGCTCCCTCCCTCTGGCCAGAGAACCCTTCCATCTCCTTGTGCTGGCAGGCTTAGCCTCCACTAGGCAAGAAGCTAAGCTTTCATCTGTTTTCTGTTCCACTCTCAGCTCTGTCCAGAGGAGTGTGTGCAGGTAAATCCCTCTGCCAATCTCTTCAAAGAAAATGCCTTATCTTTCCTAGCATTCAAGATCCATGTAACTGTACGTCATTGGTTCCATTCCTTTCATTTTTCTTGCAGATCTTATTTCAGTGAAACTGGAAGCTAACAAATGCCTCAGGGCTCTATTAGATGTGCTCCCCTTTAAGGAGAATTTGATAGAAATGGGTAATCCTGCTACAGACTGGAAAGGGTTTGTTAAAAAAAAAGAAAACACACACACACCCCTCGCTACCTTTAGGTTTTTCAACTGTTTAGATTTTGATAGCAACAGCTAAACACAACTTCAAAAAGAAGTTTCACTTATTTTAAAGAACTCCTGCTTTCAAACACCAGTAGAGAATATATGGATGACCATATAATCTGTGATGACCTGGGAAGTGCTTCTCCAGGCTAACCATCTCCAGCTCCCTCGGCCTTTACTCATAAGATTTGTGCTCCAGGCCCTTCTCCAGCTCTAGTGCCTGCATTTTTTTAAGGGATGGTTTCAAACCAGAGAGAAATAGGAAATACCGAAAATGTAATTTGATTCAACTAGTTATCTAAATTTGGGCCAAGAATAAATAGGAAACAATTGCTGAGACAATCAATCTATTTAATCCATCCTGTTCCTGATTAAAAAGTCTTTTTTCTTCTACTTCCAACCCAGTTTATTTCTCCACATCCTTCTCTCAATTCCCTCCTAATTTCCTGTCATTCTTTCAGCTTCCTCCCCAGGAAGCTGGGCCAGGCTACTGCAGTGGTAATGATGGGCTGTCCTCCTCACTTTGATGTAACTTGCTCTCCTGTTAACAATTCGGAGTACCCACAAGTTCTACTGGACTCCTGCAAATCCTTGACCTGCTGGCTTCCCTGAAGCAAGGCAGGATTTAAGCAGCAGAAACCTCCCATTTCACTAGACATTGCAGATTTTTTTTTACAAGGACTGATGTCAGCTTGAACACGTGGCAATTGGAAAGACAATATTTGTACTCTGGGAACAGCAAAGGCTGTTTCCTTGGCTTTGTAATCGGATCTTCAAGTTGGCCTAATCCATGTGCTGCATTAAATAGGCTTATTCTTCTTAGCCTCAGTCATTCTAGTTGGAAAATTCTCTGTTAAATTGCTCTAAAAGGTATCCTTAAGCTCACTTTGTGGAATAAACCCCAAAACTTACCAACAAGTGAATCACATGTAATTCAAAGGAGTCCAGAAGGGTTAAACACTGGCTGTGGATAACATGACAATGGCATTTTGAATCCAAAAGCAGGAATAACCTGCACCTTCACTCATAGCTAGGCTCAAAGTCATTCTCAAGAAGCTAGATGGTTCTTATTCTTCCCATTATGCTTTGCGTAATGCTCATCTAGAAGGGTAAACTCCTTTTACCCTCTAAGTTCCAGCTTTCCAGCAGCCTGCTGAGGGGAAATAAAATCAAGGGGCCTATGCAAAGTGTGGATATTGAGAGCTACAAAGAAGAGTGCTACAGGAGACATTGTACAAGCGGGGATGAGTGCTTTCTAAAGTTTTGTCCCATATTTTACATTAAAAAAATGCCTGTAAGCTCTGGCCTGGAAAAGTGTTTTAATTCCAAGTTTACTGTGAAGTACAGAAAAAAAAACATTGTACAAGCCAATTCTCCCATTTTGTAAAAATAAATCTCAGCATGAGGTCCACATGGATTACATTTTCTCCTGGGCCATTCTTCCCCCACTGGGAACTAAAACAGTTTTATAAAATTCTCCCAGCAGGAAACCTTCTGTGATGTCTTTGCTCCACCACAGCACCATCACATCAGAAACCATACAGTCTTTACGAGTAATTCTGTTCCAACAAAGATTAGTCATGGACCATCTTATTTTCATCAGCAGAAGGGAGTCCTTGAGAGCAGCACTGCATTCAATTTTTTCATTGGCAAATTCAGTTTGAGATTATCCCCCTTTTCCCTTCAACCAATGGTGTCTAATGTCCTGGGCAAAGGTTTGGGAGTTTTTTTGCCTTCATTTCTGGCAATGTAATTCCTCATCATGCTGCACTTTAAACTAGGAATGTGAAGTAATCTGCAATGAACTAACCTAATACATGTACCATTACATAAATCCATACCACTTCTCTTTGTAATTCCCTTCTGCCCCTCACACACATCCCTGCATTGTGTTGCTGGTCTAGTTTAGAAAAGCTCTATTCCCAAATTCAGTACAAGTTTAGTACACATTTAGTACACAAGTTCAGTACACATTTAGCAGGGTGACACTATGTGGACTTAGGAATTGTTTTTATCATGACTTATCCTATGAGAGGAATCTTAACAGTAAATCATTAATTTGAAATTATCCCAAAGTTCCGAGTCACTTCCAGAGGTTTTGTGTGCATGTTTTATGGTCTGAGCTGTGGACACTTAAAATAAGTAAACACTTGTTTCTCATTAAGAAGGCACAGAAATGAGTACCAATAAGCAGAAATATTTTAAGAAATGCAACAATTAATTCGACTTCAGTACAAGATGTTCATAGTTTTCCCTAAAACTAAGGTGTCTGCTTTCCTCAGAAATGTTGAAACTTCAGTTAGAGAGCTAAAACTTCCAACTGAAATTCTTAGCTTGAATTTCTGCTTCAAAAATGACTCTTCCTAGAGAAGTATTTTCAGAGCTTTTCAGTTGAGAAAAAAGTTTTGGTGGAGAAAAAAATAAATCTGACTAGTGTCAATAATCACACAAACCATCATTAGAAAAATGTCACGTCTGCCATCCATAGCACCTTACAAGCATGATCTTGTTTCTCCTTAGCAAAGAAGTCACTGTGACAGATGCAGTAGTAACGTATGCACACAGCCCCCCACAGAAGGCAGCATGTCAGCTTTAGATAGATCAAGAGATCAAACAGCACAACTTGTTACTACATCGATGATGCACAAGAAAAAGTATCTCTGAAGACCCTTTTTGCCTTTTAGAGGAGGTTTCAGAGACAGCTGCTCATTATTATGTCTCCATGCCATTCCATGAATAGATTGATCATGGATACACACTGGAAAACTAAATTTTAGTTTCTTTATTTCCTATTAAAAAAAAATCAAGATCTCAAGGGAACACCTCCCAGCCATCAGATTAGGGACTTAAGACAATACCTAATTTTACCTTTATGAATATCTTTATATCTGTATTCATATCTTTATTTGAAGTGAAGTGAAATAAAGCTTAGACCCAAGCCTCTTGTGATGTATCACAATAAATCAATATGCATTGTACAGAACTGAGTAACAGGTTTTAGCTCAGAAGCCAGTAATCTTGCTCCAAAGAAACAAGCAAAATGTAAGAAATGGAACAGCATAAGTTCAGTTTGAGATTTGGTTTTGTGTTTAAAAATCTTTATGCAACTATTTAGCTTGGTCCAGGTGTGGGGAAACCAGAGGCCAGGCAGCAGGAGAACATCAAGAAGTTAAGCACTGATTTCAACTCCCTTGCAGTAACTGAGGACTTAATGAAGAACACTTCCTTGCCTCAGCTTGTCCTGGGATATGAATCCCATTAGGTTAGTACCCTGAGATCACAGAGTGAAACAGTTCACAGCTTCAGAAACTAGCCCCAAGCACTCCTCAAGAACTACAGCAAATTAGTGCAAACGATGAGAGGATGGTTGCCAAAGAAATCTTTGCAGTTGTTCACTTCTGACTTTGGGTGGCAAGAAAATAGGGGTGTTGTACCACTGTTTGCAGCTTCACACGATGTCAAGGGAAAGGATTAGCTCATCTTTCAGTCACAGACAGGAGCTTGGCCTGTGTTTTTTCACAAACATCACCTTTCCCAAGCGAGAGAAAATTTACATCCTTGTCTGTCTCAAGCAATAAGTGTCAGTTATCAAATGTAAACCCACTGCCTTCCAGTCAGCACTTCTCCAGAATGACAAGCAGCTGGAGGGAAACAGCACAATAACCCATTGAGTATGAGAAAGAGAAAGCTTTTTGCCACAGGGCAGCCTTATGGGTCTTTCTGAAGCTTCAGGAAAGGTAATTAGAGGTCTTGTATAATCTATTCCCAGCACGTCTGGGTTGTAATGGAAAAAGGACCTCCACAGCTCTTCTAAGAAATTTAACATACTGCTGATGACTGTCTTTACTTCAAACATATGGCATTTTCAGGCCCCAGTTGTGAATACTGTGT
Source organism: Urocolius indicus (assembly GCA_013401255.1). Lineage (NCBI taxonomy): Eukaryota > Metazoa > Chordata > Aves > Coliiformes > Coliidae > Urocolius > Urocolius indicus. Next base: position 123,973 of record WBNH01009613.1, read on the forward strand.
GAAATAAGTACTGGATAACCTTTTCAGTACAATGCGTTTGCAGTTTTTGTATGTCAAATACACATAAAAGATTACTTAATTTAATGCCTTTTGTCATCAAAATGCCAAACAGCTATCAGCCAAGTCACACTTAGCATAGAAGACAAGCAAAGAACTTTTGCCTACACTTGTGATGGAGAGTTAAACATTGTTACTTCAATCATGACTATTTTGGTAAAGGTACTGACACACAAAAAAAAAAACAAACCCTCAAACAAATAAGATAGGTTCAGAATCTCAGCCTGGATTGATTGGAGTAAGCATTTAAATTAAACTTGCAAATTGATGTGGAAAACAGACAAAAGCCCGTGCCACTTCAAATATCCCAGCCATAAGCAAAGGCTGTAAACATCATCATAAAAGGAAAAGCAGTCCCAAATCCAGAAGCTATCAGTCACAGTGTGAAGGGCAGTTTTCCCACAATGAAAACACTTCTTTAAAAGATGAAGTGACAAATCCATGAATGCAGCAAAGCTCAGGGAAAACATTATAGAGAAATGGCTCATGGCGTGGTGACAGTGCTGGATATTTCCTGGGCACAACAGGTTGGTGGAAGGAGGACTGATGTTTTTCCTTGAAAATGAAGGCAAAGGAAAGAGGAACAACAGAAAAAAATCCAACCAAAGCTAGTGGCTTTCAATGTTTCCTGCAGAAGTAGTGGGCAGTATTGATGAAATGACGGATCCCTCTCCAGAGCTTTTAACCATATTGGAAGTGATCACCTCTTCCTAGGAATTCGAAGTCTACACAATCAAAGCAGGCAAAGAAAAGGTTGGAATGGGGAATAATTATCCCCAATTCATAGGTAGGAAACAAAGGGACTAAGTTGTCACACAGTATCTTCTGTTTGAAACACCTAATCCCATAGTGTGAGAAATAAAGGTCACTCTTTCTCTTGATAGTGTATTTTTAATTGCACAGAATCCAAAGGAGAGGAAGGTTCTGTCACTGAGAAGCAGTAATCCTCCTAATTAAGTGAATCAGTTGGAAAGCACTTAAGAAAACAAATGAAAGCATGAAAGGAAATGAGCTGAATAACATCAGAAATAAACACACTGGACTTTGTGCTAAATATGACACTTCCATCAGTCAGAGGCCTCAGGGGACTGCTGTGCTGGAGACAGATTGGTATTTCTTGAGGAACTTTTAGAGGCTGAGAAGCATTTTAAGCAGTACAGTATATAATAGCACCATGAAGCCCCACTGGAACTGGGTACAGCAAGTAGGAGGTCTGAATATATCCCTTCAGCTCCCACAGTCTGAAGCAATTTCAAGTTGTTTACTTGCTTAGCATCTTCAGTGGAAATGAGCAAATTTCAGAACTCGCCTTAAAATATGCACGTAAACTGAAGACATTCACAATCAATAACCATTTTACAAATGCTTTGCCCTTTGCTTCTGCATCTCAGTCCATAAATTTAGAGAATGGAAACCACCATCTTTGTAAAGTGCAACTACAAAGCACTTGGGATTCCCTCCTAGTAATAAGTGTTCATGATGCCTTTGCAATAATTTGAGTCTACTTCTCAATGTTAAATTAATTAAGTTTACATTTTCAGGTCATGTACTTAAGTCTTCACTGCATGGTTATCAGACTTTCTGTTCTCATATTTTGCTATTTTTTCCTTCCTCTTTTCTTTCCAATTTCATTGAAGATTACTTTTCATGTTTAACCTTTTCCTACTATGCTTCCTGATCTCTACAGCAGCTTCTCCCCACTCATTTTGAACTCTCCACTGAAAGTCATGAAGATGGCTCTGGTGTTGCCAGTTACATTCTGGAATTTATTTATTAAACTAATTCCTTTTATCTCTCTTCCTCCTTCATTTAAGATGATACATATTCCTAATAGTTTTAACAGGTTGACCATGATTAGATTCCTAGCCTCTTCCATAATCAAGTCCTTGGGTCCTCAGACAAATGAGTTTTGTTCCCCAATTCCCTTAGTGTAGCCATCTCTGCTGTTTTAAAACTAGTTCAGGCTTAATTTTGCTTCTTGCCTCCCAAGTTAGTGAGAAAATGGAATTGACTGGAAACTTTTCTGCAGAAGGCATAAAAGCCTTTAAGTCTTCCATTCCCAAATTCAAACAATAGAATAAGAAAAGTCCTGTTACTTCAACACTGTATAGGCAGCAATTCACAAAATTACAACAGGGTATGAAGGTCAGCAACGCAGCCAGTCCTCCTCAGCTGGAATTCCTGACACACAGAAGCTATTGTCCATCAGAAAAGAGTAGAGGATTTCTTCCTCTTTCTGAGTAAACAAGGTCAAACATGACATCCAAGAAAGCTCCAATCTCAGCAAAATACTTGTGTTCTTCCAGGCCAAATATGGCCATAAGGAAAGGAGGAAAAGGCCTTTCTGTGAAGAGAGAGTTGTCAAGGACAATTTTAATTTTATTCTGATGCTATTTCAGCACAACTGGGTCCCCTGCATGTCTACAGAGAAAGCATAATGAAAAAGCAACAATAATTGGTGAAGAACTGAAGTCAAACAAGCAAAATACTGATCAACTTCCTGAGAAACAGGCTTTAGTAAACTTTGTATTTGAGCCTCTGAACTTTTAAAGTCAACTTCAACTAAAGCATTCCTGAGGATAGACTTTTCCGTCCAGTAGTCAAAATGCACAGATGGTATTAAATCACAATAGTTCATTCAACCTCAAAAACTTGGTTTCACGTAGTTTTATATTTGAAGCTGTAATATAAAATGAAATCTCAACATTGTTTCGAAAGTAACAAGTGTTCTCTAAAACAGAAGTTACATGAATATCTTTGGCTCAGAGAAGTAGGGAGAGAAGATTGTATGCTTGTTACAACAGCTTGGCACTGAAATGAGAAGCCAAGATGATCAGAAAACACATTTGATATACACTAAAATAAAATATGTAGCTTAAAAACTAGAGGAGTTGTGTGACACTGGAGTCACTTCTGAAAAAAAACCCCACAGCTTTAAACCAATAGTATGTAGTTTGGATTTTTCTTTCTTTAATGCTGTTTTAAAATCTTGGCCTTTAGGAGACGTGAGATGAATTTTTATTTTTCCTACAGAAAGTCAGTTTAATTGGTGAGACATAAAAAGACCAAATTGCAGTACAGCATTAGCAAAAATTTAACTAGGATCTTTCTAGCACGATGCCATTTCAGAAGGTAGGACTGTTCTCCTCCCAGGAAGGCTGACATTTCAATATTTATAGGATCAAATGCTAATGACAGAAGATTTGCTTGACCTTCTCTCCCTGCCAAAAGAAGATTCATTTCTGTAGCATCTCTTCTACTACTTTAATTGTGCTTTCTTTTAAGTGACACAATAATCAGGTATTTCTCACATTTTGGGGGTTTTTTTAGTGTGTGTTTGAGGCCATCGGCTTCATCGCATCATGGGCAGGGGCTTTATCTATACCCTCATTATAGGTTCCAGTCCAAAATTAGATGAGATGTCACGCAATAAAAGAAATCAATGAAGCAACAGTTTTCTAGTAGTTTATTTTACCATCTCTCCAACTGCTCTTGCTCTTATCAATGACATTGTTGCCAAAACAATGAGATGGATTTACAACGTCTTAGCTAATCTTGCAAAATCATGTCAGTTAAGGTGATTTTGCACTGATTTGACAACTGAGAGAACAGGAATTGTTCAAATGTCAAATGTGAGCCTGAAGTGGCTGTGGCTACACCAACTAAAAATAAATCTTCTAATTATAAAACAGTGAAATACTAATTGAAACACAAAATGGAAGTTTGGGAACTCCTTTGGTATCTCTGAGGAAAAAAAAATCTTACCCTCAAATTGAGACAAATTAAGACTGAAGTATCACATATTTTCAGCTGGCAAGACACAGAAGATGTTGAGCTAGGAATTCTTCTCTGATGGAAAAGCTTTGGATTCTCCCTATGGGAAGGGGAAGTTCACCACATAGGGGAGTAGTTATTGTTTAAAGTAATCATCTTTGACAGGATTTGATGTTTTGAAGTATGTTGGATAAAAAGCACCTTAGAAAATGAAGCTTTGCCTACATATGACAATTCAAGTCATTCAAAACCCCCTGTGTATGAATGAATTAAACCTTTCTTTCCTCCCAGGAGAGGCATAGAAACAATCAGCTTCCTGCTGATACTAATAAAACATTCATAACCTGGGGTTTTCTTTAAAACTAATTTCACACAGTAGTTTTTACTTGTCTTGGTAGGAAGTAGGAATCTGTTGCTATGACAATCCTCTGATCTAACTATATTAAGTATGGTAAAAAAGGACAACAAGTATCTGCAAGAATCACCATATGGATTAGAGCAAGTAGGTAAGAAACTACTTGAGTGTTACTCCCTCTGATTACAACTAATTCCTTGTTGCTCTCTTCACTGAGGTCTTCATCAGCATGAGGCTGCTAAGCTTCCTTCCAAAGCAACAACCACCACAGCTGAAGGAGTTCTTAAGCACCTTTTTACCATTCAAAGCAGCAAGCTAAGCTTCTGGATATCTTCAGGGCCCTGGACATGCATTCAAAGAGGGGCACTCAGCAACACCTTATTCAGCTGAGACCACTATTCCCTCTGGGTTAACTGGAGTTTTTACAGGTCAAGCCACAGCTTTATGTAGAAAACTTGCTAATTTATTGCTCTTGAATAGTGTAATCTTACAAGGCTCCAAGTATGTTTCTCATTAGAAGTGACATTTGAATTTCAAGGGGTGGTGAATGATGTTTTGTTTCCTGTTTTATTTTTATAACCAATTATCTGTTTGTTAAGTTGATTTTAGTGTTTGATGTAGTCTGCATTTAAGCAGAACAGTATGTGTTGTATCTTAGATATAACTCATGCAACACCTTCAGAAAGACATTCACATATCCCCTATGCACTGTTAATTATAAACACAAACAGAATACATTAATCAAGAACAGAGGCAAAAGAACTCAACAGAAACTAGCTGGTGCATTATGGAAGAAGTGATTGCTCCATAATACCCTGCACATAGAATATGAGCTTTTCTTTCTCCTGACAGACCTCATAAGTGGATTTTTGTCTTGACAGACAGAACGTCAAAAGGGTTTCAAATGATTAAAGGCAAGAACAAATGACAACTTTTTCTCCCTCCCCAAAAAAAGTTTAATGTAAAGCACCTTGGGATTTATCTACATGAAAAGCTTCATATAAAACAATTGTCATAAAAATACCTGCCAGCATTTGTCAAACGCTGTCCTTAGAATAGTTGACATCTCTATTAAAACCTCTCTCAATTAGTATTCCATTCAGCATTAGTAAATGGTAAATGTCAAGCAGTCACAATATAGTCCCAGCTGATGCAACTAAAAAAGAATCTAATGCAAATTCCAGCAGGCTTCAGACGTAGTTTTAAACCACTTTCCTCAGAGACTAGCTTTTTATTTGCTGACAGATGCTTTTGTAGACCTGCTAACTTTTGAAGCCAGCAAACAGTAATCATCCAGGCAGAGGTTGCATCAGCAGAATAAGCAAAGCAACAATGAATAAGACTCCATATTCTTCACGAAACTTAAGCACATTTGCCGGTATCAACAGGTACCACACCATTGTTTCTTGGAGATTCATCTGCTTGTGTAAGCTGTCCCAGTTCTCTCTGGCTAAAATGAAAAGCTGCTTTCAAATTTCACCTACCTCAGCATCAATGAGGGATAACAACACAAAAACAGAATTAGTTCCAGTTTATATCAAGATTACTGATGTTGAAGCCCTTGAAATTTCAATTTTCCAGTCAGTGAAATGAAGGCAGTAAATAATACTTGCCTGCCATAAATGGGAATTGGGCTGACACATTAACATTTGCTCAGTGTTCAAAAAGCTCTACCTCAAATAATTCACATATTCTAAATTTGCCTCAAGTTCATCCTGTGCCCAATACCAGTGATTTCAATCAACTTACAACAAAAGATGTTTGGTCAGCCTTTTTTTTTTTTTTGCCTCGAGCACGTTGTATTTTTTGCTGTTGAGGCCAAAAGAAACACAGATGGCTTCCTTGGTGTGCAGCCAGATGGACACAGATCTCCCTACCTGGCAGCAAATCCCTATGCCAGTGCAGTGGCCTGAATGTATCTTCATATACAAAAAAACAGAAAATGCATGGAACCCAAGCTAAATTTCCTCTCTCCCCACTTGCCAGCTTCCAGGAGCAAAGAATTTTTGCTTCAGGCTTTTTATTTAAAGCTTCCCTTCTACAGCTGCACTGTGTTAGTGCTGGAGACATTATTTGGCTTGCAACACACCTGAAGAGCCAAGAACTGTAGACATACAACACAGGAATGTGTCAAACTAGAAAGGGTGAGAAAGATGGTCCTTGGTGAGACTTGGGTCAAAGCAGACAAGAAAAGTCAGGCTGTATTCTCCCTTGACAATACACATAAGTGCTATCAGGAGAAGTACAGAAAGGAATGGGAATTCAGAAATTTGTATGGAGGAGACAAAAAAATCCCTGTCTGAGTTTGGTTTAGTCACAAAACTATATTAAAAATACAGTTTTCTTTTTATAAAATCTGTAGCTTTGAATATCACCATTGGCTGTGGCTGAAATCTCCCATCAATGCCTTAGTTTACCATCTCAAAACTCTACATATGCTTTAGCTTTAAATGCATTTACTCAAAAGTTCATTACCAAAATATGTTAGTCTTGGTATCGAGTTTCTCAGTGGCTGTGCTCTGGCTGAGCTTGATGAGATCCCAGCTCTGGATAACCTTCCTGTTTGACAAATTCTGACATATTCAGGAGTCATAGTACAAAAAAAGGTCTCTGACAGAACACACTAACAACCATAAGATTCTAAGATAAATAGAGAAAGCTGTAATGTTATGTCTTCTCACGTATAGCTTACTAAGCTTCAGGAGGCAAACCAAGGGTAAATGGTTAGAGACATGCCTACATAGGTGTAGGCTATTCCTATCCTGTTTTGGAGATGTGATTTATTAGCTTACTTATAAAATTACTAATAGGTTTGCAGATGCTACAGCAACAGGTAACAGTCAGTGGAAATACAGCATCTACCTTCAACATGTTGCCAGCTGAAACTGACAGCTATGTTCAGACTCCTTCCCCATCAAATGGGAAAGCAAGCCTATTTCAATGTTTCAGTGAAATTTGATGAAGAAAGTGACATGTGTTTGGGATTAACATTAATGAAAAGAGAATCAAAACCTCATAATTTTGGAACAGACTGTCCTGTAGTACAAGAGAAAATTTAGACCTAAAATCAAGATTCGTTTTCACCACAAGTATTTCCCATTTGCTGCCAAAGAAGACAAAACCAAAATAGGACATCTAATGAAAAATTAGCCAAAGCCCACAATCTCAGTAGAAATCAGGAGCATGGATGATACCTTAAAGTGAATTACAACACTTTGGCTAAGTTGTTATGCCTAAGAGGCCACACATGAAGCAACCACACAAAAGCTGGGCCGCAGTGCTGCACTGAATGGTTGAGACAGAGAGATGGGCTGGAACTTCTCACTGGGACAAAAGTACAGAACACTAAGCTGGCTCTGTAGATGGGCCTGAAGAAGCAGGCCCTTAATAAATTGGGAAGCACATTTAAAAAGAGTGTGCATAGTTATTGTAATGAACAACAGAAGTATGACAAAGTCTAGCTGACTGTCGAGACATTCCTTGCTTAATGGAAGGCATGGCTTCTTCAGCCCTCAGGCCTGGCTGGATTTTAACCCAGGTGGTCAGACTTTATTCATGGCCACTAAGAAGTAAAACATTACTATAAAATGCTGCACAGATTTATCTTAAGAGCCAACTGAAATCCCTCCATTCCCAATCAAAACAGTTTCATATATTCCAGTCCATTTTTCCTTACAAATATCCTTTATTTTTCCTACTCAAAGCAAGAGCTTCAAAGACAGGGCTGGACACATGGATGCAAGGGATGTTCAAAACTATAACGGAGAGTTCTGCAGTAGAGCCAATATCTTTTAAACACTGAGTCTGAATTACCCATGGGCCAACTCAGAAATCAGTCAGTGAATACTGAGTTAGGAGCAACCTCAAATTAATCCACAGTTGTCAAACCCCAGTTCTTCAAAACAGCTAGTGCAGCCTCCTTTAGTCCAATGAAAGACAAGCTCTGCATGTCAGATCACACATGTATTAACTCACTACACTCTATAAACTGTCCCCACAGAGAAGTTTTTTAAAACAAGATTTTATACACCGAAGAATGTCCATCCTTCCACCTATCTCCCTCTGCCATAAATTGCAGAAGAGTCCAAAATAAATAAGTAATCAACCCACAGCTCTTACACGCCTGCTTTCAGTGTAAAATTCCTGACAAGGACAATACTTCACCAGGAGAAGAAAGAGCTTCACATGGAGACTGTGCCTGCAGCACCCGTACATCTTGCCAAGAGCACAGGGCAACGAGATACGTTTGCCGAAGCGGTGAAGCAAAGGCTACAGAGGCTTTGGGGAAGCCACGTCGGGCTGTGGCATCATCGCTGCCGCCACTCGCCGTCCCCACGGGGCCGGCCCGGGCTGGGGCAGCGTGAGCCGGGCCCGCAGCGCCCCGGAGGCGCGCGCAAGCGCTGTCCCGCACCGTGGTGCTGAAACCAGGAGCGGCACCGTGCCGATAGAACCGGGGCCGTGCGACACGGACCCCTTCATGGGCAGACAGGGAATGGTGGCCTCCCTTGAGTCACCTGCAATGCACGGTGACTTCCTGACTTACCACAGCCCGGTATCACTTTTACATGCCATGCTTTACCAACAGCCATAGTCCAAGTATAAACTTTCCTGCTAAGGAAGTTGCTGAAATGGGAAAAGAGGATTTTTTACCCTCCCTGTCATATCTAGGAAAGGATTCCTGTGAATCATCACCAGAAGTAAAAAACTGCACGTCAGAAACTTTATCTGTATCCTAAACTATCCCGTGTGTCTTCAACTCCATGCACATTTTTTTTTAAGAGTGATACAATAGAATGTGTTTTCTGTATGAAAATTATCTGTCAGCTTAAACCAGTGACACTTAAGACGAAGCTTTGAGAGTCATATGAGTATCAGTAAAGTGAGGAGTTCCACTCAACTGTAAACCACTCACTTTATTTGAAATCAATTTTGACTGAGAAAGTGAATCTCATAATGATAACATTTGTAGTCATAACCACATACTCTCTGGGACGTCACACGTACAAAGATCTTGTGGTTTCCATTAAATAAGCATCCTCAGTGGAACTCCTAATGCAGGCAGTATTTATACTGCTCAGGCAGCAAAAGCTGCAGTTGTCAAAAGGGTTATAAAATAGCTAAACAATGTTGGCTGTTAAAAACTATTATCAGCTTGATATTGCATGCTTTGCACAGTCCTTCAAAGCTTGAGGACATCTCAAGAGGTACTGAAATAAATAACCTGGTGGTAGAAAAAGCTATATATGCGTAGTCCTGTTATGGAGGTGGGGGAGGGTGAATGTTGTTTTTTTGATACTGTTTTCCCTAAAGAAAAAACCCTGTGGTATCTAGAGCAAGACTCCATAGGGTCTAACTCCAGGCTAAGGACTTCCATTGCCACGTCTCCCCTTGGAAACTGCACATATGTATGTATTATGCAACAACAGCTCCTGACTAAATTACATGGGAGTTCAAAAAGCTGATCTCTCCCCATTGGAAAAAATGTTTTTTACGAGCAATTCTCCTCATCTCATTGCCCTCTCCTAAACTTCTTTTGTCTCTCTGCCCAGAGCTGCAATACATTTCTGGATAATCAACATTTGGTGTTCATTTTCCTGCTAAACCCCAATGGCTGCTTGGAAGCCAGATGCGAGCCATAGCTCCCAGAAGCCAGTTAGTGATGACTTTCATCCCAGCTTTTTGGAAGTGCATCTCACTAGAACACTGACTAATTAAAGATCCATTATGGTGATGAGGCTTCATGCCCTTGATATGTGTGTTAATTTAAGTCACAAAGGACACAGGAGGAAAGAAGTGGAAATAGTCATGGCTAGTAAATAATTCCTAGCAAGTTCTGTGCAGGGCTTTTAAACACGTTGTAAAATCCATAGAGCAAGCAAACTCATTATCTTTTGTCACAATGACACGTTATCCTGGTAAAGAAACTGGGCAATGTCTGATTAGTTTACAAAAGACCAAAAAACCAAAACTCCACCAAGTATGTGCTGTCTAGGTCCAATATATAAGTATTGCAAAACATTTAGCAGTTGGTACTTGTGTCAATGCTTTGAGACTCTGAAGCACACATTTTCTGTTTTATCAGGAGTAGAACCATGCAGCTTGAGGTTACAGAAGCTGTGTTTTGAAACTAATGCTGGTATTACTGTCAGGCAGCTGGTAGGAAGGGACAGACTCTGACATTATTAGAACAGCACACATTTGCATAGGCCAAAGATCTTTGAATTTCATCAGCTTTACCAAAGTTGAGCCTCTACTTTTTTATCTTTTGCAGGAGTTAGAGCATTTCTTTTACTTCAAGAATGTCAGCTGCATGGAGGTAATTCTTTAGCTGTGTTTTTCTTTAAACCACAATAGTTGTGTGACTGGTTATTTATTCCATCTTCTTTTGCTCCAGTGAAATGCCTGTGGATATATTTTTGTTTTTGTAAGGAGCAAAGAGCTTCTTACTCAAATAAAATCACTATTGTTATTTTCTTAGAAAAAAACATCAAGAGGGACATACATAGAATTAGGAAAATAAATTTAATTATGTATTTTAACTCCTATTATTTTGAGTTATTATTTTTTAAGGAAGGCTAATTTTACCAAACCCCATGCAGTTTTGCACTAGTTGACTGCTCACTGACAAAGAGAAACAATCCTGATCTTGCAAGACTGAATTTCATCAATGCTTAGCACCCATGGTTTAGTTTTAAATTGCTAAAGCTTGCTATCTTTGCACTTATATCACCATGAGCTTCTGTGAGAGAAGACAGAGTAGCTGTACAGTCACTTCTACAGCAGAATATCTGATTTCCACACACCTTCTGATGAAAACTAGGCTCCAAAACACTTCTATAAAGCAGGAAGGAAAACAAATACACCTGAATGCTAAATATCTAAAATCCTCAGATGTACTTAGACTTGCTGGGTAGTATATCTCTAATGAATAACTGGTTTGAAGAGGTTATATCCACATAACGCCAAATAGGGATGTCACTTGGCCTCTCAAAATTTAATGCTATGACTCCTGAGATGAAGTATGCAGGGACTGAAGAAATTTGTCTATTTTCAAGGTGAAATTCTAACCCAAAGTCACAAGTAAAGATTCTGAATAGAACAGAATTTCAATGGGATTTCATGCTTTTAATCTCACCATCTTACAGATATATGAAAGATTACTTTATACAATTCAACATAATTCAATGTCATTTGCTCTACAGAGGAGAGAATCCCTTAGAGCATCAGTACATTAATGAAGGTAGTGTACACTGCTCCTCCATTCATGATTGTATAAAATGTGTAAAAGTTTCCACTGTGAAGTCTGGCTAACTTTTAAGCCCAGAGAAATCAGACATCAACCACAGTGTCCTACACACTTCACCTTTTAAACAGCATTCAGTAGAGAATATTACTTCTCTAAAGTGTTTTGGCATGGAAAGGGAGCCAGTGAGTTCTATATGCTAAGGACATCCTCCAAAAAAAACACAGAGACATCAAATGACCTTGGGATTTGTGCAACAAGTAAGAAGACAGGAGAATGATAACCAACACAAGGAGGCTCTCTCCTAAAATATGGGGCTTACCCAAAGTTATTTGTGGGAGTCTTTCCAACAACTTCAAGAGGCTTTGGGTCAGATACCATCCAAAAAGTACTATAGCAGGACGAAAATACAGAGACTATGGGGAGAAATATTAAAACCAACAAAACCACTGCTTAAAAAACAGAAGTATATCTCCTCTCCAGATGTCATTGAAATATCTTGTGCAGTTTCCTGCATTAAAAAGCCCTCAAATCAATGTTTTGTGCTAAGAAATAAAATAGAATAAAATAAAACAATCTGTGGAGCTACAGTAGTCAGTATAGTATTCCTGATAAATAATACCATCAGCTCTGCAAAGAATGATGGCAATTCATTTTACCTTAAGTATACAGTTGCACATAGAAACTTGTGCTTTCTAAGGGTCCAAAGTCAAGGTGAGAGTCCACTGCAATAAAGTACAACATCAGGTCTGGGATTTTTAACTACATTAAAGTCGAGACATCATGGAATCCAGTTGGAGCCATTCCAGACTCTCTGCTCCGTCACTCAGCCTGTAATCAGAACCAGTTGAAGGGAACCTGACTGTACAGCTCTGACTCAAACCATTGGCATGTACAAAATAAACAGAAAGAAGCAAATCATTAATTTAAAAAACAACTCTTCAACAGAGGCAATACCTTAACAAATAGGAGGCAACTTCGGAAGGATGTATGTATGTGAATTCTCCTGTTGCTAAGGAAAGGAGACATTATATATGCAGTACAGGAAAGCTCCAGGGCTCAGCACACCTATTTCTTTCCCCACCTTCCCCTCCCTTTTTCTTTCTGCTAATTGTCTAACTATGTATGTCTGAAGCAAGAGTTTGTCACAGTTTTCCATGCATGAAGCCAAGCTCAGCAGCAATGCATATGAAATATCTGGTCTATTACAGCAAAACTTGCTTGCAAGAACACAAAAATTTAAAAACTGAAACTAATATTTCAACAGAGGCCATGCCTGCCAGGCATGAAAAGAGCAGCTTGCTTTTCATTAAATGTTCCTTCTTCTCCTCAGTCATATTTACTGCAATATGCTCAAAGCTTAATCTGCATAGTGAGTGAATTCTCTTCAGAACTTCTGCACCCACAGCAGTGTATGAAGTGCCCTTACTACTCATGTACTGCTGACAGAAGGTGTTCTTTGAAACTGATTCTCCTGAACTGCTTTTGAGCTAATAACAGAAAGCAAGGAGATGCACTTTGAAATTAAATCAGTTCCTTGATAGAAATGAGTAAAGAACAGCTTGGCACACAATTCCCCCATTCTCTCTACCCCCAGCAGTGACTTTTGTAGTAAATTAATCACGTCACAACAGAGTCAGGTTCAAAATTAATTTGGAACTCCACTAGGTTTTCCCACAACATTCCCTATTGCTGGAAAATCATATTTCCCCAAACACTACGTGCTGCTCCACTGTGTCCAGCAGCTGAAGATTTCTGTAGTAGCACATCTTCTTCCTTAGTGACCTGATGTTCCACTCTCCCCTTGGCAGGGCTTGCAAGGGACACTGTGCCTGCTTACAGATGTGTATTAGTGGTATGCTTACCTCCAGCTGACCAGTTGATCAGACAGACTGCAAATACACATAGAAATACAAGATTATGCTAATTTGGAATTGTAAACTCTCATATATCTGGGATTGGCAGAAGGAGAAGTTCCTTTATGCTCTTTATCCCCAAAGGAGAGAACATGGCTGAGAATTCATAAGACTGGAAAGAAAAATAAATTCTCACCATCTTGCCTAATTACATTAAGCCAAATTCCAAGCCTTCAGAAGTGGAAACTAAGCTTTCAAAATTGTGTGACTTAAAACTGAATGTTGAGACATGACAGTGCTGTGAATATCTCTGGTATTTCTTTGTCACTATGGAGTACTGCACTTAATCTAGATGCTTGACATGGAAACCCTTAAACCATTATGGATTGTGTTGCCATGGCACATATACATATGTTGGTATACACATTTATATCCTGCAAGTTACTTATTTATCTGGCAGGCTGGAAAATGTAGGACAATGGGGGAATCTTTCTGGATGAGTCATTACAGGAGGTGCTTAGAACTTCTCAGGGAAGTCTGGGTATTCTTCTGGCTTTTAATGTATTTCAAGAAAGACTATAGGGTTTGGTGTAGTCTTAATGATTCACTTTCCCTTGGCAGACTTCCACCTTTGTGAGGTAAAGACTGAGGTTTACAAGAGCAGCAGGGGAAGAAAGATTAGTAAGTTTTTCGCAATAACTCTTTAACATCCTCCATTTCTTCCTCTCCTGGCTCTCCTAATTTCTTTCCCCATCATTCCTCAAAATGTACTGTAATTACTTCATCATTGCCAAACAACCACAAAATCCCTGTTGACTAGTCCTCCACAATAAAAAACAAACACATTCGTATATATATACACACACTTTATAATAATCCCTTTGAATCTAGAGCTTAGAGTGATTTAAAGCATTCTAAATATAGTACAGGCTGTGGCTGAGAACCCCATGAGTTTAAATTTTTTCCAATCTAGGAAATAAAGATTTCATCAGCCTGAAACTCCAGTTCTAATAAAATAAGGGAATGCCTTTCACTTAATAGTACCACTAATGCCTCAGGTGATGTTGAGCAGTAAAGGTTCAGCACAGACACTTAAGGATGAAAACTTTAAAGGAGATCCACAGCTTTGTTAACAGGAAGGAATCTGAAGGTCTTTTGATCCTACTGAAGGCAATTTTGCATGAAGATCCCAGCCTACCAACCTTGACATCATGGACAAACACATCACATTCAGCTGCCCTTGGAAGGCAAGATGCCTCCTCCAGCTAAGAGATTAGAGAAAGCATGAGCAAAGCAACCTTGTTGAACCTATTGGAGCTTGATCTGTCAGTGCTCTAAGAAAACAAAAGGAGGAACTCTCAAACTAACATCATCTATTGTTAAGAATCATATTGAAAGGAGCTCTGATGACCTGACTTTGGCCAGTTTTCACTTGATGAATTGCTTTTTGTAGGTCACTGAAGTTTCTTGTATGTCCTACCTATGCTCTCTAGGATAAGTTTTTTGTGATTGGGACCGTCTCATTATACTGTTCTCAAAATTCTTGTAAAGGTGGAAACTATCACATGAGGTTGATAGAAGAGTTAATAAGAGGTAGTGAAGAGGAACAGCTCAGTCATTTATATGTTTATGAATTTCTTTTAAGCAAGAGAAAGTTCATCCAACCGATTCATGGATCTGTGCTGCAGAAGAGCTTCTAAGGAACAGAAAAGACCATTAGGCTACTGAAGACTGAGAACTTACTGAAACCATGAGGATAATCTGAGTACAAAGTGACTATCAAGGAAAAGTTAGGCTTTCAGCAAAAGGACAGCAAGCTAACAGTGAGTGACATTTCTATCTTCTGAATGCACCTTGTAACTTATATTTTCATGTTTTCTCCATCTTGCCATATTGTAGCTGATCATAAAGGGCCACATACAACTGATCCTCTATACTAAACTGACACAGGGCATGTGTAGACCTGAAATCCTCCTCTAAAGCAATGTAAATGAGATAATATCCTCGTAGTATTTAGCTCTGATTAGCATCAGTTGAAGACTAGCAAAGCGATAGGCAGAAACAGCAAAGGGAAAATGCTCTCATACTTGCTCCCTCAAATGAGGGATTGAAGTAAGCCTCAGTCAGCAGTGGCTTCTGCAGTAGCTTTGAGAAGGCTGACATTAAAAGCCTAGTCCAAGCTCCATCACTTTCCTAGTAGATTTTTCACTGTGAAGCAATACAGTCATGCTATGCAGCTCACTGGCTCCTGGCTGCTGCACTCAACAAGTTTCCATTTCTGGAGCTGGCTTACAATCAGGACAAAATGAAAGCAGGATGTATTCCCCTGCTGCTGAATGTTTTGTCTGCCTGTTCCTTAACCTCACTGATGTAAACTCCACTTGTTTTTTTTCCCTCTCCTTCAGTGTTTAATTTCTGTTTTAGCCTAATGACTAGCTGGGATGCATGTGTTTGCCTTTGATTTAGTGCCAAGCTCTGTCTAAAAACACAGAGAGGTGATGCAAATGTTTAAAAACATATTAAAAGCTATTAAAACTTACTGTTTTTGCATGTTACATGGATTGTTTTCTCCTCTCAAATGAAGCTAATGTTCCTTGAACACTGTTCTCCCTTATTCTGTCTCCCCACCTCTCCTCCCACCATGCCACTGTAACTTTGATGGGATATTGCTTGACATCACACCATCCAAGTTTGCCTAAAGGGAAAAAGAAACAAAAAAAGCACTATTTCTCCCACAAAATACTAGAGTATTTTTCAAGAAAAGAAAGTGAGAGGAATGGAGAGAAAGGAACTCTATGTAACAAAATAATGCAAACAAACTATCATCCAACAATCATGCTAACGTGATCAACTTCATAGCAACATGTGGGTATGGGTTTGTGACTATTGCTGCTTACAGGAGCTCAAAAAAAAAAACCACAAGAAGGGAAGAAGACAAACCTAGGTGACTTTTTAGGGTAGTCTGAGATTTACTAATCAGTCTCCAGCAAGTAGGAGGTCCAAGTAGGTCAACTCATCACTGCAAGGCCATTTAGTCTCTTTTATGCCTTTGCAGTGCTGCTTCAGCACTTTCTCACAATATTTTTACCAGCTAGATCTCCCTTCTGCTTTAACAGCACACACTTAGGTAACAAACACCTGTTGTCTTTGTAAATCAGCAATTCCCTGGTGCAAGCACATTGCTTAATTTATGTAACTTGAATATACACCTGCGCAGCAAAACCATCAAGACCAAAGCACCTCTTCCTTTATATACACACAACCTCTTACTATGAAATGGAATACAGTATTGAAAGGCAAATTCCTGTATAACGCCAAGGCTTCCATAAAAATTTAACAGTTTAAAGTACTATTGCTAAAGCACAGTAATGAAAATAAACCGTAAAACACTTGGAAAAAGAGACTCAATGCAACAATAACCCACTATGTAAAATTAGTAACAGGTAAATGGAAAGTAACCAAGAGTACATTAAGACAACTATGTGTCCCTTTAAAGTACTACATGATACAGCTTGAGTGCAGATCAAGTTCTCTGTTCCTGTGTTGTCAGGGCGGTAGCTGTTTAGTAGCCTTAGGTATTTTTCCACAACAATTCAGAGTAGTAGGAAAGATCCAAGCTCCTCGGAACAAATTCTTCACCTATTCCACTCAATTTTACACAGAACTGTAGCACAGATGCATTCTTCCCATACTCTGTCCCTCCCAGTGCAGACATGCACCAAATAGTAAGGCTCATGAACTGAATTCAAAAGTGGAAATCTTCCTAAAATCCTCCCTTTGAAATAAACTTGTTCTCTTATAACACTGACTCTGCACTGGGGTCTTTCTAATTACTGGTTGTCAGTATCTTTATGAAGAAAAGCTACCAAGTATTAAATGACTTGTTAAGATACTACAAGGCAAAAAGCTTGTTAAGAATTGCCAGCTAAATACTCAGACAAAAAAAGCATTAAAAGAAGGCACAATTTCTTATCAGAGGTGGTGAACAAACTCCAGAACATGACATCCAAACAAAGGGCAGGATCACTCCCTCAGTACTCTATCACTCCCTCAATAACTAGAGGTTAGGTGCCTTCAGAAGTAATATTTTAACAGAAGTTATAGTGTTCCTTACAGGAGTAGTAGGGAAATGTGTAGCCTGCAACATGTACCAACTCTGCCTGACATCTTAGAAGAGCTCTCTGTTGTTTAAGCTGTCAGAAGGCTTTCTTCTGTCTTCTTCTCAAGCTCAGGCATTTGCCTCTGGAGAGAAAAGCTCTGACAAGAACAGTGCAGAGTCACTCAGTGCAGAGTCATAGTTTTTCCAATTTGAACAAACCTGAGTCTGGCCAAACTAAAGAACTATTCCTTGCTGCTCAGTAGTAATTATGGTTTTCCTGAGGACTTGGGCAGCTTTGGAAGGCCAGACTATGCATTAGTCTATCTCCTCACGCTTTGCTAGCCAATCTATGCTTTCTTAATCATCACTCTACAGGCAGCTCTCAAAGCCACCCAGTTTTCTGATGCCATTTCTCTTGCCAATTACAACTTAATGATAGCCTTCTCACTGGCATTCCCATTTCAACAGCAATCAGCAATTCTTTTATTTGCCTTGCTGGCCAGGCTTCCAGATGTATAGTTCTGTACATACTCTTCACAGAAGTTTGGTTCAGAAGTCCATACCTAACATATCATTTCCAGCATACCCACAAATGGCAAGAGTGTTCCCAGAGAAATCAGGACAGGAAAGAAGTTCACTGCTCAGCTTCAAAGTTGAAAAGTAGCAATAAAGATGAATTACCATAGTATAGTTTGTTCATTTAAGTAGCATTATTTTACCCATCCTCCTAAAAACCCATAATGAAAAAAGAGAACATTTTCTTAGGCCAAATTTAGATGTTATATAAACATTTCTGCCTTAAAATGACTTCAGATGGTAAAATTATCTTGAGTTGCTCTGAGTGAGCATCCTAGGGCAACAAAGAAGCTGTAGCTACAAAACTGTAGCAATCAAAGCTGTGTAGCACTGAAGAGCACAACACAGCCCTAGAATTCCAGAAAGATGATGGATGTTTTATTATTCTAGAGATATCTAAACCAATAATCTCTGCATTATACTTCACTGTATGACAAACATCTGTGACCATCTGCACAGGTCTTTTAAGTTCTGCTTACTCTGAGCTAACAAGGATAAAAAGAGATACCTTGCCTTACCTCTTGTAGCTTCATCGTACAAAGATTTGTCACCATTTACAAGAGGCAGAAGAAGTTGTCAATACAAGTCAAGTTACCACCATGTTCAATCTGCCCTGGAACAGGACCTGCCACTCTTGAACCCCTTGTAGTCAAAATGTCCCAGTTACAGCTGTTCTTTGTTAATTTTACAGGTAGATATAAATTAGTATTCTCCTACTCAATAACTTTTTCCCTTCATGATTTTCAGCTCATAGATATGTTGCTTTTTCATTTATGCAAGAGGAGCTACAGCATTTGCTTTCTCTTCTCAAAACTACACAGCTTTTCCATTTCAGAACAGTACATGGACATTTGTACTGTACCTGCTCTGAGAATAAACAGAATTCCAGTTCTCTGCTTAGAGACAAGGGCTACCCTCTGTGGCCTAAACATATATTGCAGAACAAAGAACAGCTGCAGAGACCATTTTTTGAGGTTGCTTGAAACACAGTCTCAACTCTTACATCAAGTGTGCCTGCATAAGGTAAGAGCAGTTAGTGTGATCTCTTGCAAGAACCTTACCTTTGACAAGGCTCAGCTGATTACAGTACCTGGAACTAATACATACTTCCACCTTAAACCATGCTGGCAGCATAGCTTTTTATTATTGTTAGTTGCAAAGACCTTCTTTGGGTCAGAGGATACATTGTAGTAGAATGGATTCAAAGAATATCTTGAGTTGCAAGGGACACATAAGAATCCAAGTCCAACTCCCTGCTCCTCATAGGACTACCTAAAACTAAAATATATGACTAAGGTCATTAGTCCTTGAAGCCTTGACAGACTTAGTACTTGTTACACATGAAACAAACCTTAGAGTTGTTTTTCAGTTTTAAGAACAACCCTTTTTCTTACTGGAGTTGATGAGACAGATTTTTGTTCATAACAGCTAGTCAAGTGTTTTAGGCTCAGAGCACAGCAGAAACACACTTGGAAGTAACATTACTATGGAAGTTCTTATTTCAAGAACAACTAATGCCAGAATTTATCAGAAACTTGGGCAAGTGTTTCAAATATGGGTGACTGAACCTCAAGTCCTAACTGCCAAACTAACTGAAGCTGAGTCAGTCTTTGGGGAGATAATACTCCACCTTGAGAATGCAAGCCTTTAGGCAGATGGAAACAGCAACTGACTAATTCAGAAAACAAAAGTGTTTGGCCATCCAGACATGTAAGATGGCATTGAAAGTTTCCCCCATTCAGCACTGAGGTAGTTGTTTGAGAAGTGAAGTCGTAAAGGCAAAGACACAATTCAGTTCCCAGTTGAAATTCAAAGTGTCTTTAGCTCCTCCCGAGCAGTCTGTTACAAATGTCTACTTAGAAAAAAGTGCCTCTAGGGAAGAGACATCTGATTCATCTCCAATTAAAGTAAATTGTGCAGTGTGACCTTCTGCACTCAGTTTAGATTGGATTGGACTCCAATCTGGATAACCAAGTGGCTGAAACCTACACTTACAGAATGAACAGGTACAGGCTCAAGCTACATGGGTATATATCTCTAAGAGATTTTAGAGTGTCAAGTACATTGCATCCACAGATCAAAGAGAACTTTAAAATCTTTCTGTTTCAAGCAGCAGATTTTTTACTCTCAGATATATTAAGCCAAATGAAAGCTAATGCATAGATTTGTAAGAAAGCAGGGCTGCAGAATAGTTCTATATATGGAAAGTTCCTCTAATGCAGATAAGTAACTTCTCCAAAATAAGAGAGTGACTAGGCAAACAGTAAGGATTTTGGCAGAGAAGAAATCTTTTGTGGAAGGGCAGTCAATTATCTCTATTTTCCTTTTACAGCTCCAGGAGGAACAACAAGCACTAAGATTTACAACTGGCTATAAATATGCTTAGTATCATTTCACTCCTAAAGCAGCCCCGAAGGGACCACATCATACACTAAGGATTTGAAACTTCTCAAAACAAGGTTCAGAAATCTGTACAAAAAAGGCCCTAATGTGCAACAGTTCAGACACACCTGAAAATTGCTTATACTAACCTGCTACCTCTGTGATAATGTTAGGTTACTAGCAACTCTATTTCAAAGCTTTTTGCAACGTTTCTCTTCCCCCTCATCACTTTTAGCTTTCCTCCTTGGATAACAGTCAAGGTTTCAAGAACAGCCCTGATGAAACAGTAACTGAAGTGAAAACAAATTGGAACTGAACAAAGGCACTCTCACATACTGCCTTGTTGTTCTTCAGAGCCAAAGTTTCTTGTTTCCTCAGTGACTTTCAACTTACGAGGCTTCCACTACGTTAATTAGAACATTTCTTTCATCGGTACCCAACTACTTCTGCCAGCTTTGGCCATGTAAGTTCATCCAAGTCTTGACTTACAATTCACCCACTGTCCAGTTTAACCTCTGCCCCACACCGATGTTTATCACCCCAACTTTTCTATTTCTCCAGCTTCAGGTTATGCAACTCCCAGGTTCTGCTCCTGTTTCAGGATTTTTATATTTCATGTCCAGCTGTCCACTGGCCAGAAAATCCTATAACCAGCAAAAACACACAGTCATTCTTTCTTCTCCTAAGAAATGACATTGGAAAGAATTAAGGGTGGATGACACAACAACAGCTGACCTACCCTCTATGGTTTAAGGTAAAAGAGGGAGGTGTCAGTAAGAGTAAAACCAGTTGGTTGTTTTCAGAGTAAATAGAACAGTCTCTAATTTTCTAACTTACAATAGTCATTGACACTGGTTCAAATTTTGCACAACCTGAAAAACTGGCCTGTAGAGCAGGAATTCAGGGTGCATTAAGGCCTTGCCCAGTGGATGCTAATTCAAACCTCTAAACTACAAAAATAAGAGACTGTTGCAGTTACTGATAGGTCTTTGAAAAGAACTGTTTAATTACAGTGTGCTTGGGGTACTGGTCAAATCTTCTACACTCAGCCAACTGTGTCCAGCCTCAAAAGACAGTTATTTGTCTCTCATATCTGTCCTCACATAAATGCAAACATCATTAAGAAAGAGCTGAGCTACAGGACACATCTATTGATTTAAATATCCAACTGCTGTGAGGTGTCATTCTGTAAATGTCACAAGGTATGCAATCGAGGCTTGTCTTAAAGCAGCTCTCTCAGAGAAATCACTTCTCCCAATGATTACTTGGAAAAAGACTTAAGCTCAGCCCATGGCCGGTCAGCTTTTAGGCATGCTCTTCATCTGAAGTAAGCTTTCCTGGCTCTTTAGTTATTATTACCCAATTCTTTCATGGCAGCCAACTGGCTACAGGAAACGACTACAGCCTGGGTCACAAGACCGAGGTTTCAGAGATGCTGAGCATTTACAGCTCTTCTTGTAGTTGGGAAAAACTGAAGGAATGAAAAAGACAAAAGGAGAAGAGTCTGTAAACACTCATACTTAGTGATGGATTTAAACTATGAAACAACTCAAAAGTGAAAAATGGAACTTAAAAGCCTACTATTATTATCTGACTATTCAATATCACTCAGTGTATTAGTACTCATATATATTTCTGACAAGATACCAAAGAGTTCCTTCACATGTGAGTACCTATTTAAAATATCATTAACAAACAGTATTTCAATCTACAGCAGAAAGTCTACAGGAAGTATTATCGGTGCTTTGATAAGAGTATTCTCAGGATTGCTTTTAGAAAAGAAAACTAACACTCTGCTGAAAATGCAATGCACTGAAAAACTGGCTGCAGCAGTATGGCAGAGTAAAACTTCCTGACACAAGCTAACATAGCTTGGTGGGTCAAGACAAGCACATAAGAGAACAGCATGAATGAAGACTGGGCAAGGCTTTCCATCATGGTCAAACCATGCTGTTCCACCAGTGAAAATTGTTGGTCAGAAAATAAAACTCACAATAGTCATTCTTTTGGTGACTGACATTAGCTTACCTAATTCTATAAAAGTTAGTTTCAGGAAGTTTCACTTCCATTTCTACCTTTTGTAAATTTTTTCTACTCCCGTCTATCCATTTCCCTCCTGCCTTCTGTTTCCTTTCTCTACAACACCCCCCTTTTTTCTCCTCTGCTAGTAAAACAAAAAAGGATAGAGTAGCTTATGAGTTTGGCAAGCTCAACACTCAAGTATCCTAACGGTGTTAAATGAAAGAGAATCTTTATCAATATAAACCTTAGAGAAGCCCTTTCCCAAGTCCAGGATCAGCAGCCCTTAGTGTACCAAGCAAGGTAACAAGAGGCACACACAGCAGGCACTTTCTTCAGCTACCCATATTATTGGCTCTATGCCCAAAGAAGGGAGATGCAACTTTTCCTTAGACATACAAGAAGCCTGCTAGGGCAGAAAACTGAGCCAAGACTACATAAGTGGAAAGAATCAGACCTTGGAGAAGGCAACTAGCAGGGTTTTGCTCAAGAAGGAAAGAACGAGATGTATGAACTCCTTTTTTGATATGCTTGACGAGCAGCAGCTACGTGCAGCTTTCAACCCTCAGGACGGACTGTACCGTGCTCTTCTCCACGCCACTCAGTATGTTATATCCAAGGTTGCATAAGTATCCTGAAGACTCCAAGTGCAATGCTGGAGGGAAGAAGGGGAAGGGCAAGATGACTTATGAATAGAGCTATTCACCATATCCCACGGTGGGCATTCTTTTCAGCTTGAAACAGCAGCCAGGCTCTCCAACACTATCCACAGATGGAGGCTCTGCCAAAAGAGATGCTGAGAAAGGGGAAAAAACCTCCCGATGATTTGTATTTAATCAAAGTAAGCTACAGCCAAGACTCAAACCATACAGGGACTGAAGACGCCTCTGTGTTTTGAATAGTAGAATTTGCTGTAGATAACAAGACCTGACTTTTTTGTTGTTGTTGCAAAAAGAAAGGAGCCCAGTCCAACCAGAACCACTTGCATACAAATGCCAAGTTGTGAGAGTAGCTGTGGACAATTCTATTTTTTCTTCAAAATGTTGGTTTCTTCTACTGTTTCAGAGAGCTGAAGCCAAACAAGGCAGTACACTGAAGTCAGGTCATCAAAAAATTAAAGGGCAATTATCCCAGAAATATTTCTTCAAAGCCTGAGATATTTATCCAGAACAATTTGATACCAAAGTACTTGCATTTTAGTTTGGGATGAACTAGCAAAGATTACAGGACTCTAACATGCAGAGCAGCCATCTCTAGATCATAGAATGGTAAGGGTTGGAAGGGACCTCTAGACATTATCTAGTCAAATCCATCTGCTCAAGCAGGTCCACCTAGCTCAGGTCACACAGGAACACGTTCAGATGGGTTTTGATAACCTCCAGAGAAGGAGCCTCCACACTCTCCCTTGGCAGCCTGGGCCAGAGCTCCATCACCTTTGCAGTCAAAAAGGTTTTCCTATGTTTAACTGGAACTTTTCATGTTCCAGCTTCTGTTCATCACCCCTTGACCTGTCACTGGACACTACAGAAGCAAGTGTTGTCTCATCCTCTTTATATACACTATTTAAGTACTTGTAAGTGTACTGATCATCTTGATGGCCCTGTGCTGGACTATCTCCAACAGTTCCCTAGCCCTCTGGGGCTGGAGAGCCCAGAACCATACACAGTACTCCTGATGAAGCCTCACCAGGGCAGAACAGAGAGGGAGGAGAACCTCCCTCAACCTGCTGCCCACACTCTTCTTAACACACCCCAGAATGGGTGATTTATTGTAACACACATTTCTGGCAAGGAACTAGAGACTTAAACTTATCTCTTATTAAAAAGCAAAAAAAAAATCTTAAGGGAAAATGCCTAAAAGAGTTTTAACAGTGAGGATATTGGGTATAGAAGCTACTACACAAGCAGACATGCATGCTTACTCTGAAGGTTTGTCTGATGGCAATCAGCACTCAGCACTGAAACCAGAGGTCATTCTGCAACTAGTATCAGAGGAGCTGCTCTGTGCACTGATGTCCCTGCTTCTTTTGCTACAGTGTGGGTAGCTTTAATTAGCACAGTCCAGATGTGCACAGGCCTCTGATTAGAAGGTTCATGACCAAGAACACACTTTTAGCAAAGCACTAATTCCACTTCAAAATGCAAAATTAATTTAGAAAAACCTTGAGGCTAGAATTATTATCCAAATGTTACTGGCCTTAAGGAGGAAATGAAGAAGGGAGGAGGTAGCAGTATGAATAAATTACAGCCCTGGCATCAGACGTATGCATTAGCTTGCCTGGTAGCCAAGAAATGAAGTAATTGAGGAATTAAGACAGAATTGCTGTAAAACCTGTTGGAGTGTCACAAGAAGTGCAACACTGCAGGACTTCAGGCAGACTGTAGCCTTCAAAAACAAGAGTGAGGCTTTGTAACAGTTTAAAACAAACAATGATGCAGCTAAGAAAAATCCTTCACTGGGCCTTTATGTCTCTGATTGAAAGGCATAGCAGATTTGCAGATGAGGTTCAAAGAGGAAGAGTTCAAGGCAGCATAGCTTAACCAAGCTTATTAGCTTAGACTCCATCCTACAACTCCTTACTTGTTTCGCCATCAGGTTCACATGAGCAGAGATGTCTAACTGGGTAGCAGCAGGGTCAACAACAGTTGAGCACTGATGGGGAAAGATTAGAAACAGAGGAGAGAGCCTAGCTGTCCTCTCACCCTACATTGCCACTAACCTGAAATGATATAAAGGCATACTTACTGTGTTCTATCTCAGTGTGTTAAGTCCTATAAATACTTACATCCAGCTAATGGAAGAGACCTCCTGCATAATTTCAAATAGTATCTTTCTATCCCTGGTGATTCCTGGCTAATAACATGGCTTTTTCTTCATCCTCAGAGAGCTAGTTTCCTACCAGAGATGCCTATTCTCCAAGGCAGCTTAACCAGCTCTGATTCTGAAGCCATATAACCACAGCAGTGCAGTACTAAACCTGAGACAGCAAACTCTGCCTCAGGCACAGGCAGAAACATCAGTCTTAATGTACCAGACAGGTAGAACAAGCAAGATGTATGAGAAGTAAGAACAATGTGTTATTCTGGAAAAGTCAAGACCACTGCAGGGAGAATGTAGGATTACATAAATCAGACATTGCCAAAAGACTCGTGGATCTACTGAGTATGTAATTTTATCATCAACCTTCTTGGATATTTGAGTATGCCCTTAGTCTCCTAGGTAGATGGCAGTTTTAGAGCCCATTTGTCCATAAAAAACATTTATTCCCAATAGTGCTTAGGGCTGTTTGCCTTCTAAGGTAAAGGAAAGCAGAAGAAAACAGTTGTTAAATGGGACAGATTAATTGCACTAAGTAGGCTCTAAATTTTCTGTATGGAAACTTTAGCCTTCAGGAATGACACCAGTAACAAGTCACTGAAAAGAGACTTGGTGATGAGGCTGCTTTTAGAGGGCTTTGGCTTTTTATTTTGAGAAAAATATTCTATCCATACATAGAAGGAACTTTATTACCTGGTTTACTCCAAGAGAATGTTAAGGTGGGCTGCATGTAAACACACTTGTCTTTCCTACTCTCACCTTACTTTTTCTCTAAAGAAAACTTCAATTCCTAGTAGCTGATGGCCTGCTTTGTCTCCATTTTCATTTGAAAGCTCTGAGAACTACAGAACTGGTTCCACATGTTCAATGATCTCTCTGAAAGGCTGTTAATTGGCCATTACTCCTCTCAGTAAGCTGCATCTGAAATATCAGATTCACTTTCTTGCTACTAGACTTGAACCAACTTTGGTCCAACAACACAGGGATGGCCCTGTGTTAATCACGCAGCCTCTATTAATGCAGGGCTTAAAAACTACAGTATGCAATATGTAGTTAATTAATAAAATGGTTAATAAAATACACATAAAATGGCTCAACTTCAAGTCATTGAAATCCCATGCAACAGTCACAATTTCTCCAAGTTCACATGTTACCATATTGAATCCTTTAAGACTGTTCAGATGTCAAAAATGTGTGCCATGCTCAAAGTAAGTGATTGGCAGAAGACTTGCAAAATATTCCATAATCTTCATCTTTTTCAACAGTGATGAACAACGTAAAAACTCCTGCCAATATGGCAACAACCAACTTTTCCTACCAACAGTCTCACCTTTCCCATATCAAGATCCTGAGAAAGCCATACAGCCTGCTCCCAAATTGGGCACTCACATCTACCCACATCTGTTTTAGTGCTATGGAGAAGGATTGTGCAGGGTGGACACTGAACAATTTTATGCACTTGCATCCAATTACAAAAAACCTGCAGAGGCCAGAAACAAGTAATTTTCTTTCAAGACATCATTGTGCCGTGCATCTGATTAACAAGGAAGCAACATGCCATGTCCTGAAATAACTCATGAAACTGGCTGAATAGAAAAACAAGTTTACTAAAAAAAATCACCCTATATAAAAGCACATGTCTTTGTTAGTCTGTTATTGGTTGCAAGCCTACATCTCCCAGGACTCAATTTTATGAAGACAAAAGCAAATATAATGGTGGCAAGAATCCCACACAGCTTGTATCTGTCCAAATCATCAGCTATGATTTTGATTTAGCTGCAATTTAAACAGCCAACTTCCACACACTGAACAAGGCAGAGTTGTTTTAAAGATATTCTGAAAGTAAAGGGAGAGAAAGACAAACTGTCCAGAAGAAAGGGCAGCACACTCAGTTCAGGCTCCAGGGATCTCTGTGGAAAAAGAGAAAGTGTTTGGTGTCTTCATAGATTTTAAACAACTTAGGAAGGTGGGGAAAGGAACAGAGGTCTTGCTGTAGAGTTGACGTGTGGGAGGGTGTGTGATTATTATTTTGGAACAAAACAAGCATTTGTCTTTATTTGTCCTTGAAACTCTGCAAGACTTCTTTGATCAAAAGCATCTTTTTTGTCTCCTTTATCACAGGATTCATAAAATTTTGCTTTTTTTCTGCAAGAGTATACAAGGAGATCGCATGCCTTCAAGTGCACAGGAAAAAAGGTGGCACATAAAGAAGTGGTACTTGGAATAGATGAGCAAGAGTCACCAACAGAAGAGAAGGTGTGTGCTACATGTGGATGTACTTGATTCACCAGAGCTCAGACCTCACTTTCTGTGAAAAGATTTGAAATCCACATCGTAATATCAGAGATAAATTATACTATTTTCTTTTAAAAGAAACCATAAAACCCTTGTTCTGAACATATTTTACTTCTGGATTACACCAGTATATATGAAGCACAGCAGAAAGACACAGAATCACAGAACCACAGAATGTTCAGGGTTGGAAGATACCTCCAGAGCAAATCCAGTCCAATCCCATGCTAAAGCAGGTTCCCCTCTGTCAAGTCACACAGGAATGCATCCAAAAGGGTTTGGAAATCTCCACAGAATGAGACTCCACATTGTTCCTGGGCAGTCTGTGCCAGTGCTCTGTCACTCTTAAAGTAATTTTTCTTTACATTCTTGTGTTCCAGCTTGTGTCCATTATTCCTATTCCTATCACTGGACAGTACAGAAAAAAGCACGGCCCCATCCTCTGACATGAACCTTTTAAATACTTGCAAGCCATCTGAGCAGGGCTGAAATAATTCTTCAGCCTAAAACCTTTGCTACATGTCCTGCTTTCAAACTGTAGCAACAGCCTACTTACAACAACCTCACCCAACAAGGACATTTGGAAAAAAAAGTTTTCCTATTATCTGTTCTCCTTAGAAGCACTGGAGGAGGAAGCCTATTGCCCAAGTCTTATTTCTATCTAGAAAAAAAAAATATAATGACAAAAAGCATAGTGGATCTCAGGTGCCAAATATCAGAGCAGAAATTGCAGCACTCATTGCAGTGTTCACACATTGACATTTGCTGGTACATTCCAGAATACCATTTAAGAATTTCTGAAGAACTACAAGTAATATGTGATCTGGCACAACCCTACTAACAGATTAATACTGCTCTAACCCAAATATTATTTGACTTCCAAGCTCAGCATGCTTCAACTACATTTTGAAAGAACTTCCAAAAAGGAAAAAAAAAAATCCCCTCATCAAAATTGTTACAACAAGAAATCATCTCAAAGCTGGAACAATTAAATATTTAGAAGTTGTTGAAGGAAAAGGTGTCAGGTCCCCTCCTAAGGATTATGAATGATTCATTTAATAGTTTGATACCACAAGAAACTCTATTTGCCTACAAACTTCTGTTGAAACAGAACTAGATGAAGTTTTCAAAAAGCTACCTTACAGTTCATTCAACAAATATTACTTTATCTAAATGACCCTGGTTCTTATTAAAAATCTTTTAACCCTTATGAATTCTGCTCTGAAAATCCACCTTTCTCCAAAATAATTCTACTTTTTAGAAAGAATGAAATACAATTCTTAAATGATGACATAGTAACATCTTCCATGACATCCATAACTTCAGGGTTTTGGATGATAATCATGATCAAAAAAATGAATGCAAAACCAAGAAGCACTGGCTGAGATCAGCTTATCACGAAGCTTGCAAGAAGATAATGCATCCTCCAGAACAGTTACTCGTTGACTGCATCGTCATCTTAAACTGCAAAGATACAACTACACACATAACTCCTCCAAAGTTTATCAAAGTCACAGGAGCCTTAAATACTTCTGTTAGTCTCTGTCAAAGTAACTTGCCAAAGGAGGAATGCACACTTTGCCATGCTGCTTCAGACCAGAGTGAAATCCAGCTGGAGAGAAAACAATACCAAGTTATAAACTGTTCAATAGAATGCAACATCCTATGAAGATATTCAGGGCTTGGCTTTTTTTTTCCAGTATCCCATTTGAAGATCTTGGATTTGAAAAGGAAATTAATTGAAGAGGCTTGTGCAGGAGAAAGAGAATTCTGCTGTTAATTTTTGTACACCAGCAAGGTCCAAGATGCCCAGGAATTGTTTGTGACCAATGCAGTACAGTATAGAATGCCCCAGGCACTAAATAAAATAACATCAGAGAGACCAGCAAAGCCCTAGGGCTTTCCTCTCAGTTTAGTCTCTCAGACTAACCTGGGTGTTGGCCTTTTGGATAACTTTTTACTGTCCTGGCACAATGTCTCACAGAGTTTGCCAGTAATGACTTGCTTTGTTTGAAAGATCCTCGGTCAGCCCAAACAAAGTAAGTGGAAGCAACAATTTCTTTGGAAAGAATACTGACTCAGCAAAAATATTTATTTTGGTGATTATTTCCTGAACTCCATACCTGGGTGCATTCAGAAGAGACTTGTTTTTCAAGAAAAGTGATTGGCAAAAGATGACTGATTAGGTATTGTCACATCTGAGGAAATATTATCAAATCAGCTGAAGAAGCAGAGACAGAAGAGTCACACAAAAGAAATCTCCAGGCAAGTAGAAGTAACGCCATGGGCACCTGTATAGTTGTAGTGTGCTTGCGTGGTGAGGTTTTGGCAACAGGGAGGCTACAGGGGCGGCTTCTGTGAAAAGCTGCCAGAAGTTTCCCCTGTATCTACTAGAGGCAATGCAGTCAGCTCTAAGATAGACCCATCACTGACCAAAGCCAAACTAATTAGTGATGGAGGTAATGCCTCTGTGATTAACATATTGGAGATGTGGAAGGAGTTACTGTGCAGAGGCAAAACTGCAGCAGCAGAAGGGAGTGAGAATGCTAGAACATCTCCACAGACACCAAATTCAGTGGAGAAAAAGAGGGAAGAAGTGCTCCAGGCACCAGAGGAGATACTACTCTGTGACCTGTGGGGCAGCCCGTGGTGAGGCAGACCCTGTCCTTGCAGTCTATGGAGGTCCATGGTGGAGCAGAGATCCCCCTGCAGCCCATGGAGGATCCCATGCTGAAGCAGGTGATGTCCAAAGGAGGCTGTGACCCCTTGGGAAGCTCATGCTGGAGCAAGGTCCTGGCAGGACCTGGAAACTCGTGGAGACAGAAGCCCAACACCAGACCAGGTTTGCTGTCAGGACTTGTGACCTCGTGGGGGACCCACCCTGGAGCAGCTCATTCCTGAAGGACCCACGCTGAGGCAGTTTGTGAAGAACTGCAGCCCATGGGGAGGACCCACGCTGGAGAAGTTTGTGGAGGACTGTCTCCCATGGGAAGGAACCCACAACGTAACAGAGGGAACTATGAGGAGTCCTACCCCTGAGAGGAAGCAGCAGCAGCAAAAGACCATCTGTGATGAACTGACTATTCCCCATTCCCCTGCACCACTGAGGGGAAGGAGATAGAAAAAAGGAAGGAGTGGAGGGAGGTGTTTTTATTTCTCATTTCCCCACTCTGTTTTGGTTGTTAATAAATTAAACCAATTCTCCCCAAACTGAGTCTGTTTTATCTGTGACAGTAATTGCTGAGTGATCTCACAAGCCTTTTGTTATATTTCTCTCTCCCCTGTCCAGTTTAGGAAAGGGATTCATAGAATGGCTTTGGTGAACATCTGGCACCTAGCCAAGGTTAAACCACCATGGCAGTATTTCCCCCAAATACTCTCCAGAATTCAAGCTCTGTTCATCTCCAGGAATTCTCCAAGTTGGATGCTGTTTGTTGTGTTGTAAGCCAGCTGCACATTCTGGTTTCTCCACCCCATAACTAATCTAGCTATTGAATCACACTGATGGTGGGTTATTGTGACTTCTGTTCTGGTAACAGGCTTTTTAAAGGTGAAATAATCTTTGTAAACATTTGGTTCCCACAGACTTATTTTTCATCTCACTCCTATAGCTTCTCAGAATCCAGTGAAGATGTTTGTATGCTAGTTTATTACCCTGAATACCAAATGTTGCACACAAAATATTAAGAAAGAATTCTTTTCTTGATGTTTTGTAACTAAAAATGAACTACATAAGATTAAGCAGCTTGTTTTTTTTCCCCTTTAATTGATGTTTACTTTCTGTTGTTACACACACATCAATATTTCCTTAAATTGCTCAGAGCAGCATGAAGCATTGCTAATTCTAACTGACATGAGGATTCAAGCATTTCTTATTTATACTAGGGCACATACACATCACTCATTTTCAGTTCTTTCGGGAAAAAAAAAAATCCGCAAATCAAAAAAGGTCTATTGACTAAACAAACTGTCCAGTAACATAAATACTTTGCCTCAAGTGCTTCAAAATGTTTGACTGCGAGATGAGGCAGCTGTTATCGCCTTCCACAGCCTTCAATGGGAACAAGACATGTGGTTTTCAGATCTGTTGCTGTTCCTTTCACAGAGATGTGCCACTTGCTTGGAGGACAGTTCCCCATTGCTCTCCTGCTCAACCATTACCAACCACATTGCTTCACAGGCATAGAAAACGTACCTAGTAAGAGTGTCCAGACTGAGACATGCCTGGTTCTTTGACTCTGGCAGGATCAGTTTTCTTGAGATATTTTCATTACAGGAAAGTTACCCTTCCCTAGGCTACATAAACAAGATTTAACTAAAAATAAAAGAGTAACATGCAAGTTTGGCAACTGCCACAAGGTTCAAAGGCATAAAGGACAATTGGAAGATAACTCTTTTCTTGGCACTCACTGTTCCAATAGGTGATTCCAACAGCCCAGAGGAGAGCAGGATAACCAATCTAAAGAACTAACATACTTCTCATAGCTAATGCAAATGCAATAAGAGGAAACAACCGGTGCTCTCCTTCCCCTTACTCAGAATTCATTTATGACCAAGAAAATATGCTAAAGTCTTAAAAGAAGTCTTGCTCATTCCAGTGCCTCTCTTCTCCCCAGTTGTGCACTACTGATCAGAAGCCTTTCTCAACAACAGAAAGATCTTAGTAGGATCTGTTGGAAAGTACTTCAGCTACCTTCTCCCTGTAAGGAGAGGAACCTACATTTGGTCTGTGCACATGATAGTCAAGATCTTTGAGCTGTATCTGTTATTATTGACTAGACATTTTACAAGTGTAGCACAGAGTGTGTGTGTAGTGTGGAGTGAGCCATGAATATGTTAAGAGGGCTGGAGCAGACAGGCTGAGAGAGATGGGGTTCTTCTCCCTGCAGAACACTATGGTGAGACCAGCCTCACAGTACATAAAGGAGGCCTACAAGAAAGAAGAGAGAGGGACTTTTAACAGGGCATGTAGCAATATGACAAGGGGTAAGAGCTTTAAACCAAAAGAGGGTAGATTAAGATGAAATACATGGAAGAAGCTCTTCACTGTGAGAGTGGTGAGGTACTAGAACACACTGCCCAGAGAACTTGTGGATGTCTCATCCCTGGAAGAGTTCAAAGTCAGGTTGAATGGAGCTTTGACCAACGTGGTCTAGTGGAAGGTGTCCCTGCCCATGGCTGGGGAGGTTAGAACTAAATGAACTTTCAGGTCCCTGCCAACCTGAACTCCTCCAAGACAGATACACATCTTAAGGATGCATCTAGAAAGTGCAAACTAGCATTTGGGTCACACCAGCAGTGATGGCCACTGGCAAATAAATGTCCAGCAGAACCTAGTCAGTCTGCTCATCACTAGTTCATGAAATATGGTCTTTGTTTACCTTGGCACTGAAGTTTTCCAGTAAACTCTCACTGTTTGTTTTTGTCACAGGCTTCAAAGGCAGAGTTCTCTAGAACTGTAGTTTTCAAAACAGAGAAGGAAAAACAAGTATCTTTTTAGCTTCAGCTTGCATCAATTCACACTCCTTTTCCTTGTTTTCAGCTCAAATCTGTAATTCAAACACATACTGCCAAGCATTTCCTGGATTATCAGTACTTGCAATTAAAACCACACCCTGTTTTAACCACCCATATATGGATCACTGTGGCTTTGCCGAAGCTGTTCTGAAGCTGTTTGTTTGCTTGGTCCCATGATTTATAGCCAAAATAGGACCATTTTGCCTCCACAGGATCATCTTCCCTCTGCAGCTTCTCATGCTGATCTTACAGGCCTTTACGTCCCAGGTCTGCACAAGAGAGAAACAGATGCTGGCATTTTTAACCCTTTGTGTGCAATTCCCACAACAGTTGTTTCACCAAGTAACAAATACATGTGAACATTGCCAGTTGGATACTTGGGGAGCACAGGTAAAAAAATGTAATCCAGGCAGGCAAGCATCCTTATTCCTTCTGGCTGGTGCCTTCTCCAACCCAGGTGGACCTGATGAGTACATACCACACATAGATTCCTGTCTGAAAGTGAAAAATCAAGTTCTTCATTCTTCATATGACTGACTGAGAATAAGTGATATCAAGGCTTCCCTACAAAGCATTTCATAAATATGAAGTAATGAGTAAGTCGACCCAGGTAGGGCAATTGACCACACATGTATGCCTTATATCAGAATCAAGCTCCTTAATGTTTAGAACTGCAGACAACTCAAATTCAGAGCTTTGGTTTGGACCTATGCCTGGTTTTAGTGTAATACTTTGCATCATTTTAAGTTTTCCTAAGGTCAGTTTCTATTGAAATTATACTCCTTTAGCACAACTAATCACTTAAGAGTATCTGAGGGCCAGATTCCAAGTTGATTTACTGGCTTGGCTCCCTTTAACCCACCAGACGTTTGCATTGCATCAGTTCTTAGTGAGTAGCTCCAGACTGCAACAAGAGGGATGCAATCAAACTTTCTGCCCTAGATCTGGCAATGATCACCTGAGTTATTCAGTTGTCTTCAGATTCAGCTGCTGAAATATTTCTGTAGTGAGAGGTGATCTCATTCACTCCCAAAAAATTAACTGGAAAGAATTCAAGGATGATTTTTCAGAAGCTTGAGAGACACGGGAACAATTTAATCAATTCATAAAGAATTATAATATAGTCATATGTATGTAGGATGCCTGTAACTTAGTCACTAGTAGCTATGTGCTTTGGAAACTGAAGGACTTGGGTCATGTGTTGAGAATGTTACCAGTTCTTAGGCAATCCCATTGACACACCACCAACCAACATCCTTGTTTGAATTCAGGAGGGTGAGAAACGCAGATCTCCGGATGTCCTTTCATGCTGTTACAGCTATTCCTACTTTCCCCTCAGCAAGATGATGGGGATGAATTATTCTCTATAGCAAAGGAATTCCAGCTCCTTCTGCTGTGTGCTCTGGGGTCAGAGCACTGGGATGTTTTAACAGTCCTACTAAGAGTTCCTGAAAGCTGTAACAGCAGCTAATGGATCTGCCAGACACAGCTTCTTAAAAATATAATCAGGTTGGCTAATGGAAACACCAGCCTTCTTCTCCCTGTTGTTTTGTACATATATTATAAGAATCTTTTCATTCACGTTAAGCATAAAAACATTCTCCTTTCACTCACATTTGGTTCAGTGCCAGCCATCCAGTGCTATTTCTAGGGCATTAAATAAAGCATTGATAGAGTTCTATTTACACTACCTCCTAAGGAAACATGGGTGTGAAAAACCAATAATGAAACATGGATTCTGGTGTCTAAAACAGAGTTATTTCTCCTCTTGGTCTGGACTAATATATATAAAACATTGTTTTGGGCATTATTCCACTAGTTGTAGGATAAGCTTGTTGTTATTATGGCTAACTACATGGATTTGTAAGACACACCTGACTTGAGCACTCACCTGAAAACTCAAGCCATTTCTCTTGTTACTACAGTGCAAATCTGTTCCCTCCATCTATTCCAGGCTAGGACTGTAATAATAATAATGCTGAAACACCAAAAAGCCATTTCTCTGTGGTGCCAACCCGAACCAAACTGTTATACAGCTGATGAAACAAAATGGCAAACAAGGCTGCCCAAAAGCAATCTGCCCTTCCATTTCTCCCACTGCAAATCTCTGGTCCAAGAGATTTTTACAACCCTAGTTTTATAGATTCATATTTAAATGTGCAAAAGAATCAAAACAAGTGAAAAGGTCTCTGAAGCCACCAATGAATTAATACTGGCACAGCCTGCCCCGGTAGCTGTAGTCTCCATCATGTGTCAAAAGGTAATTTATTGGTATTTCTTTCTCTTTTAAGATTTTCCATTAAAAGAGATCTCATGAAGCTCAAGTTTCCAGCAAAACCTGATGTGCCAATATGGCTACACCAATCATGAAAATTTGCAATCCAGACTCCAGATTCTCACATGATCTCAGGGTCACATACTTTCATTTGAATCTGATTTTTCTCCCTCCTCTGTTTTGCTCACCATTTGGCAGAAGCATTACAGCTGAACTAAGAACTGTCGATCACAACAGAAGCAAATAGCTCTGAAAGCCTCAGCACTGATTCCAATAAGTTTGGAGCCTACCACCGATTCAGCCTCCAATCTCAGCTTAAATCTCAATTTTGTAATGCATGAATCTAATCCAAACTTGCAAGTGTTTAGACAGGTTGGAAAGCTTTGAGAGCTTTACCTGCTGCTAAAAATAAACCGGTCAAGGGTAGAATAATGTCTTGACTGAAGAACAATTTCTCTGTTTTAAGGAGGGAAGAAAGCATGAGCTGAAAACCAGAAAAAAAAAAAAAAAAAAAAACAGAGGAAGATATCTTTCAGAAGTGAGATGCTCGTCCCATCCAGGAACTCTGGCATCTTTTGTGTTTACTGTCCATCTGAAAATCTGCCCAGGTTAGATGCATGGAAAAAAACAAGTCTTTCAGCAGTCACTAATCCAGATTATATAGTCCAAATCTTTTTTCCACTAACAACCTTTAATTACTTTCCATGGGTGGAGTCCAGCAAGTCCTTCCTTTTGAGCAGCACATGTCTTTGCTCTTTGGAATGCTACCGTATGTGAACGGTGGGCGGTAGAAGCAGCAGCTGTTAGCACATTTGCAGATCAGTACAAGCATCACAGCAGATGGAAATTACCTTATCCATGCCAGTAAAAACTGAAGATGCAGCATGTGATAGATAGGGTGCTTTACTCTTGCATTAGAATCTTCTCTCCAAAAAGCAAAGACAGCACATATGAATGTTGTTGATTTAAAAGCCGAGGCAAGGAGAAGTCCAGATGGCTGTGACATTCCACAAGCGTTCTGTGTGTATGTAGAAGCACGTCACAGTTGTAAAAGCATAAGGTGCTATGAATACCAAACTGAAGTGACTTTTTAAAATAGCATGAAAAGCCAAGCATATCGAAAGAAAAATGGCATCAGCCTTTTCACAGGGAAACGTGAATTCACATCATCCATCTTGTGCTTGCTAAGAGCACATGGCAATCATGGAGAGCAGTCCTCTGCTTCACCAGATGGTATGTTCTGACACTCGTTTTTCTGAAGCTCTATTTAACCACCACACAGTCTCACCAGATGCCTTCAGCTTTCACTGAAATCCAGGTAAGTTTTCTTAGCATGGGAGGCACAAGCCTTGCTTAATGCTTGGTCGAGAGTTGACCTTAAGAAAGGGTATTCTACATTAATTGTATGAGAAGAATCATGCACTCTTCACTTCATCAAAATACCCTATGAGGCCAAAAAGGTCATTTATGCACTTTCAATCTTGCACAACAACAAAATACTTGAGTTTTCTAAATATTCTCATAGATGTTATTGGCCTTTGAACTGTAACTGATTGTAGCCAGAAAACAAACAGGAATTGAGCATCTTAAGTGAGAGTTTAACAGGTCAAAACATAGGCAAGGTAGAATAGTGCTGCATAAGCCAGTCTGAATTACAAAAGCAAGATCTGTAACAGCTATTACTCCAGAGGTAGAAGGTAATGCAGGAATCCTCACAGACTTCATGAAGTGTGGCTGCTTATCCATTAAAAATTGAAAACTTGAAAAAAAATCAAATTAGCTTCAAGTTGACCAAAACCCCAATTGTAATAAGCTTTTTATCTTGCTGAAATTGTGCACGCCACCATAGGAAAGAAGAGACTTTATGGTGATACAGTCAGCTGGTAGATTTAGTGGCCAGAGAGAAAGTTATTAAGAACAATCTAATCAATCTCCTGGCACTTCGGTACATTCATCATTCCCATCTTCTTTTAGTTTAGTTTTGAGGTCAGGACACCACCAAGCATATGCCCTTGTTGCAAACAGTCTTAGAATTCCAGCATAACTCAGGTGAGACCTACTCATCCATCACACTAATTTTTGGCACAATCCCTTGTAAGCATAGGGTCAGAAGAGCCTCTCAACAGTTACCAATCCAATCTCAGTCTGTACAGGAGGAAAGCACTACAGGAAGCAGGCAATGCTAAGTCCACTAGAATGCAGTGAGCAAGGCCATGAAAAAGGAAGCAGGTAGGATGGAAGAGGGATTAACCAGCCTTGATGTGCATGAATCTCTCTGAGAGCTCAGACAGACCATCAACAGAATTGTGAGAGCAGCAATGATTGGGGTCAAAGCATTTATATAAGTGCTCTTCTTGACTGTGTTGTGTGGCATATCAGTGAATCATAGGCAGAAGGTAAACTCACAGCTGCATGAAGACACCTGTGCACGTGACTGGGAGGATATAGATGTGCCATGAGTAAAGGAGACAAAGAAGAGGAAGGAAAAAAGAAAAGATGTCAGGCTAGAGAGCTGAGATGCAGGGATTAGACATTACTAATTTTTTTGTGGAATAAACCTTAAAAGATCCTTTGAATTTAGTAAAAAATTTTCCTCAGGTCCTCTGGGCAGGCAAATTACAAAAATTCATCTCACATGAACAAGCATTTGCAAGACTTGCTTGTAAGTTCAATGACTGACCATAACCTTGCTGCCTCTTGGCAGCTTGGGGCTTTTAATTTCAGCAGGAAGACGCTTTTTATTAGTATGCCCATAGAGAACTGTGTCGAATTGCTGACAGCATCAGTCTCTCATCTGCCATTAAATAAATAAATAAATCTGAAACAGAGCTCTTCACTTGGAGGACCAGGCTTTTTCTTCTCTCATGCGTACGTGCAAATCTTCTCATCAGGAATGATTCCAACAGCATACACATATCCCTAACTCAGCAGCAGCAGGAACCTCTCAGCTGAAAGAGATGATAGCAAACCTATCCTCAGCATCGTTCTCAAGCAGTGAAGCCAGCACAAAGCTGAACACTCCTGCATTCTAGCCAGCAGCATTGAACCTCCTAGAACATTCCTCTGAGGACAGCATGGTCAAGCATTGTACTTGGATGAGAATGAAAAACCACAGCCTGAAAAACAATAGTTTCCACCTTCTTGTGTTTATATTTTTCAAAAAAATTCAGTTGCATGTGGGCTTTGTTGTGCCAAAACTGCTACCAACATAATGAAAGAAACCATGTAAACATCATACAAAATACCAGGCCTCCAACACGCTTCATTAGCAATACAGGTCCCAAAAGAACAAACTGTGCTCCTCCTGGAAAGAGTTATAAAACACCACGCACACATACCTTTCCATAATAAAAGTCAGGATTTTCCAAGGCACACAAGTGAGCTGTGCACATCCTTTCATATAAGATCCTATAATCAGTCTTCTTCCTCTCACATCTGTGATAACACCCTGTATTGTATTCTGCCTAATAAGTTAATTTAAAGTGAGTGTTTTGATGTTACGGTTTCTGACACTGCTGCCAGGTTAAAATACTTTTACTCTTCTTGCACCCCCCCACCAGATAACAAGAACAGTTTGTGTTCAAAACAAAGAAAACTTATCTAGTCACTGCAACAAAAATACTTGAATAAGAAGTATTGAATATTTATGACAACATCAAAGAGAAAATCCTCTTATCATTAATAATGCTCTGACAGGTAGATTGGAGGGCTTCTACTTCCTACAGTTGCATTTCAGATCCCATCCTGAGGTACTTCACACATTATGGGGAAACTAGGCTTTCAAGACTCAGGAAACATTTCTTCTCTATGCAGCTTAGGGACTTCTCTCTCCAGACCTCATCCCCAGTCTATAAAAGATCCAGTAAGGAAGCAGGCACATACTACCACAGCTATTGAAATGTAAAGCCTAGATGCAATAAGGATTCTGAGTGCAAGTGTGAATTTGCATTCACAGATGCTGCAAGCCAACACATACAGATTCTGGAACTCTCAGCCACAACCAGCATGGTATTAAGGAAATATTCTCCAATTTGTACTGTCCAAGACAAATTAGATCTTTAACATCAACTTCTTTTTTATATTTTTTTGTTGGGGTTATTTTAATGTGGCTCCAGTCTTCAGTTGCTCCTTGTCTCAGTGCACAGCATGAGATATAAAAGGAGAGAGGTTGTCCATTGCCTGTTGCTTAATAATACTCAATGCCTAAGGCAGTAGAACATTTTCTGTTTCAGTTATGTCTATTTACACAACATTACACATTGAGAAACATTAATTTTACTCTTTACAGCCTGAGTAACTGTAATAATGCAGGAGAACATTTCATTTCATGCATTTACAGCACAGATGCTGTAGACTGTCACCTTCTACACATGCTGTCATTTAATTTTGGCAGAATGCTACTAGGCAGAACATTTTGTATCTAATTTATTCTTCCTTTTTAGCATTGTAAAAGTTGTAGGAGGATCCTGCCCTCCCCTGAAATGTTTCCATTACTATTTTCAATGCTTAACACTCACAGTAGTAATCCTCACAGCAGTGAGCATTACTATTTGAACTGAAAATAAACAGCATTCAGAGCTAGAGAGTCACAACATGGATGTGAAAGATTGATTGACAAATGCTGTGATTTAGGTCTAATAGAAAGACCAGAGAGGAGGTATTTATGCTTTGGGGAAAGCATAAATAGGCTTTTCCTCAGGCTGTTTCCACTCAGAGAATACATCAGAGTAGACAATCTCCTTCTGCTAGATAAAAAGAGTCTAGAAAAATGAACCCAGGCAGAGGGTTCTCACTGAACTTTAATGTTGACTACTCATTGTGATACATATACCATATATACAAATATATTGTGATACAAGATCCACTCAGTTCAGGCTTCAGGACACCAAGATTTTGAAATTCAAAGTTTTTTATTATTACAAAAGTACATATTATTATTGTTGTTATTGTGTTTTATTTCATTTTAGTTATTAAACTGTTCTTATCTCAGCCCACCTGTTTGGCTTTTTTTTTGCCCCCCTTGATTCTACTCTCCATCCCACTGGGAGGGTGGGGAGTGAGCAGCTATGTGGTGCTTAGTTGCTGGCTGGCATGAAACCACGACAATAAACAAAAGAGATAAGGAGACTTGCTTTGGGGAAGGCAGAATGCAAAAACTTACACAAATAACTACCACCTAGACAGAACTGATTAATCTAATCCTATCGATCTAGTAAGAGAGAAATACTTCCCCACATGTCATCTTTTAGTAGATGCTTCTTAAATATTTGCAAAACAACTTAGGCATGGCATTGCCTTCCTTCAATAGGAAGCTGGGGTCACTAGAGGCAAGGGAAGGACAGAAATGTTCAATTTATAGTACTAGCTGGAAAGACTTTTGAACGACTCTGACAGATCAGTAATAAATTACTATTATCTGGCTGCATATTCCTACCTACTGTCCACGTAATGTGGAAGGAATGGAAAAGAAGAATACAGGCTGAAAGGAGCAGCATATTAAAACAGCTTCCTCAAATCTCCAGAGAGGAAAAATAAAATACCTTAAGAGTTGTTTTGCATGATCAGTAGCCATATTAAATGCACCATTACATCACCACGATGGACACTATGAAGTTTATATAGCTTCAAACTACTGGAAGACTAAAAATATCACCTTAGACAAGAAGTTCCCGAATATACCTACAAAGCACGTATTTCCTTTAATTGGTCAGGGAGCAGCAAGGACCTGTTACTCCACAAAGCACAGTCAGGAACAAAAGGAAACGGAGAGACAGACAGATCTGGAAACAAGACTACAGCAGTGGCACAAAGTGCATCTAAGATACAGAACCAAAGACAGGACCTGGAGACAAACTACAAACATGTATACAGAGAGTGCCAGGAGCTGGACAACCAACCTATTAAGACCTAGTGGTGGGCTGAGAGCTGGGACACTCTCCTCACAGCTCAGCCAGTATTTTCTGTACTTCTAGATTTAGTTTCTGGACACCACAAAGAGTAAAACAGACAATATGGTTTAACTTGAACACAGATGTTTTGAATAAGTGGTTTGAGATATTCCTGACTGCAACCTCACTTCATTTTTTCAGTTTTAATCTTTGATACCAGACTGTCCAAATCACAACAATCCAGAGTTAATCTCATTAGACTACTTGCCACTCTTGCTTGGTTTTAATCCCTTTTCTCCTCTTAGAAAAGCAAAAAAAGAGAGACACCTACATGAGGACACAACTGCTTCTACAGGACAATATAGCCAAGGCCTTTCTCAGTACTCCAAATTGGAGCAGAAGAGCCTCTTTTCTTCCAGCCTATCCTCCCAGTCATCAGTACTTTCTAGACTGAAAACTATGCCACATCTCCATATTACTAAAAACTCAGCACTAAACATATTGACATGATTCCACAAGGTATAGGCTAAGGCAAACAGGAGGCAACTGTAGTTACTCAAATTCATAGTCATTATTTTAGCCTACAGGGGAAAAAAATGCCATAATAACTTTTATTGGACTGGAACAGTAAGTCCTCTTACCACAAACCACCAGGCATCTCTTTGAAGCTAAGCCTTGTCCTCTACTGGCAAACCAAAAGGGAAAACTGCAACACTTGCATCTGATATCATTGATTAAAGTCAATTAGCCTTTTAATGAGCTTGTTAACCCTTTCCTCACTTAAGTAGGGTTTGTGTAGGAGAAGAGGTAAAGTGGCTAGAAAGAGTCAAGAGTTTGAGATCTTCACATGTGAAATTACCACATCCTTTTTTTAACTTAAGGGACTGATGCTTGCAAGGTCAGTTAGAGGAAACTATCTTATGCTGGGTATTGTACAAATAGGTCAAAAGGGAATTTTGTCAGTGTATTGCAAACAGTTTTAAAGAAAAACATAAATAGTAAGCTGGGCTGTAAGCAAGTAAAAACTTATAAATAAAGGCTCTGCTATATTTCTGGGGTCTCTCCATGCTTTCCAGAAAAGAGCATAAATTAGGCTGAAGTCAGCAAGGGTACAAAAGATTAGGTGGAATGATTTTCCAGATATAGCATAACTATGAAGAAAGGAATGAAGTTATCTTAGTTTTTTTTCAACTGAAGCTCAAAGGGAAAGAAAAAATATGGTCTTTTGTGTTTTCTTTCCAATAACTCAAGAAATTTTATTGTGCATCAATCTGTAAGGGTTCTCTTGGACTTGAATGTTTTTATTTCTTTGAGTTATTTCATCTTTTGAATGTAAAAAAAAAAACTTAAAACATTGATTTTGAGTCAATATATATTAATTTTCAAACTAGAAGATATAAAAATATATCTTAGAAAGCAAAGTAAATTAGAGTAAGAACAACACGTGACAACATTTTGATCTTTCCAAAGGTTTTTCCTTAACTACTCTGGCCAAAACTACCTGGTAAATTCAAGATGCATTGAGCTTCAGCATCCACTGAAAATCCTTTTCTTTCTATTTGTCCTCTCATTTAACCAGCTTCAAAGAGCAAATCCCTATTCCAGCTCAACTACTGCAAATGGAAATTTTAAACCCTCTCAAAAAATTTTCCTCATAAATCATTTTTTAGGAGGGAAGACAGTAAAAAAACCTGATTGAATTTATGGCTAGCAGAAGATAGCAAGGAAAGGTTTTCTTGTTATCTGAAAAAACCATTTATCTAAATGATTATGAAAATGTCTTTTGTGCTGGAAGCCTCTCCACACTGCAACTATGTCAACATAATTATTACTGCATTTTTCCCCTGCTAGTTGGGGACTCTTTGTGGTGCTGCCAAGTGTCCTTGTCCTAGCCAGACATAAACCCTGCGCTGTTTTTCTTGCAGAAGGATTTCCAGTGACCCTTCCCTCTGTCCTTCATAGGTTTTAAGTAGGGACTATGTGACAGATTGGGTGGGACAGGTTATTAGTAAGCCACTAAATAAGCAGTCAAAGTTCTGGACATGTGGTGTGAACAGCATCCTGAAGTTCAACTTGTTTAACTTGTTTTTTCCTCTACCAACTGAATTCATCTAAGTTCCCGACTTCTGAGTTTTGCACCACAGCAGCAGCTGTTGGAGTGTGGTACTTGAACATGAACATCTTTTCTTCTTCCCTGGTTTTAGGCATTATAGCTGTAGAGAAAATCTTGAACATGAGAATACTAAAATTTCAGGATCAAAAAGGGAAAAAAAAACTAGTGACTTCAGGCATTCTGATGATTAGTATTTAATGCTTGGGCAAAGCAACACTGACTCACTATAGCCATGTCTAATAGCTCCAAACACGGCTGACGAGACTATTGCCTGGCTAATATTTGTGCTTAAAAGTTCCAGCTGTTTATGAGTTATTTGTGTGGGAGAGGTATGTTGGAATAATTGTGTTTCTTGTGACTGAAAAATGTTGAAAGGATTTTCATAAAAATTCCTTAAAATAAGTGAGTAAAACCAACTGTGTGCAGGAACTAAGCAAGGCAAATTCACAACAGCAGTAATGTTTAGGACTGAAGTATTTCTGCAGCTTCATCTGTGCCTTTAGCTCCTGTATGAATGCTAGAGGTAGCCTAAGGAAACAGAGGTGGTAGTAGGTCTTCATTACAAAGCTGCCTCTGTGGACCAACTATGAAATTCACTATTCTTTCATTGTAGACTAGTAACTCTTTGCACAATTTTTGTTTGTGATCTACATGGAATGCTAAGGCAAAGGGTAAAATATCTAAGAAAAGAAAACTTGTTATAGATGTTTCTTTCTGTATTTGGGACACCCCAATTTAATGCTGTCTGCATATCACTTTCAGGCAGGTCTTGGTAAGAGGTTTATGCAAACTGAATC
The DNA here is from genome assembly GCA_013401255.1 of Urocolius indicus. Lineage (NCBI taxonomy): Eukaryota > Metazoa > Chordata > Aves > Coliiformes > Coliidae > Urocolius > Urocolius indicus. Next base: position 168,033 of record WBNH01009613.1, read on the forward strand.
ACCCGACTCCTGTGACTGACCCCAGATCATCTGACGTGTTCTACAGAACAACTTACTGATTCAGTGGTTGGACTTTAAAAGATGAAGTATACAAATACTTAGGTCCTGTATCATCTGACTCTGCTTCATCTACCCCTGTTCTTAAAACCCTGTCTCTATGGTTGTCTTGGTACTTATCGAGGAAGATCAGAAGAAGCTGTAAAACAGGCTGTCCCCCTGTATTTCAAGAGGTCCAAAAGCCTGTTTCCTTCTTTTTCAGCTCAGGATGAGTTTTTAGCTCATTTGTTCACTTTTTAAAGTCACACAGCATACACGAAGGCAGAAACATGAAGATAAGCACAATCATTGTAATCATTAAAAAGATTGTTGTGTCTCCACAACTTTAATTTCTTAGACCATGTTAATGGATATCTTTGAAAAACTGGGGGAGACATCATTGGAATTAGTTCTAGGTTTGCTCTTCATGCCTTTGCATGTTCCATTGCTTTACACTAGCTGTGTATCTTGCACAAGCTGTGCATCTTGTCTGAGCCCAACATAGGTTCTATACAGATATTTAAACCCTAAACTGCAGATAACACGAGATAGGACTAATAGTTTATTGTCTGGAAGTTAGGTATTTCACTTAAATTGAATGTTTGGCTTGTATTACAGTCAATGAAGGAACAAGCATTTAAAAATACTTATCTATGACATTAAACTTGCAAAACTACTTTGGGTGGGCAATGAGAATCCCCTTACTGGGTAGAGAGGGCATTCAGATACCCACAATGTGAAGCAAAAAGCAGATTTTTGCCATCACTTATCCAGTACTAAGTAATAATTGGGGGGCAGGGAGTGCACAGTGGTTTAAATTGCCTTTTCCAAATGCACATATAAAAATAAACCCCTCTTTAGGATCGCTGATTGATGCTTCATTAATAATAACTGTTTGATACCTCAGGGATCCATGATTCACTCTGAAGATTGTTGGATGTGTATATTTAGTGTACATCTGGGCTAGGAACTCTAGTGTGTAAGTAAAGCAGCTTGGCTTGAGACTAGCAGGCAGAAAGCCCACAGTATGTATATAGCAACAGCTTTTTGGCTTTTGTATATATGAAGGGTCCTGCATTTGGTTTAATTACATTCTGCATAAATCATAAGCTATATTTAAGACTGGAAAGTTCTTATGTAGAACATTTTCAAGGATGCTGCAGTTTGTAGAGAAAGAGAATGAACCAGCCAGGGCAGGCTGAGAAAAAAACAAATCCTGAGCATTAATCTAGACCTGTGTGCAGATGAATCTTATGCCAGGTCCTGTTGGCTGCACAAAGGGCCCAGAATCAAGTACTTTGGAGTTCCCTAAGGAAATGTAAATGCTGATGAAGTCTGTAATTTCTGGAGGTGCATTTCTTGCTTGTAGGAAGCTCTAGCAGATTTTTCACAGCTGAAGAGAGTTCAGGGCCAGTGTAAGCCACAGACACTCTTACCTAAAGATATCTTACCCCTGGATGTATTTTCTATGTCAGAAATGTGCATGCATGCACACATGGCCTACATATGTGCCATAAATTTTATATTTTGGGGATTCATTCAAATGTCTATGTATGTATAAAAGATCTGATATACAGCAGACTGCTGAGGGAAATAAAGAGAATCCTCAAGTTCTTGTATTTTGAAAGAAAGTAAAATCCAGGAATAGTATGGAAGAAAGTTCTCCAGAGTGCCCTTTGCAAGGCTTGCTCTCCTTAGAGCTTCCACCTCAGCATTCACATCACAGACTCTGTTTCCATGCCTTCAGAGATGAGTCCTAATGGCTCCTTCTTCCCCAGAAGATATATCTGAAAGGCATCTCATCTGCTGCTGCTTCCAAAATCCTCTTCACAGCTACTCCAAGTTGCGAGGGTACTGTGTGTAAATTCAGACTCCTAAGGCTTTCCCTGGCCTCTTGCTCCCTGATACACCATACTTTATTATCCATACATGAGAAGTATAGCTTAACAAAATCACATAAGCTGGATCCCAATTCAAATGCCAGATTGTTCTGGTGTTAACCCATTCCCCTTGCTATGAGTACCCTGAGAGTGGGCAGGATCCCCATGTGGAGTCCCACACGTATCAGGATGTGCAGGAGCTGCATGGGGAGATGCTGCAGGAGGATGAGTGTGCTGGGTGATGGGCAGCCTTTTTGTGCAAAGCTAGCATCAGAGAACACTGTGGAGCACCTTACTGGGTGCTTTGTCCACATACAATGGGGCTTTGTCTTGCTCTTCCTGTGGTGTGGAGCTAGTGGAGGATTGCCACAGGGGTTCCTCTGATGCTGCTGGGGTGCAGACTGGGACTTGCTTGGGCACTGCCTTGGGGCTGGGCTGTGCTGTTCGAGATTAGCCTTCTTGGGACTGAACTGCCTATACTTCTGAGAAGAGTTAAAAGCAGAGAAAGCTCCCCTGGATGGGGTGCAGAAAGAGTTTTTGCACATGCCTTGCTGTATAATTGTGCTTGAAAGGATTTGGTGTGCAAAGACATGTTTTCCCTTTGCCTAAGTTTCAACTATACACAGTATAATGGATCTCTATATATCTATGACGGTTATTCTGTAGAGGAAAAGAGGTGAGAGCTGTTACTTTCTAGTGGGAGTTACTGCTGCTTTCATGTTCATATAAATAGCATCTCATTTGGAACTGATGAATCTATCAAATATTTTATAGTAGCCAGTCCTCTTTACTATTGTCACTGTTCAGCATCTCATTCCTGACAATTAATTTTTTCTAACATTTATGCCATGAATACGCATATAAATAACATATAATTGGCTTTATTTTCTGCTGCCTGAAAGCCATTTATTTTCCTATACAAAAGAAAGTGCAAATAGCTGTGAAACATTACCATGTCAGTGTATAAATCTCCAAGATCAAATTAAATAATCCACATGCAAATTAATCTAATTTTTCCTTGCACAATATGATTATTTGTTGACTGTTTCTGATAGAAAATGTAAATTCTTGGTATATGGGGAAGCTAGAGACAGTGATAGACACAACTACTGCCTACCAAGTCCTGGCCCAAGGACCAGCAAATCATGCTTCTTTCCCTGACCTACCTTTCAGTCACCTCAGAAAAAGCTGAAACGCAACGTGCACTTTGAAAAGCAGAATGGAAAAATAGAGAAAGTCTGTTGTTAAACTAAGCTGTCCTGTTTGTTCAGCAGCTTAAGCAAACAGAGGCACAGGGGGAAAAAGCAGAGCCCTTTGAGTGACCTAGCCCTGGCTTGAGGTTCTAAACAGGAGCCTGGTAAAACTGTCGTTAAACATGCTTAGGAGAAAAGCTTGGATAGGATTTCTGAGGTCAGGGTGCAGGCACAGAGAAGTAAAAAAAAACAACAAAAAAAGTGACTCAACTAGCTACTTTGAAGGCAAATTTCACTCAAAAAAAGAACTGAAAACAGTTCTTGCAGTTCTAGTCAATATATCAACACTTTGGAAAGAGTGGATGGAAACTTAGAAATAAGGAGTGGTGCACAGGGAGCTCAGACAACTCAGACTGGTGGGAATGGATGTGTTTAGGCTGCTTGGTTAGTTGAGGTGAATGACTAGATCACTAGAGCCTGCATAACTGTTTACATTAATCCTCCTCTGTAAATAACATTCCTCCAGGAGCGTGTATGCACACATACACTCCACTTAACAGTCACAGTCACATTGAAAGATTATGTTAAAACACAAACAGAATTGGATCTAAGCCTGTGAATGATGCCTCTGTGAATGCCTTTAGCAGAAGGAAAGCAGAACTTGATCTGAAAACTATGTTTCTCTATTCCCTTCCCCTGAAGGAAGCTTCTCTTTCATGGTATGATTGAGGTGATGTTTAAATGTGCTTGCTCTTCAAAATGTCTGTGGAACAGGGTGGCAGCCATCTGGTAATGTTGTCCAGTGTGACCAATTATATAAATGAGTAAGTCTCTTCTGTGAAATGCTACCCTAAACAAGATTTCATTTTCCATTATCTAGTCTTCTTCTGCCTCCCTGGAGGAAGAATGGTTTAGCTTCAGAAAAGGAACAAATAGGAAATAATGAGAGGAAATCCATTCTGTGGTCAAAGTGCATTCTCTTAGCATTTTGTTTCTTCTCTGGTGATACTGGCTTTAGAGATGTATAGTGGGGTTTGACCTTGTAGCTTTTGTGGCTTGCTTAAATGTCATAAAATTGAGTAAAAAACAGATGATCACATCACTTGCCCTATGCTTGTTCCATGTTCTTTTCTATTTGGGTCTCATCTCTTTGTCACTGACTCTCATCCAACTTGCTTAAAAATCCTGATGCTTTGTTGTGCATCGTTTCTTGCCTCCACTCACTCCCTTATACTGTTATAGCAAAAAAAGTGCTGTTCTTCCTGTTATCATCATCTCCTTTTCTAAGCAAAGAGAAACTGAGAAAGACTAACGGCATTGTTAAACCAGAAAAGTGGAGAGGAGGGGAAGCAATAATGGGACAGACAGACATACTTGCTTCCAAAAGTAAAAGATTGACTTAACCAGGCTTCATCTACAGTTCACCTCGAAGAATTTGAGCTCACGGAGCTGGACTGTGGTTGAAAAAGCTTTGACTTGGTAAGAATGTGCAAACATATTCAGATAAGATAAGAACCCTGAGCTTTTTCTTCATAATTCTGAGTTTTTTAAGTTGTACTAGAGTATGAAGTACTGTGAGCAAACATCCTCCTGATAGTATGGTTTTGTTCTGAGGTTTTTTTCTCATTGCTTTCTGTCTTCAGACCTCATATATCCTGAGCTTCTTGCTTCCTGGAGGGCAGGACTTCACTAGTGGCAATGCACTTCAGGAAAGATGAAGAGCAGTTGGAGGAACTTGGAAGAGGGAAAACAAAATGATCAAAAACCAGCCATGACCTTTGGTGTATGGCTGCAAGGATGGGGTTTATTAAATGTGGAGAGACATAATGTTCTTTAAATGCCTAAAAGTTAGCTGCAAAAGATTAAGCTCTCTTCTGTGTGCAGTATAAATAAGAATAGTAATGAAAGATTTAAATCACAGGAAAGGAAATTTTAGGGAATGTCATAAAAGATGTTCTAGAGAGACTGGGGCACTGACTGCCTAGTGGTACGTGGAATTGCTGTCATTGGGGAGTTTATAAGAAGAGGCCAACATTTCTTGGAAATGCACTTAATTAATGCCAGCACCAAATCTGTAGGGGAGAAAATCTGATCATTTTAAATCAGTAGGATATTATGAAGAACTTCCTTCTATGGGTTTCCTTTCCAGTATCCCTTTCTTAAACAGAAGACTTTACTGTAAGAAAAACATTATAACAGGAAAAAAACCCTTTAAAATATTGACACATATCCCATTTTTTTTTTTGCAAAGACAATGTTTTTTGTTCAGCTTTTGGTGAAAATTGGATTAGGGTGGGTTTTTTTCCCTCTGAAATAGATGATGGCATTACATCCCAAAAGGAAGCACGTTTGTTTTTTTTTTTTTTTCTAGTTGTCTTCAAGCTTAGAATAGTATTTGAATCTAAACAAGTCTTGTATGTGTTTTTCATGCTGGTGAATGAAAACCAGTGTTTCACTGAAGAGGCCCAAACTAGAGCTTCATTCTGTAACATGCTGATCATCATCATCCAGCAAATCCAACCTCAGTCCTTAAGGGGGCTTTGATTACACATGCAGCTCCAGTTGCTGAGGTTTTGATCTTGCAGTTTAAGCTGCTGATAAAGTTCCACCAAGGCATCAGTTGGATTGGGATGATCTGAACCCTCTAGGATCAAGAGAAAAGGAAAGAGAAGTCATTTCCCTTCCTCCATGCATAGCTGGCTACAGGCCTGCAAGTGGCATTGGCTAAAAACACCACTGACAGGCTTAAGAAGAAGAGACTTTTGCAATGCTGTAGACCAGGCTGCAGCAGAATCAGCTCTGTCTATGTCTGATCCCCTTGAAATGCATGGAAGAGGAACCAGCCTGTCATGAGCTGTGGAAGTGCTCAGGCTGTAAATCTCTGAGACTGGCGGGGTTTAGGACAGAGCTGTCTGATGGACAAGCTCTGAGATTGGGCTCAGGCCCAAACTGCATGTGCAGTGTGAGCAGAGCTGTTAAGTGTTCTGGGTCATAAAAAAGGATTATGATCATGGTTGGTTCATGATTTTATGGGAAACACTGTTTTGTATCTTTTGATTGATTGCTTTTCAATCCTTCTGAGCTGAGGCTTCCTGATGTATTTAAAACAGGCATCTGGCAGCCCTCTGCCACAGGACCTGCTCACTGTAGTGAATTTATTTGTTCATGTTCTCTAAATCAGAGACTTACTGGGTTGTTCTCATGTGTAGGTTCTTTAAAGCAAAGAAGAAAATTATGTGAAGTATTCATCATGAACAAGACTGGAGAAAGCAAGTTCAGCTGCACAGCACAGGGAATAGACACAAATAGCCAGAGACCAGAGTGATCTCCCTGTAGTGTTTAATGTTCGCTCTGATGAGAATGCTCTTTCTGACTCCTTGTCTTTAGTCTTAGTTTTGGAGTGTGCCCCATTTGTGTGTTTGGACAAGTGAGTGTGCTGTTTATGCTTGCCCTAGGCAACAGTTTGTGGAAGGAGAAATTTTCCCTAACTGAGAGTAAGGTTGGTGAGCAGCTGGCAGGATGCTCTTAGACCTCTGCTTCCTGTCAGCTCCCATATATCTTGGAAAAGCCTGGATGCAGTTGATTTTATTTGATGCATGTCACTGTGGTAGAAGGTTTGACTACTGCCTTAGCCACAATGTAAACAGATGATACATGCCTGATCAGTGTTTGTGTTGCAGTATTAACTATGAGGCCCTACTAGGAGCTGAAACCTAGTGCTCTTCATTAACTGCATTAGAGCAGAGTGCAGACAGGGAAAACTTATCAAATATTTAAAATCTACCCAACTAAGAGAAAACAAATTCCCTGTCTGATCATGGCAGACACTTTAGAAAAGCAGTGTTTGTTTATGTATGGTCTTGATGAGGCACTTAGCTTCCAGTAGAGTTCTTCTGGGGAATGCTAGAGCCCAAAGGGATACATAGATCTAAGTTTACTAATTATCCAAGTTTCTGGGATGGGCAGGAGCAAGGCTATAAAACTAAACATTTCTGACCTTTGAAGAAAGAGGCAATTGAAATGTAGCTGTGGAAACAGTGCATCATCTAAAATTCGTCCTTTCCTTTCAGGGAAACCTTTCCAAAGTGTTGCTGCAGTTTGTTTTATTGGAGGTTTCAAACAAAGCCGCCCTGGCTGCTGAACGATAGGCCTGTAGATACTTCAGCCCAAACATGTAAGAAAGGTTGGAAGATTTCCTGTAAAAATGATTTTGCGTTTTATTGAGCTGGTGGAGATGAAATTGTTTCAGTCTGGGGAGCTGGGAAGAATAAAGTGCAGCCCCATGCTAAAGAGAGCATAGACATTGACTGATGGATACAGTGCTGTTGGAGAAACTAGGAAAGAAGGCTGGAAGGGTCTTTCAAGGTCATGTCCACACTCTGGCTCTATCCAGCATCTGGGTCATAATGGTATTTGCATATACATCAAGATGGATTTTCAAATCAAGACTGAGTCCCACTACTCCTGGGAGGAGGTTGCTTCAAAACTTTATCTATGATGGTTAAAATTCTCGTTTCTGACTGTGGCATGTTACTGCCCAGATTTTGAACTTTTATTAATGAAAGCTTTGAAAGATGCTGCTTAACTCCATTTCAACAAGGTGAAGTTCTTGTGCCAACAGCACTTTTTTTACCCACCTCTCTCCCTTCCAAACATTTATACTCCTAAATCCCACTCCAGATATTATGCCACCATGTTATATTGCCAAATGAGTTGCTGTGCTGGAGAACTGGATTAATATGAAACAAGCCCATGCTCTCTGTCTCTTGGTCTGCAATGTATTTTTTTAACCTTTTCCTAAGATTTCCTACAATTGACGTTTCTTATTCCTCATTTACTTTGTCCATGTTTTCCTCATCTGTTTGTGGTCTGTTCCAATCCATCCTTTCTGGAACATGAAGCATCCCTATCACATTCTTTTAGCTCTTGCTTTGCCAGACCAAATTCCCCCTGGTTCTGAGTCACTGGTCTGCACCTTTTTCTGGATTCATCTCCAGGAGTCCTCTGGGATGTGTAAATGCCTTTCCACTGGTCCCCTTCAAAGATTTTTTGGATTGGAAATATTACTAGAAGGGACAACATTTTTTAAAGGCATCTGTAATGAAATCCAGCAGATTTTTCCAATCTGTGTGTTTCATTAACAGAAATATTGCTTTGGCCTCAAAGGTAGGATTTTGTGATGTTCTCTGCCAGAATCTTGGCTCTTGGGAAATTCTAGATTTTCATTGCTATGAATTTACTTCTAGAGCCTTTTCCCTCTGTTAAATCAAGTTAGAGAAGTTCTTTTCCTCTAGACCAGAGGGACGGCTTCTAGTTTCACATCTTATTTGTAATCCCTAGAATATCCCATGGAGATTCTATAGCTTCTCTGGATAAAGTGTTTTCTTTTTATATTTTGTTTAGAAACATAGACACTTTCTCAGTTTTTTTCTCCAAAGCATTCCCTCCATAATTTGATCATTTGTGTTAAAGTGTGCAACATCCTTCTGACGTGGGCCTTTATTAACAAAGACACATTATTAACAAGGAGAAATTTCAAATACCAGAACGTTTCTGTATGACAAAAGGTTCCTTTGGTTTTGCCTGCACTTTGCATTTTCAGAGAAAGAAATTGCAAGGAAGAATGCAATGGAGTAGCTGAATACTCATGGAGTGGCACTGAGGGCAGAGATGTTTATTCTCTTATTGCACCACATTGTAGGAGAAGCCTCTTCATACCCCCATATCTGTCACCTCCACCTCCTGCAGGTTAGCCTGTGGGCAAGGAAGCTCTTCTGTAGACAGGAGAATGTGTCCTCAGGGAAGGATCAAAGGAGAACACCGTATTTCCATCTGCCCCTTCACCCCAGTGCCATGCTACAGACGAGGTATATGTAGGGAACAGGCCACAGAGGGGAAACAGAACCTTTTGGTAAATTAGTTACCAGCCGTATTTATGATGATGTGGTATTACTAGCACCTAATTGTTTGGTATGGCATACAGAATCTTGGTACTGCTTGTACTTTGTGTCACTGTTACTATATATTCCGTGCACCGGGATCACAGAACTTAGGGTTCAAAACATCCATTAAGGCTCATGACCAATCACCCTTGGGAGCTTCTGTACTTCTGGCAAAATGGTGCTTTCTCATTGCTTAGTCCATGCTGTAGGAGTCAAGGACATACTGTCTCACTTGTTCTGATTCTGGCTTGGGTTGATTTGTGCAAATATTAACATTGGCTTTTCCCTCTCTCAGCCTGCCTCCTCATATGGTAGGAGACTACATGGGTGAATAATGTGACAAGCATTTCTTTTGGTAGAGTTGGAAATACAGCTTTCCTAGAGTTAGATCTGGATTTGGCAAGAGTCACTGCTGGCACTCATATTTTGGACTTAGCAGAACAGCAGCAACTCCTTTTCGTTAGCAGGCATCTGAGGCAGATACAAGGCTTGCTGAAGTCAATGGGCACCAGAGAACTACGTTTGAGAGTGTGTACTTCAAAGTCACAAGGTGCTCATGCTACTAACAAGTAGGGAAAAGTGATTGTTCTGTTATTCTTATGCTCTGTGCAGTTCAAGCAGCCTCAGAGCGACTCCTTGGAGATGTCTAAATGGTATAGTCAACTGTGGGAGTCCCCTGTTAAGTTGAGTCTAAAATTTGTCCATGGGTATTAACCTGACAAGAGGGGGCTAACTTGGCCATATCAGTTTAAAACTTTGCCAGTAAAATGGAAATGTGCTTGATTAATAACAAAAAAGAAAAAGGTCAAAAAGCATGAGTATTGTGTTCAGGATTATGGAACAAATCTTGACATTTCAACCTAAATCGAAGTAGCTTTCTTTTCACTGCCTGCTTAGAGCTTATTGAGAATAAAATTAAAGCAGCTTTGATTTTAGCCTAAACAGAAAGCTGAAATACTGAAAATAGCATGAAAAGACGTTTTTCTTATAGTAATTTCTGGCCACATGAAAATAAGGAAATACTACAAATCTTTCAAGAAAGCCTAACTCTGTGAGATTTCCATCATCATTTCCAGATTAAACAGATTTGGCTCAATGTTCAAAATTCTTTAAGCTCATCAGAATCAAACATATTTTCTGAGATTTATGTCAGTCCAGGCTTATATGAGCCTTATTTCAGTTTTTTGAAAGCTTTATTTATGGGTGTATTTAGAGGAACTGTATTAAAAAAAAACCCCTATCCTGAATCTCAAAAGCTTGAATTCTACTTTCAGCAGCAAACCTGGATGACCAGATCAGTAAGAGTCTTAAGCTCTGGACAAAGTTCCATGGAAAGGGAGTCTGGGTTGGATTTTAATTTTGACATTACATACTTAAGAGAGATTACAGAGGAATGGGAACACTGTTGTATGATTTCTTGCTGTCTCCTGAGTTCCTTTGAATTTTAAGATGGCTGTGTAACTTCTAAAAGCTATTTAGGCATCCAGATGCTCTTGATTGGAATCAGAAGTAAGGAACACCTGTTGAAGGTTAGCTCATTACAGTCTCAGCTGATGTCAATAATGATTTCATGATAGTGTCTGAGCTGAAGCTTTGTTTTGTAGAGTGTAGGTGCTGAGCCTCCTGGGACCATCTTACAACAGTGTCTGCGTTATTGCTTCTCTGTAGAGACATAGAGTGTTTGTTTTAGATTCCAGCTGATCAAAAAGATGGTGAGGTGGTCTGGTGTGGAGGAATAAGATTAAGGGAACTCCAGCCTGAGACTCTCTGTTTCTGATCTGAATGCAGTGAGTATGATATATCATTTTGATACACTAGTGCTGAAGTTTGTGAAGTGGTTCCTTACCACTAGGATTAGTAGGGCCATTTAAGCATTTTTTTTATTGTTCTGAAGAAAAAAACTATTGAATTAATGGCAGCTGTTACAAGGGGATTGTTCCGTTTGTTTGGATATCAGTAACATGCAGGGAGAGAAACATGGGATTTTTTTATGTAGGAAATGAAAAGACTGCTTCTTTTGCTTCTTATTTTACTTCTATGCATCTAGGCTCTCTCCACATCCATTTGAGTGTAAATGCATACCATATAAAGGCTGCATTTACTTCCCTGAATGCAATAATTTTGTTCTTACAGCAACTGTAACAAAGGAGATGAAAACGCTGGGTTTTCTTATGACCACTGAACTTTATCTTCTTCCTTTCATACTACTCTTAACAAGAGTTAGAAGAAGCTGGACAAGATATATTTTGTTCATTTTGTAGGGAAAAAGATAAAATAACCGAAAGCCTTTAGAAATTAAAAACAACATATTCTTGCAAAAATGAAATTGCCCGAATTCAGGAAAATAAAGCTTTCACTGTAGTACCTATCTTTCTGAAAACAATGTTTACAGACTGGGTTTTTTGGCTTGTGTTTATCATGAAAAACAACATGTTTATAACAGAGATTTGGCAAAGATATTACCTGTAACAAAACCTAATCACTTTAGTTTTAGTCTAATGAGATCCATGTTTCTTTCAAAAAGCTCTTTGGACTCCCAATAGGAAGGATGTTTACAGTGCTGGACCTTGAAGATTTTGATTATTTGCAGACAACATCATCTGCCTACTTATATAATGGAACAACAGTTGAGTAATCACCACTAAGTGAAAAGTCACATGATTTTGAGTTTCGTTTGTGTTTGCTTCTTTTTTTCTTCATGGGTTGTCATTTTCTTGTATGTGCCCTCAAGGAGAGTGAATTTAACAACTTGAAACACCATTGCATCTTTGTCTTTTCATGCTTTATATCTTTGTTATGCCTTTCAAAATCCCCTAGATTGCCAGAGAAATAGCTTCCCATATTAGTTATCCAGGCTAATTACACACTTCTGTATGGAACTGATCTGGCATTAATGGTTTAACGAGAGTTTTCCTAGGGAGCATGTTTGTCCTTACACATGAGCAGCTTCCCACAGATCAGTGTGCAGGCTTCAGCTTTTAATGGGCTACAGGGACTTGGAGTGCTGTCAAGTACATGGCGAGTGTAACACAGAGGGCTGGAGGGATGGAGGATCAGAGGTAGCAATCACTAGCAAACATATGTATATATGTGTGTGTTTGTGTGTTTATGACAGAAAATAGATTTCCTGGAGAAAACAAATCTGAATGATGTTGCTGAGGAATTAGGAATACTATTGTTCCTTCACCAGCATCAGAGGATTTGAACTGAGCATATGATTAAGCATTCAGGCCCTGCAGAGTTTCAATCCCCACCTTTTGTGCCATAGCAGTTTCTATATTCTACAAGCTGCTCTTTCAAACTGTAGGTTTTCTGGGAATAAAACAACAGGAAAAAAAAACTATCTAATTTGTCCTGTATGAGAAATATCATAGGCTAAAATAACTAGATTTCTTGTAATGTTCCATTCAATGAGTGTAGTTAAAAATCATTGTTTGGGAGATAAATTGAGGATTGGCAGCTAACACAAAAAGGTTCATGAAACACAAGATTTCTGGCTTATTTGTTGCAAGAGAGAAAACACGAGAGGTTTCAGAGTTTGGAATTCATCAATATTTCCATGATTTACCCTGTGTCTCTTTTCTTTCTCTCCTAGAGCTAAGATTCTGTTTTGCTTTTGCTATTTGTCCATCATCCTTTCTTCTACCACTTCCACTGTGCTCTCTCTGGCCTGGAAGAGCTCTCTTGCCCCACACCTCACTGCCCTGTTCAAGTGCCAGCAAGTCTTATTGTTTTTTTCCATTCAGTCTTGTACTTCTAGTAGGTTTTCTGTTACATTTGTTAGAATGTATTTAAGATTTATTTTCTCTTCAGTGTATGCTAAACTATATACGAGGAGAGCTAATAAGTATGTGAAACTGTCTTAATATGACTGCAGTACTGCAGTAGTTCCTCTGGGATGTCTATTAACAGTAAATAAGACCAGAGTTAGTCTACAGGCTTTGTCTCTTGTAACGTATGATTCACCTTTTGAAGAGTCTGAGACTCCTGATCCTGGCTCTCTTCCTAGAGGCAGGTTTAGCCTGGCAAGGCTAAGTGACATGGTACCTCAGTGTGGCAGAAGTATTGCATCTCACAAACAGATCCTTCTCTACAAGACTAGAGCTGAAAATATTTTCCATACTGACAGTGCCATTCTCCATGTGGCTGTTACATTTTGATGAGTGAGCAAGATGTCTATTCTTTAAGCTCTGCTATGAGCTGTTTTTGATTTTATGTAATAAATAGTAAGCAGAGGAAAACGAATCATGTGCCTGATTAAATTTTCTGAGCAAATGGCTTAATATCTTCTGTGCATTATCTTAGCCAGGATTACTTCAGCATAACCACAACAGAAAGCTGAATCAACCAGCAGATTGAGCTATAGGTAGTGTCTGAATCCAGCTGCTGAAGGGAAAGGCATTCTTCCCCTCTTCCCAACACTTTTCCTGTAGCAGTGTCCACTGGGATGGCTGTGGAGGTAGTATTACACTTCAAGGACATGTGTCTCATTCTCTGACAGTCTTCCATGACTTCATAATTTATAGTCTAATAAATTGTAAATCATATATTGCAGTTAGTCCTCCTGGAGCACCAAGGCAACACAGCTGCTGCCCTGGGAGGCAGGACATCAACTCTGGTTTCACAAGACATTTTGAAAAGAAAGAGGATTTGTTAAGTATTGTTTATATGGAGACAAGCAAAGTTGCTATCAAAATGAGGAAAAACAATCTGTAAGTGCAAAAATGCTATATGTGTTTGAGAAATACTTCATCCCCCTATTCTTTATTTCTAGTGTCTGACGAATGGTATTTAATGGAATTGGACAGACAGGGCCAAGCTGAGACATGATTTTAATTCCTTCTCTAAACAAAACTACATTTCTTGCTGAACTTTCCATGATGAGAGAGGAGAGATGGGGCCAGGAATTGAAGCATTACACTCTGTTTACAAAAGCAGGGAAGGAAAATGTTCACAAAGGTGATGCTATCTACAGGCACTTCTGTCTTTGCCTGTGCACTAATGAATATTTGCACTACTGCACTCTGCCTGTAGCCTACATGCAACACAGGAACAGCACAGAGGGGATTATCCATGGATCTAACTGCTTCTCCTTGGATGTAGCCACACTGCCAGTCCGAAGGCAGATGCCAAATACAGCAGCATGTGCAAAAGTGGAATATGATGAGAAGCTGCGCTGGAGACACAGGATGAGAGGAGTGGTGGAAAGAACAGCATGTGGTTGAAGACATTGCTGACAAACAGTGGCATTTGATGACTTCAGATTTGGTATACCAGTTACTCTTGGCAAACAGAGTTGATGCCCCTGGAAATAAAAGGGCAAATAATTGCCAACCTCAGACCCAAGAGAAGACCAAAACTTTGCTATTGAATGTGGACCTGTTGGATCCACTTGTTCCATGAGCCTTCACTTTTGTGTTTCTCCACAGCATTAGCAGCCCTGGGAGACTAAAGATTCTGCAGTGCTTTTGTGTACCTGGGGTGATATTATTTGCCAGTATCCTGCTCTACAAACTTTTGTTATAGGACACTATATATTGTCACACATCTTCATGCATTGATTTGTGCTAAATATTGCACAGATACTGGGGAGCAAATGTAAGGAAACTCTTTAGTAATGGACAAAACCACAGCCTTAAATTATACTTGGTGACTGACAAACAAGCTGCCTAGTTTTGATGGGTGCAAGCATGTAACCTGTATCCTAAGCACACCCTAAACAGTTATTTTTATCAGGCTCAGGAGCATGGAAAATAGTTATGATTTAATGCTGAATAGCCTGTCCTGATGGCCATTATGTATTTAGGTGTTCTTTTTTTTAACCCTTGGTTAAAATACAGACCCATTTCACATCATGCGCTAGGAAGACAGAAGGGCTCTCTCAGAGCTGCAGAGTTTGAGCTGTTTCAGGATTTCTTCAGTGAGGGAGCTTTCTGTTGGGGAGCTTTCTTGGCTGCTGTGCTCTCATCAGATATATTCCAGCTGTTTTCCGCTTCTCAGCTGATGTAGACTTTTGATATTTTCATAGTTAGGTAAAAGAAGACAGCAAATCCTTGTCCCTTTTGCCTCCTTTTTCCTCACACACACGACTGACAGGAAAATATTTCATCTTTAAAATAAGAGGGGGACATGATTTTCCTATGAAGTAGTGGAAACATTGACATCGTATTTGGAACAGCTTTTTTTTCCCTTTTCCCCTTCTAATTGCACTGACTTTTTAAAACCAGGGGATCAAATCTTCCCTTCTGGAGGGGGAGAAGAAGGTTCCCCATAGGCTGCTGTTGTCTGAGCTCGGTATGACTCACATTGTTCTTCTTGCAGTTCATTGACAAATCTCTAGAACCAGGAGTTGGAAACTCAAGTAGCAAAGGGAGAAAACAAGGAGTGCAAGTCAATTGGTGAGAGAAAATGAGAAGGAAATATTATTTATTAAAAGTGCAATGCCTGGTTCCTTTTTTCTGTATTCTATTATTTTTCTTTCCACTTTAAGGGAAATGGCTCCTGTAGCAAGAATGACTCACTCATCAGATGTTGCCAGGGATGTAGTTTTGCCAGTTACTTATTATGTTAACCTTTTATCACAGCATGGTGCGAGCACACGGTTCCAGATAAGACCACATATGTGAAGGCAGAGGAAGGAAGTAGCAGGGAGTGGAAAAAGAAGTCATTTTTGGTCAAGCATCTGTCCTGTGTGTCTGCAATGAGAAACAGTTCCTTGGCTGTTGAGCTGACCTCAAAAGGTATTGAGAGGTTTGTCTTCTACAACATCGTGTCCATACAGCACCATGTGCTGACTTTTATAGGGTTTTGGAGTTCTGAATCTCAACAATGCAGAGGAAACTCCACCAGAGTGGAGTGGAAGAGCCATGCCATGATTGTGGTTGTATATAAACTACAGAAATACACCCTTGATAAACTTTTCTCAGTATGCTCTAGCCCTGACATGGACACATATCAGAATCATGCTGTCTAAGGTGAATGTGACACAGGTTGTGTGTCTGAGAAAATTCACTCAGACTGGAAAGTGAAAGAATTTCCTACAGATTTTTTCTTTGGCATTCCTTTTCATTGTCGTTTTGTAAAGAACCATTGATGTTTTTAGGCTTGGGGTAATTCTGGGATTTATTATCCTTGTTTTGTGCATAAGATCTTGGATGACCCATCTGTCTAGAGAGGTACTGTTTTATGCTGGGAAACATTTGATCAAGCCAGGCTAGTAAAGAAGTACCTTTGGGAAGTTAGTAAACTAGCAGCCAAATAAAAGGCAATGTTTAATCATACATCTTTTAGAAAATCACCCTGCTTGTGGTCTTTGTGCTCTTGCAGCCTTGGGTTCCAGTGCCCTGCCTAGCACTGAATTGCTTCAGATTGGTATGACAAACTCACTGGGTGCTCTTGCTTGTTTACTACATTCTTGTTTGGTTCTTTTCTTCTTTTAGTTCCTGTTACAATAAGCCTATTTTCAATGAAAAGTGCGATTTTTTTGAGGCCAAAGTTTTATAAACCTCTTCTGCTTCTGCAGTCATGAAGCCAATCTAATTTCAGTTCTATGACATGGTAGATGGGAGATTCAACTGCAACATGAAGAAGCAAATACAATTAACCTAGCTGTAATCCAATTTCTTGGTGGGATCCAAGCTAAAAAGCTGTGACAGCCACGACATCCTACCTGAATATATATTCTATGACTGAAATCTAATGCTCTGCATAGCATAATTATGGCGAGTCTCTGTTACAGTATGTTTTCACTCTTGCTAGACCTACCACTCAGAACAGCTTCTTTTCAGAGCAGCATCTTGAGCACCCTCTGACAATTATGTTTATTGTGCTCTCAGTGGCAACATCTTCAAGAAGTCCTGGAAGATCTGCTACTTGCTTAAACAATGACTAAGATATTGTGCTCATTAGCTGTATTCTATCATGTCCTCTCCAAGTTTGTCTGTCAAAACTGTAAAGGAAGCAGATGATGTATATCTGACTGTAGGATACTCAGATCATGCATTCTGCTGCCAGTTTGTGCTTTCTGTTGGTGAATGTAAATACAAGAAACTGTAGAGTGAAATCCTGGATCTGAGGAAAAGGCAATGTAAAAAAATCTATTGATACATGTGAAGACAGGATTTGGATTTCAAGAATTTTCACCTCATTAAACCCAGATAGTATGTCAGGAGCTCCTTGAAGTCAGAGGAGCTGTGCTCATTTATACTTGAGTGAAACCAATTCACATTAAAACCCTCTACAAAATTTATGTGGAGATTGTTAGAGGGTTGTATTTTTTTTCCCCCTAGGCTATCTCCTCATGCCATTTCTTATCCAACACTTTATCAACAAATTTTCTCTTTTGACTTTTTTTACCCAGTAAGTTCAAAGCAGTCTCACTCTCAAGCTTTCACTACAGTTATTATTTTTAGCTTTGCAAGACAAGGCTTTTTAGCCTACATAATATATTCCACATTTTATTCCCTGAAAACATATTTAATGTCCTTCTAAAAACTACTGCAGCATACTTCCATATCTGAATGCCTTAGGCATATATATACCTTTCTTTCAGGGTATTCTAGACTCCAAGATAACAAATAGCTCTTTCTCAGGTTATTATTGTGCAATAGACTGATACACTCCACAGTAGCTTCTTCTTGAATTGTAATGCTATCTCAGTGTCAAGAATTCAGTACTGTCATAGCAAGCTGCTTAAAGGTAAGCTGCTCTCTGCACCTTACAGAGTGTTTTGAAATGCCATAAATATAAGAAGTATTTGACAAAACTGTCCCGTCTGTAAAATAATGGCAATCTTGGATGCTGACTGATTCAAAAAGAGTATGTACATTCTCAGGCACTTACCAGAGAGCTATGGCTTTGTTTCATGTACTCCTCTGGGAAATTGTGAAGTTCTTGACAGCAGTTTTTTAAAGTAAAAGCTAATTTCTGGAAACTTCAGCCTCACAAATCTCACTATAGCTGACTGTGGCATGTGTATTCTCTCTTACGAAAATAAGTGTCTTTCCAGAATCCAAAATATCAGCAACCTGAAAACAAGTTACACCAACAGTGAGGCTCATTCTGCTCGTTTGCCCTGGGGAAATATCAAAGGCTAATGAATTTAGGCGAGATTATAGACTTTCCTGTGTTATAGCCAGAGTGTCCAAGTGTATTAACCAACTTGACCAACATCTATTGTGTGGTGTTCAGTCATATTTTTGACTCTTGTTTCCAAAGTAAATGTTCTCAATTTTCAGAGAACAAACCCCAGGTTGTAGTCATCTTAGTAGGTTTTGCTTTGGTTAACTTGTGTAAAATGTAAACAAAATAACAGCAAAGCAGCAACGGCTACAGCACAGCTCCTTCTCTTTGTGACTTTCTGTTAAATGTTTCCTTCCTATTCCAGTTCATGCATAGAGTAACATGCAAACTTAAAACATTCTTCCTTTTCCATCTCCAGCTGCCTATGGAGCTGTCTTGGGAACCAGAGGAGGGGTGTCATGATGTTGAATCAGTCTGCCTCACAGTAAGAGCATGACCACAGTTATTCTGAAATGTCCAGGAGGTGAAGGAGGAACAATAATTGATATTGCCACTGGCTTCTCTCTCTCATTAAACTATTTACTTGTTTGGGATCATGAGAAACATGTTTCCATAAAATCCCATGTAGAGAAACAGCTTTCTGGCTACAGCTTGCTATCAGCGTGTGCCTGAAGCACAAATTCATTGTCCTTGTGCTACAGAGGGTTTGCCCGTTCAGAACTGCATGGATTTCGCTTCAGCTGGCCATGTGCCCATGAAAACTCTTCACTGCCAGCACAGACAGATTTATATTTAAGGGCTGACTTTCTGCCTGAAAGAGAGGATTTAAAGTACTTCTGTCACCAGCTGTTTGTTAAAATATTAGTGATCCGAGGGCTTTAGCTGGAGTTATATCTATGTATCCAAAGGAAGTGTTTGCTGCGGTGTCTGCTATGGGTCATGGTACAGCCTGACTGAATTCAAGTCATACAAAAAAGAGGCTGGCCTGTTTTTGAGTTTTGATAGATGAGTGAACAGATCAGAACAATGTGGATGTTAATGTAACATACGCTTGGGTGTGACTTCATACTCTGCCAGATTCCCTTTGATCTCTCTAAATGTAAGTCAGTGTAGCATGGATTTGGATACTAGAAACAGTTCTCACCACAGACCAGATTAACAACAGAAGAATCTACAATTATTACTGATTTATCCTCATGTAGCATGTGCAACAAAGTCTCTGGTGTCAGAATTGGTGTGCATGGCTCCATGCTCTGTGTTCCATCCCAGACATGCCTAGTCTGTGGAGACCCCAAATGTGTCCCATATGCTAGTTAGGCTGTAATGAGTGGATCTGACACTCATTATGACACTGGTTGCTGAGGGGGATCTCTGCAGAGTCTGATTCACTGTCTGCAGGCATTCTGTGGTTGAGTAACTGTATCTTGCTGCCGCCTGCCTTCCTGGCTGGAGTTGCTCTGGGAGTCCTTGCAGCACATTCACATGGCCTTTAGGGAAGATCTTCTTTAATATTAAAATAAACAGATGTCTTGGTGGTTTCTGATATCATAAGTATTCTTTCCTGTGAACTTAAACTACTCTTATTAATGGGCTCAGTTCTATTCAGAGTTCTTTTATTGCCCTCTTTTTTCATCCCACATACATGCTGGCTTTCTGGCATCTATTTTACATGTGTAATGAACCCTGATCTCCCTGTGGTTCTTGTCAATGCTTTAAGCTGCTCTTAATGGGATTTCAGGGTCATCATGTGAGTTTGGGATGCATCTACTTAAGGCTATGCTAGTCATATGTCTCTATTAAGAACTCTGTTGACAGCTATAGGCTGTTGGATATTCTGAGTGCATTTTTAGGCATGAGCATATGCTACCAATGTAAAGATAAGGTTAGATTCCAAGTTGTCATGAAACAGAGGTATTAGAAACTATTCATTGCAGGTACTTCAGACAAGAAACTTGGGCAGTGGGCAGTCTTTACTTCCAAAAAGTTGTTTAAACAGAGAAAGAAACTAGGAATGAGGTGAGAATAGTCCATCAGTATGCTCTCCCTAAACTCACACGATTTCAACTGAAAATTGGATGGTCTTCCTATGTATAGAATACTGTTTGAATAAGCCTTTCTAAGAAATACCATGGGATTGTGACACAGGGGCTGGATACATTAACAGAATATTATCTGTTGATTTGAAGTCCTGAAAACCTTGCCATATTTCTAGGCAGTTGTTTCAGGATGAGTGTAAGAGCCTGGATTTGATCAAATGCCAAAGGGCACAGGCTGGCTACATTCACACAGTACAGCAGGGTTTTCTGTTGTGAGCATGATGCTTAACATATAGTTACTAGTTTGGGACATGCGATGAACGCATGCAGGGATTTCCTGAGGGTATAAAGTTTCTGGGAGCAGCATAAAGTAAGGAAACCAGCCTAGTGCACTCTTGTCCATGTTAACTAATAAGCTCTGGAACTTGTCTTTCTCACAACTGAGTCTGGATGTTACCCTTAACACTGCTAGTTGGCACAGATCATGATTGTGAATGGGAGACAGATAATGGTTGCACGGGTATAGATTGCAACCAGCAGTGCTGAATCCCTGAACTTATCCTCTTCCATTTAGCCACACAGCCACAACCTGGGTGACTACAGGGGAGTTTCAGGAGGCTGGATTTACATTCAGCATGAGGGTCCACTCTAGGTTTATGAGCTCAAGACAAATGCTATCTAAATGGCATAGTGCACTGGCACTGAGCTTAGTAAGAGGCTGCCAAACTAGTATATCATTCCACTTCCATTACTTTACTTTCTTTCACCAGGGCTGACTGACACTAAGCTAGCCAGTATGTTTTGCTTGGGAAGGACACATTTTATTGTACAGAAAAATCAGCTTGTTAATCAGGACTGTGCTGAATTCTCTCTGTTCCATGTTTTCTGAGATCTTCTCTAGTATATTTTGTTGTGACATTTCTCCTTATTCCCGTCTCTCTACAACCATATTTTCCTCTAGACTGTTCTGCTTTCTTGCACATGCTTCCAGTCACCATTTTCTCAAATTTGCTGCTCCTGATCTGTACTCATAGCCAGCCATCCCACTTAAAACTGCAGCGCTCTTTGGCAGTACCTGTTACCCTCACTGAGCAACTTTCTTGCAGACAGACAGTCCTCTGGGGAACATCAGCAAGCCTCTCAAAATGTTGGGAGGAATATCAAATCCTCATGCTCTCTGTTATGATATGGTCTCGTAGTAGAAGGAGAAATAAACACTTCTCTTACAGGCAATACATTCATTATTTGTACCTTCTATGGGTTCCTTCTACAGATATCTGCCTCTGGGACACATAAATCGCTAGCTAAAGTTAAACTTTTGTATTTTTCTCTTTTCAGAGCAGTGAACATGTTGGCATTTATTCAGTCAACCTCTCCATAGCAGAACAGTTATTTCGTTACAGCTCTCTTAAATGCAGTATCTGTACATTTATTCACAGATTAGATTACAGTCATGTTAAAAGTACTCCTTTAACCTTTTTGCAGTCAGGACTCAAGAACAGTCTGATTTATCTGCTTCTTGGGTGGTACTTCAGGCAGTTAATTACCTAAAGCATAAACAACATTAATTACCTTGACTGCATCTTTGTGTCTACCAATAATGTTTAATGTTTCAAATTGAAATTGGCCAGAGAAATGGAAGAATGTGCTCAGTGGCCTCTTATCCTATAATAGGACATTCCACTAGTTCACAAATTCAGACTGTTCCTTAATTCTCTGTCTTCCTGCACTACTTTTAAGCCAGAAATTTATTTGCTGTGTGTCACAGAACTGAAGAGGAGCACACAGCAGCGGTACCAACAGCTTCCACAGTGGTACTTCAGGTCAGTGCACACAGTCTGCACTTCCTTAGGCAGGACAACATTAACAGGTTTGTACCTTAATAGAATATCATTTCCAGACCTAAACTCTGACAGTCTTGGGTGTATGATCAAGACTACAGCTGTTAAAGGAAATAGTAAAGACACAGTACCAAACTTGACAACTGTGACCAGTTGGAAACAGCTAGAAATAGGGCATCTGTGATGTCGCAGAAAGAAACAAAACTGTGCCTGAGCTGCTAAATGTCAGGGGCATCCAGTGGTCATGTTCCTTTGCAGACTTCTAGAGGCAAGCAGCAGCAGCAGCCTGAGAGCACAAGATGTAATTCATTGTCTCAGTGAAAATTGTGGAAAGCAAATCAGGACTGCAGAAAAACTGGATGACTTTCTCCTCATATTTTTGCTTATGTCAGCATTAGGGGAAGTAGCAGCTCTGTAAATATGCAGTGCTTCCTGTTATACTGAAGTGCAAGATGAGTATTTGTGAGAGAGTTTTTCTTACATGGTCATATGTGAAGTTGAGAACCACTGATGTAATGGGAACTGAACTGGAACTGCAGTCTGTAAGTATCAAAGTTCCCTTTAAAATATTTGGGGAAAAAGTAGTCATCGTGAGTATCATCCAGATTTAACCCTTCAGGGAAAAGCTGGACGATGCAGATTTCTTCTTGCATGACTTGATGCTGTAAATCCAAGCTGCTAGGTATTTGCCTCTGATTGTTTAGCCTCACAGTGAGACTACAAATTTGTCTTCCTTTAATTTCCCTTGATCTTCTGCAGCTAAGGAGTCCTCATTCTTCTGACAAGTTTGCTTCGCGTCTTTAGAAAAGGCAGCTATGTCAGTGTTGCTCTCAGAAGTTCCACTGGACAGTAACAATGTTTTGATATGGATAATAAAAAGGTCCAACTCTATTTATTGTAATCCCTAAGACTGGACTTCTTAGAAGTGAGAAGTAGTTAGCTACGTCCTTTGTTCTGAAGAAATGGGATGAGGCAGATGGATGCTAGGCTGCAACCCAAGAGCACAGGGAAATCCTGCTTCACACAGTGAGTTCTTGTGCGAACCTGACTAAGCAGCTTCAGAACGGGAATATCCTTTGTGATTATTCACCAAGCAGGTTAATATTTCTCTCCCTGACAGACATGCTTTGAGAAGACAAATGTAGTGGTTTAGGGTTAAGTGGAACACCTTTTCCTCTTGGAATCCAGCAGTGAAAGAACTATATACTTTTTTCAAAATAACCATAAAAAAAAGCAATGAAGTTCATTGTGTAAAGGAAAAAATTTGCTATAACAATAGTAACTGTCTCCTAAGTAACAGGCAGTATGTCAGGTCAGAAAGACATAGCAATGGTTGTGTCTAGACAGTACAGTAAGAATCATTCGGTCCACTTCTGAGAAGCCTTTTTGAAGCCTTCTAATTAGTTTTGATATGTTGAACGTGGCCCCAAATTCAAGGCATCTGTACAACTACTGACTTCATTATTTGGCATCTTCTTGGTGTCTGATTGCAGAGGTCAGTCTCCCAGAAGTAAACTGGGTGCCTTGGCTCATGCTCAGGCTCATCAGTGAAACTGCTGCTTCCTTGCCTTAGCTATCACTCACAACTAACGCAGCCTCTCAGTGTGTTCAAAAGGAGAGAAGAATTAGAGACAAAGCAGGGAGAGGAAATCCATTGCAATTTAGAAACTATTTGAGAACCACAAATTCTATCAGCAAAAGATCCAAAATAAGATCCAGGAGAAAGAGAGTCTTCACACAGAAAATAAACAGTTGAATACCCATTTGGATTGTGTCATTTTAATTGAAGAGGCTTTCAGATTGCTCCGCACTTAAAGCTCGCCAAGGCCATGGGTGAAAGGGCAGTATAGGGAAAAAAGATTGTTTGAGTTTGCTTGCTAACAGCACTTCAGAAATAATAGATTGTGAATGATGCATAAGGCTTGACAAGGTCTGTAGAAATGTCCATCGTCTGATACATAAAGTCTTTATGTGTGCAGGGTCAGGTTGACACGGAGCCAAAATGAACTTATAAAAGTGCTGAATGTGCCTTAATGTCCATAAAAGACTTTTCTGGGTTAACTGGGTTAAGTAAGTGCTCTTTTGAAGGCACCTAAAAGTCTGACTGGAAGCTGAGTCATAACAAAAGGCCTGTGGCAGAAGTGCTTATAAACCATTGAGTATTTTCAGGTACAGCGGGAAGCTTTTGTGTGGAGTTGTTGTGGACACAAGGCAGATATGAAAGGGCAATAAACCACCCTACCTCCCAAATTCTTAAAGTTTAAGTATAGTGTTTCACTATGGGTTTTTTTTTTTAATCTTTATTTCTAGGCTTCAAATACAAAATCAACTTATTGAATGAATCCTGAACAGCACTTGGCATTTTAAAAAGCTGATTGACCTAACACGCTGGGACTCCTTCAGATTGCAGCTTCAAAAAGCTAATCAGCATTTGTACTTTTCCTTCTGACTTTCAGTACGAATAGCACATAAATTTCTTTAATATTTTGAGGAAAGAGTATGGAGAGATCAGGGCAGAAAGACAGGGTACCATTTCCCACTCTTTTCTGGAAAACAGAAACAATGAGACATCTTTTCCATCAGCAAAGCTCATTGAAGACATCTTAAAATGCATACTGCAGTTTGCTTGACTTCAGGAACACTGAGGCAACTGTCCACATGTTGTTCTGAACAAGATTGCTGAAGTGAACTCACCTAAAAATAGCTTAGTTTTTGTTTAAGAAGTTTTAATCCAGGTCAGTATGTGGCTTCAGAAGGTGTTGTACAGACTCAAAGGGATGACAGCAGTAAACAGTTTGGGTATACAGGAGACCTTCCTAAACTGTTCAGAAGAAACATCATCAGACAATACTGCAATTCTTAGGCAACTCTGAGCAAGTGATTTCTCAAAACTTTTTGTAAGACAGTGGACTATGTTTTGTGTTTGCAGTGGTGTCATCTGAATTGTCCTTATCCTGGAAAGTTTTATCTTCAATATTGACATAGGTTGAAGTATATTCAGCTAGAGCTACAGTGTAAAAGCTAAGAATGGGATTATGTTTTCTTTATACATATCCAGTAGTGTTTGGTTAACCATTAAACTATCCTCTTAAAAATAAGAAATATATTCATGGAGTGCAACACACTTAAAGAAAAGTATCAGCTTGTCCCAAATAGTGAAGCATCACTAGGAACAATCTGAGCCAGCATCTTCAGATCATCTGCTTTGTGAGCCCTGGTTACAGAGGTCTTGTATTTGTGGTTTTCTGTTTTGTTTTAGGAAACAGCTTTAAAATGTCTAAGTGTTCACTTTGGAGTTTTTAAGAATACAAAATGTTAATGAAGTATTTTGCTCTGGGGGGAAATCCTTGAGTGAGTTGCAGCATGGGTAACATCCCAGACAAAAGTTATCTGGGAGAACAGAAAAACATAGTGGCAATACTCACTGGTTAAGAATGCTGCTGCTGTCATCTCACATAATTTGTTAGTGTTTGGTGTCCTCAGAAAAGCATAAGGGAATTAGAGCCTTAAATTCCATGAGGATTCACTGGGACTTGGTTACCCTGCTTCCATGGGCTATTTTGTAAATAAACCCCATTACAGTCAACTTTGCTCTTCACACATGGCCTTTTCTTGTCACTGTTGAGGAGAAATGACCTTGTACAGATGTGGATACTTGACATGTACTCTGGTAGAGCGTGAAAGCTTGTGATGTTGCATTTGGTATATAAATTGCATAGTAATGTGTTATCAATGTACTAACCCGACAAGAATTTAAAGCTGTTTCTCACACAAGCTAAGAAAAGCTACACTCCATGCTCCTTTCACATTACTGAACCTCTTATGTTCTTCCACTGTCCTGCACGACAAGCAATGCTGTAGCAGCAGCAGACAGGTTACCTTGCTGTCACTGACCATGAGACTGTTGCTTATGAAGCAGGCTGTAACGTCCTTCCTGAGTAACTCAGCAATGCTGTAGCTGATACTCAACAGACTCTTTCTTGAACTAAGATATCCAAAAGCCTAGGCCTGGGTTACCTCAAAGGCTATGGGCAGTTCAACAGCCTGCAGCTATGCTCCACTGACTAGCTTTGACTTCAACCCTCGAGCCCAGGAAGCAAAGTGTGATGGTGTCAGTCCACCAGCACCGAGGCTGTTCCCTATAGAGATCAAGTAGTGTCTACTTTTGACCTCTTTCATCTCTTAATGCAATATCCACCCATGAGTTTCAGAAGGTTTCACAAGAGCAGTGTCCTCCTCAAACACTGTGGACTACTACAACAAAGAAAAAAAAAAAGCAGAGAAATAGAGAAAGAAATATGCAAGTGGTTTGTGGTGGCATGAGAACCCTGAGGGCACTAATAGCCTTAAAGACCCTGACCAGATTCACAATGCTCAGCCATGGACCTCATTGTTCTGGACCCTCACCCATCAATCAACTTCTGGGCCTGACATCAAGTCCATATTGTTGCTATGGATCTGTCTGTAATCACTGGACTGAGTCTGGCCCTGTTTTCCATCACTGAACCTAATCCTGATTTGTACTTGCTCCCAGCTTGGCCTTGGTCCTGATTCATCATTTTGAATTTGTCTGGCAATTGGGACTCCTGGTTGTACCTGGCCACCCCTCCATGGCCTGGTCTGGCCTGCTTCCCTTGCTCAGGGGCTGGTGAGGCTCCTGCTCTGCTGGCTTCAGGATTTCTTCTGGCTTCCTGTCCTTTGGAAGCAGCTGATACTGCTGTGTCCTGACAGAGGAGACTGTTAAAGTATTTGTATATGTATGACATCATGCCCATGAGCTTATTTGACATGAATTTATGAGTCTCCATTATGAGTTTGCTTGCAGTAGCAGAGAACCAGCCTTGATGACCCAGGTGATTTGTCCCAGGTGCATGGTGCTAAAATGCATGTGAACAGGCTGCAGATGTATTGAAGGGAATTCTGACTGACCTAAGTTATCCTGAAGAAATGCCAATGAAATGAGGGGAATAATTGTATTGCACTTATCACCAAGAATTACACCTCTAAAAGTATGTTTCTGATGAAATCTTCTTGAGACATTATGGGGTATTTGGGAATAATTTCTCTTTTGCTTAGAAAGCAACAACTCTGGAGAATGGATTGGTGGGAGCTGTTTTTACTGTTAGCTTTATTCAAGTTCCTAAGATGATTAAATGAGGCTCTGGATTACGTGTGTCATGACTCAGTGCTGTGAGGATGAAGTGTTTCATGAGTTTCAGGAGCCAGAGCAGGATTTTAGTTACATCATAAGAACTCTGGTTACACTTGAAAGGCAGCTTACCTATATCTCTTGCAAGACATTCCTGTGAGCTGTGTCCTCTTGTCATTTCTGTTGGTGGTTATTTGACCCAAGTTGCAGCAGGCACTGGGGAAAGTGCTGCTCTTTTGTCTATATGCTGCATGGAAAGGCTTTGATGCTTCAGAATTGAGAATAAATGAAAAAACCTCTAAGCAGGGAGCTATCGCCTCCAACAAGTCAGGAGACATTAGGGAAAGGTTGTTATACATCCCATTCCCTTCAATGCCTTGAAAGAAGGTATTTTCCAGTGAAAGTGAGCTGTTACTTTTTTTTTTTTTTCTCTTGTTCTCTTAAATGAAAATATTCTTAAACTAGGCAGTGCAATCAGGATCTTATTTCCTTCTCTAGCCTCAAGGCAACAGCTCATCTTCATTTGTGTAAGTGAAGAACTATAAATGTCTACGGAGTTGGAGCAGCTTTAAGAGAGTAAAAATTCCTTTCCCCTCTACTCTGGAGCAGTCTTCTGGTTCAGGCTAAGGAGAGATCTAAAGAGACAGGATGCTGTTGTTCAGACTGCTAAAGCAGAGAAATGAAAGTTAGGAACAGAAGTTAGATTAAATTCACAGCTTCCTCTCCTCATTACAAGTCTTCCTTATTTAGCATGTGGGAAGGAATGAGACAAACAATAGATCAGAACCTAAAACCCAAGTCTTGTTGTCTTTCCTCCAGAAAGAATAATTATTTCAGATAAGGTGCTTGGCAGAAAGACCATGCATGGTCTAATCTAGGAAGCATGTCATTATTTAGCCTCAATTATCTCTTAAATACTATTTAAAAGTTCTAGCTTCTTGGTACATTAGGAATCAAGACCCATTAGCCTGGTGCTAAAGGTCACCTTGCGATTTGCTGTTGGTCTGTACGAGAGCCACATGATTGTCTGTGAAAGAAGTGCATTTCTGCTAAACTGATTTGTATGTGGAACAGATTGTTTTTGCCAAACTGGACTGGTTATCAAAATCACAACCAGAATAAAAGAAAAATCCTGTAATTATGGGCCTGGGTCCATTTCTGTATGAATATCATGCACATATTTAATGTGGACACATCTCTACTTAGAAAATGAAGTGAAACTTTCAGCTCATTTCAAATAGGCCACCAAAGAATTGTTGGCTCACTTCAGTGTTCATATGTTGTTTTCCTGTAACAAATTCACTAAGAACCTGCCTCATTTTGTTAATACTTCTGTTTTAATGTGTTGCAGAGCTCTCTAGTTGGACAGGAAAATTTTTAGAAGGCCAAATTCTAATATTCCTCATTTTTGTGAAAAAGTTGGGGTCTGATTTTTCTGTATATGAACTATCTGCAGTGAAAAGGGTCTTTCAGACCCCTCAGATCCAGTAGTGTATCTTTATGGCCTTTATATTTGCCTTGTGACAAGAAAGACAAATTCAAAACTCACTGCTGTTTTTTGAGGCTTGATTCTCTGCTTCAACTGACTTTACATTAGTGATTTCACCAGAATGATTCCTTATTTTGTGTGTTATTGTTGATAGGAAAATCAAGATGATTAATATTTACCCAGATAGAGATACATAAGGGAGAAGAAAAGCATGAATACACACTTACAGAAATGTGGAAGCCAATGCTCTACTATATCCTTGTGAGCAGACCACATTGCATTTACCTCATCTGTCTGTGCATTGAAACTCCTATCAGTCAGAACAAATAACCCTAAAAGGAGTTCATAATAAAGGTTTTGAAACCTTTTGCCTAAGAAATGTAAAAACTGGAGGAATTCTTTGCTGAAGACTCATAATCCTTAGAGTGGTTGGCATTGTGTGTATTTCCCCAAAGTCATTTTCATATGAGTATTGGAATGCTTCACAAAATCCCTCTATTTGCCTTTGGGGATCATCCAAAACTCCTCCAGAAAGTCTAAAGTTTCAGGGATTTTCTGGGATTATTTGACTTCAACTGCAATGTCTCTCGCTTTACTCCAGGCAGAGGAGAAACCAAGTCAGCATGTTTCTGCGGAAGCTGAGCACGTGTATATAAACATGGCACTTCCACTGGTAACTCTTTGTTGTAGCAGACTGTAAGCATGTGTTTGTGCACAAGAGAGGCCTTTTTGTCACTCAGGTTAACAGATCATTACAGTGATATGGAAACATTAATAAAGCTAAAGGACATAAGTTTATAAAGAATATTTTTTTGCCTAAAGAGATGCAGTTCACTGACCAGTTGTTTTCCTGCAAACAAGTAAGTTCTTGTCAGGATTGGGTTCCAAAATAGAAAAAAAAGCAGAAAAGGAAAGAAAATGTGTGGGAGGAGTGTTACACAATCATAGATTTATAGGATCATGAAGTTAGGACAGTGTCTGTAATGACTGAGGAAAACGTGTCCTTGACTGTCAAGAGCCAGACAAGGAAAAGACTTCCATGGGAGATTATGTGAATCCAGCACCTTTAAGCAATGTGACAAAGCTGCTGGTTTATAAAGCTCTTGCTTTGTAACAAGATGACATTAGCAATGAGGCCAAATCAATGACCAGGAAAAAGGGGGTGTATGTTCACAGAATCACAGAATCTCAAGGGTTAGAAGGGACCTGGAAAGCTCATCCAGTGCAACCCCCCTGCCAGAGCAGCAGCGCCTAGAGCAGGACACACAGGAACTCATCCAGCTGGGTTGGGATGTCTCCAGAGAAGGAGCCTCCACAGCCCATCTGGGCAGCCCCTGCCAGTGCTACCTCAACAGGGAAGAAGTTTTTCCTTGTATTCCTTTGGAGCCTCTTATGCTCCAGCTTGTACCTGTTACCCCTTGTCCTATTATGTAAAACTGGATGTTCTAGAGGAAAAGTTTTTCTTTCAGGAAGATACATCAGCAAATATTGTAAATATTTAAAGAGACATTTTTTCCAGCTGTAACCCACCAAAACCTTTGTTAAATATTTAGTCAGAAATTCTTAATAGCTTTCATTTAAAAATCAATATTCTTCAAAATTCAAGCAGTTGAAATTATTTTTTAATGTATCTTATTTCTCCATTCAAGGAGGGTGAGCAATGCTGCATACAGAAATGACACTCATACCTATCCACTGCACCAAGAATTGGAACTTGTTAAGCAGACATTAAAACTAAGTGACCAGCACAAGCAGAGAAACACCAAGGTTAACTAATAGCTCTCCAGTGCAAATGTATATGGCCCTATTTAATTCACTACAGAGATCTCTTATGTTCTACAGATTTCTTGAATGGTGCAGTGCAAAGTGTCTGAAAAAGCCTTAAATAGAGGAGTATCTAAGACAAATAAAAGCTGAACAAAAGTATTGAAGTATTACAAATGACAATTGAAACCTTCTGAAGGAGACGGAAGTCTCTCTTTAAAATATTACTGGTGCAGGATTCTCTGGTCTCAAGAAAAACGAGGAAAGGAAATAAATACAGATAAAAATATCTCTTTAGCAATAGGTTGTTGTTACAAGACAAATTTTGGCAGCCTAGTCATATTTTACCTTAATGGCTGAAGTGTTCACCTCTTATCACAAGACAAATTTAGATTTCAAAGCTTCAGTACTTCTATTTGAACTGTGCCTGCTCTTTTATCATACAATAAACTACACAGTAATACTACTTCTGTCTGGGTTTGGTCACTATGAAGGTCACTGAAAAAGTATCTATTGCAATTGGGCAGTCATCTGGAAATCTAAGCCTGTCAATTTTTCTAGGTGCTTGTAGGAACTGCTTAGCCTGCGAGTAGTGACTGTGTTTCCTCCTCCCAGAATACTGTATGGGGTACTTGTAGATACAATAAGAATGAAAGGATTTTAGGATTACTTTTGTGCTGTACTGCATTCTTCTGGTGTTCATCTACGTGGGGGTTTAGCTACCCTGAGCTGTGTTGGACCTTCTTTAAGGTTCATTTTAGATTTAAAACTTTGCAAAAGCTGTGATGCCAGGGAGCAGTAAACTCAAACTGGTTCCTAACACGATAAACTGTTCATTTGGCAGCCCAGTTGTTAACAGGCAGTAATGAACAGTTTAGTGCAACAGTTTATTCATGATTTTAACAGGTCTAATGGGACCTTAGAGCTTTGTCATTTTGCAGATTATATGTTGTACAGTTGACACACAGAAGAGTTTTGTTATCATCTAAAGCTGATGCCGGCTGTTTAACGCACAGCTGTAGCTGAACTGTATGTCAGTTCACAAAGCCAATATGCAAGGAGACTTCATTACAAGTTCATATATTTTTTGAGGACATATACGCATATGAAAGATGTCTTGGGAGGAAAACCTAAAACAGGATTAAGAAGATCTCATTTGGAAATATTTCACTGTATTATGGGCCTTGATCAGCACTCTTCTTGATTCCACTCACAAGGACAACATTTTCTAGTCTGGATAATTTTCATAAATCAGGAATATCTCAGCCTGCTCTAAAGGCTGAGGGATAGGTAATCACCTAGAGCCAAAACTAATCCTTGTCAGCAGTGGTACTTTCAGTGACGTTAATGGTGACTGCCTACTGCAGACAGAGAGCCTGCTTTCTACAGAAACCCTCAGCTGCGTTTTAGAAGCTCTGTAATTCTTCTTGAAACAACACTAGTGGGACATAGATTGTTGCATTTTCTTGTTAGACATACTGGTCTTGTCAAGATGAAGCTAAAGATATAAGGAAAACAAATCCAAATAGCTTTTGTTTGTCTTACTGAATTGATTGCATAAAGTCTGGCACAAGTGAGTGTTTACTGTAGATTATTTCATCAAGTTTAAAATCCTCTTCCTTGATGCACCATGTTTCCAGTGCCTTTCAGAGGGGATTCCTTCCTGCCAACCATTTTATAACATTTACTCAGGGGAGGCAGTGTGTTTTCCACGGTGTGATCCAAATTCACTGCCTGCATAAATCCAGGGAAGTCAGTGAAGTTATGTTGCCAACAAAGAAAATGTTGCCTTAGTCCTTTACAAGGCTGACAGAAAATTACTTACAAGCAGGAGAGTGTATTAGAAAGATCAGGATGCAACTGCTAAAGATAATCTACTTGATAGATTTGTCCATTTTTTTACTTCCTAGGTTTCTTTGTTAGAATCACCTACCGTATTATAAATCATGTTGTCCTTCAGGGTCTCCATTTGCTCTTTATTAGTTAATACTTTGTGCTATAACTCTCTGAAGGGTGGAAACATGAAGTTTTAATACATGTGGATATCCTTATGATTGTTTGATTCAAAGTTCAATATATAGAGTAATTTAAGACATACAGAAGTCCTGCAGGAATTCTGCAAATGTGTGTGAGGTTAGAAATATGGCAGCTGAGCTGACTGTGCTTTTTTAAAGTGCTTCCAAAACAGTATTGGATATATCTGAAGTGCTGTATACTTTCCCCTTTCAATGAGTGTGTTTCATTCAGATTTTATACTCTATTTTTGCAAAGAAACCATCAAATAAAAAAAAAAAAATCAGCAAGCGATGTGACAAAGAAACTTCATGAGCTTCATCTAATAATATTTTAATGAGCTTTCTCAACTATGAGTGAGAGAGAAAGCAAAGGCACGTTTTCCCTAGATCTTTAGAGAAAGCACAGGGTACTTCCAATGGAAAGTACCAATCTAGGAATTGTTCTCCAGAGCTCACTTAAAAAGATTTCCTTGCAATGACATCATGGAAGTTGTCTGAGGACACAGTGATCTGAGGTCAGAGGGGCTGATTTTAGGAAGGAAGTGTTTTGGAATTCTGCTTTTGGAAAGCTAACTAGAGCTGGCTAAGTATTAACATCTATTATAACTGGGACTGTTATCAGAAGGGAAATAATTAGGATTAATAAGCTTATCTTCATGCCATTGCCTTATCTCTAACTGACAGTTATTTCAGATGATGTGCATGAATCTCAGAGGTTAGAATGTAAGTCCAGTGATTAGTCAGAGTTTACTAAACAGAAAATTGTTTATAAATGTGTTACGTGGGCATGCCAAGAGAACATGCATTGTGGGAATGTGTGCATTGTTCTGGCTCCCCATTTTGACAGACATCCATATTTCAGACAGTGAAAGGGTCCTCAAATTTGATTCATCTCTCTATAGGTTGTGTGACAAGGTATTAGTCTAGGTTCCATGCTCACCAGTAAGGCAGGAGAGAAAAATATTCTCTATATGACTGTACACTAAGCTGTTATCTGTCCCAGCCACTGAGTTAGAGACTATAGAGTGATGGGAAATGTGGCTTGATGCTGTCCAGATGCTTCACTGAGCTGTCGTACATCTTCGGGTCCTCTCACTATTGACTAGAAACAATCACATTCTCTACTTCAAAAGCAAGGCTCCTTGCCTTGGTGTCCTGGATTGAGAGGGTGTCCCAAGATGGTTACTACTCTGAAAGCTGAGGAGAGGAACACTGTCTTATGGTAATACTGATTGATGAGCTAAGCTATGGAGAGGAGACAAGTTCTGAGGGTCATAGAGCTCTGATGCAAGGACAGTGCACCTCGAGCTTTGTCATTTGAATCCCTTGTACATTTGATATTCTGGCTTTCAGAAGGCCACACACGAGATCTGTGATACAGTAGTGAATCAAACCACAGCCCCCTGGTTTAAAATCCACTTAGCTGCCTTTCCTTTTCTGATTGGCGTCTTTTTCTTCTTTCCATTATGCCTGAAGAAATAATTTTTTTCTCTTTTTCACAAAACATTTCTTTTAAAAGCTACAAAGGTCATTTGAGATACGTTTCCTTCATTTTATAAAGTGTTAAAGCTAGAGTCTTTAAGCGTTGTCTAAGAGATTTAGCTGTGTTGTAGCTGCTGTAGCTATTCACTTCAATGGCAAATTCTTCCACCACCAAACGTATTTGTTGAGATATTTTTACGTATCTAAAGTTGCAAGAACAAACTTATGAAGCTGGGCAAAGTCAAAATCATAGTTCCTAAGTGACTTGAAGTTCTCTTTATATATGTGCATGATAGTACCATTTCAAATGAAATATGATTACTCTTTTTCCTATGTGACTCAGTACCTCTCATGATGAGGATGAACAACTACTCTTTTTACTGGTTATTTACTGGATTAAATTCAAGTCCATTCTGAGTTTTTCTGTTTGGGCTTTTACTTTTCTCCTGTTGTGCCCATTACTACAGCATTTTAGCATTTGCAAAACCTTCTTACATTCATTTCCATTATGCTTGGGTGTGTGATGGGATTGATGGGGAAATATGGACACAGAACATAAATAACTCCTAACTTTAGAGTCCTTATTGAGAAATCTCCAATGGCTATCTTTTTTCAGAGCACTTAGCAGTATCACATTCCCAGCTCCCACTGAGTTCAGCTGCTTTGATACACCAGGGAGGTCCAGGTTCAAGTAGAAACACACAGTAAGTGACCACCTGACTGAAATGACTTAGCTCAGCATGGTCGAGTATTCAGTAGTAGAAGCTAATATCAAGTCTGAGTCTGTATCCAATTGCCAGAGCTATGAGATCATCTTTTCCAGCAAATCATTCCTCATGTAGTATGTGAAACTTCCTAGAAATGAAGCAGGACTCTTAAAGTTTCTATTGTTATCCAGCACTAATTCAGTGCAGGACATGTCTCGAGTTTTTTAACCTAAAGGTGGTAACTTGGAGTAGGGAGGGATAGTGTGTGGTCATGGCAGCTGTGAAGGAGGTAACCTGGTGAAGCTCAGGGAAACCTGTTTATTGTTGGGTTTACAACTGCCAGTCAATAGGAATCACAATTAGACAAGACCAGACTGAAAATGTTGTGCATTGTTCTAACAATGAAGTTTAATAACTTATCAGTTAGTATGGTTGATTGTCTCACTGATAATCCTAAATCAAACCCACTTTTGCTACAGACCTCCTAGAATTGAAATAGCAATTAAACTGTGGGCAGGTTAGAGATGACAATCAATACTTTCAGACACATCTGTGGTTAACTATTTAGTAGCCTCAGGCGGTCCCTGTTCAAAGCAAGCCAACAGCACAAAATTCAGGGAAGTGTTTTGTTGGCTTTGCGCTCTGGTAACCTCAAAAGTAACAGGCTGGTGCTGGAGACCAAAAGCTCTGCCTTTTTGCAGAAGGGGTAGATCACTAGGTATTAATAAAAGATCACCCAGCCTGGAAGGCTCAGTTGCATGTTGGCCTAGAGGTAACCTCTTCTGCAGCAATTAATAAAACCCCATTATTTTCTTAGAGTGTTACTAAGGTGTTTGAGCTGACTTGGACATTTTCCCACAAACAGCACAAGGTGGACCTGTGGTTTATTCCTGTTTAGCAAATAAATTTTTTCCCATATATAGCCTGTGCATTACCTAGAAGTGAAAATTGTGTCGTCCTACTTGTCCTTCCTTCAATCCATTCCTTCCACAAACAGTATGTATTTGTTGGAGATGATACTGTATTGGAGAACTTTGTCTCTAGAGAGTATTTTAACAAGCACAAATTGATTTCCACATCACAGCCGTGATGTTTGCACAGCTGATGTTATAACCAGGTATCCCATCTACATTTACATGCAAAACCTTTCTAGCTTGTTTAGATTTAGATTTTGATGTTCAGAATATCCAGCTTTACAAGTAGTGACCTGTGGTGAAACCTATAACTTCTAGATGTTAGCTCCATTTAAAAGATGGTGTGGTCTGGTAGAGTACTTTCTGGTTCAGTTTAGTCAGCCTGATAATACTTAGGAGTTACACAAGGCTTTGTTGTATGTGTCACACAGTCTCATCTCCATCTTCCCATGCAGAATTCTACTGCACGAGAATGGTGGTAGGGTAGACTTAGAATGAAAATCTAATTAAAGCTCTTACCCTTTCTACTTTGGAGGAAATTTCCTTTAGGGGAATTGTTTCTATTTCAGCTTTATTTGTTTTTCATTCCTTCATTTGCCCTTTACTTTTTGTCTTTATTTTTTCTGGAGTTTTTTCATGTCTACATTGTTAGATGTTTAAATTCAGATATTCAACTGTCAGATCTGTTATATGCTGTCTACTACAGTAAGGTCTTGTCTTAAACTGAGTTTCTGGCTCCTGCTGAATGCAGTGACTGCCCATGCTCAGTCAGCTGTGTATCCTTCAAAAGCCAAGTCTATAAATTGTGAGCAAGCTTGACTGGGCAAATGTGTCTGATTCCCCAGAGACCTTGGCAGATGTTTGCCTTTTGATTATTTGCCAGATTTCTAACCTATTCTGTTCAGTACCAAAGGATGTGAATACCTTGAATAACAGAACAAAGCTCATTTCTAGTCAGAACCAAGTCCCAGGGAGATCTTACCCAACATGTTCCTTTGCGTAGGAGCTTGGATCCATTCCATTATTTTGTCAGCCAATATTTATGGTCTTCCAACCTCTTCCCCATGGGAGCTGGCTAAAGTTTAAAAGCAATTACAAGTCTGCACTGACGTTTGTCAGTTCATAGGAGGCAGTAACTAAATGCTAACATTCAAAAACAATTCACTTTCTCTGCCTGAAAGAGTCTGTTGGGAGAAGACCCTTTTCTCTGGGTTAAATCCTTCATACAGCTTTAAGTGCCAGAACTAGTTTGGGTGCAGTTCTGAGATGGAAAGAACCTATTTTGCCCAACTTCTGTCTCATATTTTCTTCTTCTAGAATCTTTCACACAGGCTCCACATCTTTCCCATAAATTCCTACCTAGCCTTAGATACACCCTTTTCTGAAACAGCAATCATAACACTACATTCTGTGATAAATGTTCAAACATCTTTGCCCACGATGTCCCACAAGTGACTTTCATCCTCCTCACGAGGCAGACAGTAGCATTTCTAAATTTATAACTGGGTTTCAAGATGGGAGAAAAAAAAAACCCCACTCTACCACATCTTCATTTTAGGAGCCGCTTAAGCAATGTGCTTAACAGTCACATTTGGTTTTGGATGGCTAGACAGATTGAAAGTGTATAAGAAACAATTCATAGCTTTTATTCAACCAGCCTTTCACTTTTTAAAGTCACCTTTCCTTTCTCCCAGTATTTATTCTCCATAAGCAGACCCTACTGTGTGCCAGAAAGGAGCTGTTACTTCTTCTCTGTAGAAAGCAACATCAATCAATTCATGCCAGAAATACTTCATTTCAGCAAGCCTTGAGATTGAAGCCCTTTCCTTTCCAAAGCAGATGTCCAACTCACATACAGGCAAAATCCCCATCTTACCCTCTCTCGTAGCTCTTTATTCTTGAAATCAATATGAAATCAATAACTGTACAATTCTCTTTCCTATCCTAACTCCCTATGACATCCACTGCTCATTTTTCTTAAGCATTGGGTTGGAGACGGTCCTAAAATGAGGATCTACATTCAAGTATTCAGTCCTGATTCTGATTTACTTTTTAGTGCCTCTTTCCTACAGCCTGGGATGATGGCAACATGAGAGCTGGTAGGTGCTACTGCTGCCACCAGCCCTTGTGAATCAGCAATTGCTCCTCTCTGACATCACTCCATCATGGTCCTGGGAAAGAATCTAAGCATGATTGTAGGGTAGGAAAAAAGCACTGAGAAAAAAAATTACATTGGTTTGAGGTTAAATCCATGATTGTAGTTCAAAGATGCCCTAGGACTGACTGTCCTTTACAAGAAGACATGGAGAGGAACACTCACACAGAAATCTAGCAGACAGAGGAACCTGGAGGTAGCCTGTGATAACCAGACTGAAAAATAATGGAGTGGAGCTGATGGAAACTGGCCTGGGAAAATACAATGTAAAACTACCACATGATTTCAATACTCTTCCTAGCTGCATTCTTTAAATGCCTGTTTCCTCAGTGGTATATACACTGTTTGATGCTTCACACGTTACACAGAACTTGTCCTGCAGCCTGAAATAATTCTGAAAAAAAAAAAAAAAGACCTAAAAACCACTACAGATGCAAAACTTATATCTAGAGATTAAGGGCTTAGCACCAAAATGTTAGGTTAGACCACCATGCCTGGATGCTGGTAAGCATTTTGTGATGTTTCATGTCATCTCCTAGTGCTTCTCTCCTCCCTTGTTATGTCACCCCTTTAGCTTCACATCTGGACCCCAGAGCATCTCTGGATGCATGACCACTGGGAAAAATCTTTTTCACAGCTTTATGGAGAGCTACTGCAATAGACTTAATGTGAGGAGCTGGTGTTTTATGGTGGAGCTGACAATAACTTCACAGGGTTTTTTGAGGTTTTTCTAGCCTAGGCAATTTTTTCTAGTGTCTGATGAACTCTCTGAGTCTATATCAAACATAACAAACTACAGACCCAGAGCATCCACCAAGGACTGTAAGCAGGGGAATTTTTCTCTGCTTGTGAGCCCAAAACCTACCCTCTTACCCAGTGCCTCTTCCTGCTTATATACGAGGGCTAAACCCCCAGCAGCCACTATATGTTTCAGGTAGGGAATAGGATGGATAAGAGATGATGTCATATTTTTCATTTCTTCATGGAGCTTTTAAATGGCTGAAAGACTGTGTGAGTAACAAATTGTTAAAAATGGTTCATGTCAAAAGGTTGCTTCTGCTGCTGCAGGATGTGCCAGTGACTCAAAGAAAAGGCAAATGGCTTTTTTCTCTGAGCAAGCAATGACTCATTAACATCTGCCTTTTTCTATTTATACATGTGAATTCTTTCATTGACATGCAGATTTTCCTTTCCATTCTCTTTTACAGTAAGACTGTTGCTATTTTAGTCCTTCTATAGGCAACTTTTTCCACTGCTCTCTTTCACTTCTTCCTTGGGAAGGAACTGCAGCTGAAACTCCTTTCTGTGGCTCTCTGAAGTCTGATAGTCTGGGACCGGTGGCAGGCATTCTAAGATCCTTCAGTGCCAAAGTGCAAAACACTCCACAGAAAGTTTGTCTTAGAGGCTTATGGAGCACGAGACTTCTGAGAGAGATAGTTCTGAAGTGATTGAGAGCTCTTATACAACCATTCTCCTGTCTCTCTTTGGAAGGAGGTTGTCCCATCATTACAGCCTTCTCCCCACTGCCAGACTGTCTAACCCAGTGTGCTGCTGATCTTGTCAATTTGGTCAGATCTATCTTTAGCTTCCACCTCTGCAGAAATTGGTTGGTTTTCATGTTTCCTCAAAACATTCTGAATCAAATTAAAGCCTGTGATTTTTGGTTTGTGTTCTTAGCTGCCAGGAGGCTGCTGGTGGGTTTCTTTAATGACAGTCTTGGGTACATGCAGTTGTGCCATGGCATTCTCTGCTTCCAAGAAATGCTGTGTGTAGGTGCTGGCAACATTGCAGAGGTGAGGATATGCTGACAAGGCAGTGTTCCTTCTCTTCCTCTCTGGCCCAAAGTATGATGGGCACTTCTCAGAAACAGCAGCTTGAAGGCTGGGCACTGATGTGGGACATATTCTTTAGGGCAGCTTCAAAACAACATGGTTAATTTTGACTTTTGTAGTGCTAGTGATTGTCATCGAATGGGTAAAAAAGGATAAAGCTGAAAGTTTGACTGTCATTTCTCTGATGTATAAGTGATCCCAGTCTTTGCATCCCTAGCACTTTCTGGACTCTAAGCTCCACTTAACTAAACTTTTCCAGGCTCTTACATTCCTTCCCTTCCTCTTGTCTTGGTTGACTTTGGCCAGGACTTCTCTGCGTTCCCATTTCATTCAGTTTGGACTCAAGGCTGAAGCTAGAGCTGTAAATGTTTTCTTAGAGATGCTTATATATGAGCCCACAACAGGGAAATAATGACCTCCAATCTTGACTATTTATGTTTTTAGACATCACAATGTACCAAAAGCATGGACAGACAGAGGACAGGGAGGGATTGTGGAGAAATTGGGGACACAAAAGTCATACCAGCAAAAGAGCTTAAACACATTTCCTCCAGCCATTTTTTGATTATTATCCACTTTTTGATTATAAAAGGAGAGATTTATTTTTTATTCATGGTTTGTGACTATTATTCAGTGATGTTTATCCTTAAAACTGATATTAGAGGTAATTAGAGCATCTTCAGGTTTTTTTTTTTGTTTGGTTCAGAAAGCAAAAGGAGTGGTGATTAGTTTAGGTTTGAACAAAATAAATCTATTAGAAATACGTGACCTTATTTTAACAAATTCAAAGAACATTCCTCTATTAATGGGATTTTTCCTTTTAATCACTTGGTGTGTGTGATTTCAAAACTATGTTGGAATTGCGTTTTTTTTCTGATCAAACAAGTTAAGACATGACCCTATTTTCCTCTTGCAAATCACAATGTGTAGTCATCCTACCCAGTGTTGGAAGATTTCTAATGAATGCTTTCTATGGGTACTGTCTCTCAAAGCCAGGGGATATCTTTGGCTCTTTCGAAAACAGAGCTCACATTTCTTACATGACAAAGGAAAATGCAACAGGACAGGATAGGATACCCTGTGTGTGTCCTACTGCTGAAGGACAGCAATGAGATGTGATTTTTTAAATTGCTGTTGTTTTGCTTACTCTGCTTTTTCTATCACCATTATGTAGCAGTGAAAACTGAGACTATGGAACACATGGACTATCAAGTGACTTTGCTTCTGAATCAGAAGCTCCAAAACCACAGGCAGCAAGGGCTGCCTTTTCCTCTCCTTTCTGGATTTTTACAGGGACACTCTCCTGAAGTAGAAAATATGAATCTGCTTCATTACCTGTAAATCCACAGTAACTGATGATGTCATAGCTGATGCTATGAGATAACAGATCAAAAGCAGATCATGTTTGACCAACTTGATGTTCTTCTCTGATGGCAAGGGTGGCTGGGTAGATGAGGAGAGAGTGGAGGATAAATTTTACCTTGATTTCTGCAGGGCTTTTGACACTATCTCCCTTAACATCCTCATAGGAAAGCTCAGGAAGTGTTTAGGTTTGAACAAAATAAATCTATTAGAAATGCTTTACCTCATTTTAACAAACTCAAAGAACATTCCTCTATTAATTATTAAGACCAGATACCTGTTAAAAATTGAATATAATTTGCTGAATGACAATAGCTTTGTACTCTCAGCTGTTGGAAGTTAGTGCAGCTCCATGAAAGTCCATGGGTCTAAATGAATATCAGCTGGGTTTAAGATGCAGTTTCTATTTCTGCAACAGCTTGCTTTCAGGGAGATGTGGGGACAGGCAGTTTCATAGGGTTTGCAGGGCAAGCACAAGGGAAGGAGGCAAAAGGACGTGACTTTTAAAAGGTCTTTATGTTAAGTAGCTGTTTCAGTGACCTTAATAAAGATAAATCTTAGGATGAGAGCATTGCATATTGCAGGGTAGGACTAAGAGAACTGTGTGGTGCAGACTGTGCTACCAGGCATGAGATATCACTTTGCTTACTGCAGTGCACTCTCTCTATTGCTGACTCTGCTTACCTCTGCATGCACATCGTAAGTCTACTGTAAGGATCATGACATTGTGTTTTCATAAGTAGAAAGACAGTAACTGCCATGAAGTACATAATTTCATACCAGCCTGGGAGACATAATCTGACCCATAATTTCCAGGGGGAAGGAATAACTTAAACTGTGGTTTAGACTGCTCTGACACTTTCTTTCCCCTTACATAATGTTCTAGACAAATTATAAAATCCTTTTTGAGATGTTACTTAGTGATTTAACCCACTTGCAGAGGAGTTGCATCTATAAGACAGAAATGAGGGTGGGGCACTGAAAAGCTATGTGACCTGAAAGGCATATTTTCCAAATGTCACTTGATGCAGTGCTGCGACTCCTGCTGTTCAGTGGGGCTTTAGTACAGCAACATTAGACCTATAGAGAAGGAATCCAGAAAATTCAGAAGGAGTTCTTGCTTCAAAATAATCTTCTGAGGATACTTGAAGGTCATATGTTGATCTTCTTCCTGCTCTTGGCAGAATTTGCCTATCATGACTGTCTGGCAGATTGATGCTCTGCTATGCCAGGCTTGGCCTTGGATGAGTTACCCATATCAAAACATTTCTGTTGAATATGGCTAACTTCCCATGTGATACACCTTTCTCTGCAGTCCTGTGTCCCTTTCACAAACCTTGTTGCTTTGAGCTGTCAGTACTGACAGTTTTTAACATGAATGACATTGTACAAGCTTCCTCATCATCCACTATAGAATTTCAGCTGTTGATCTCTCTTGACATCTCACCCTGCTTACTTTTTGTCAGGATGATTACAAACCATTTGCAAAGCCTTTGGAGATGCCTGAGAACATTGTGCCTGCAGTAGAGGTTGTTTATTAGATTTTATGGGATTTTTTGGGGAGTCTCCTAACACTCTTCGTTTGCATCTAATGAAATATCCACAGGAAGCTGCCCCTACAGCTGAAGTTTTGCAGTGGCTCATGGATGCTCCTGCTGTGCTTTGGGCCACTTGAGCCACCCCACACAGCTGGTTCTGCACTGAGGTGGATCAGGAGGGATTTGAAGGGTCTGTTTTGGTGACCAGTTGCTGGAGTCAGCTGTGAGGAGCAGGTAGCACTCCAGCTGTTTTCAGTAATGTGGGACTACTCTTTCTGACCTGGTTTTTGGTGGATATACGCCAAAATCTCTCCCTACAGCCCACCAGTCATATTGGCACCATTCACCAAGTTGCAGAAAAGAGTAGTCACAGCTTGAACTCACTTTGCTTTAGTGTTCTCCCAGATGACTAAAACCAGTGTGGTGAAGCAGGACTGAGACAATGTAAAAAACTGCTACTGCTGTTCACGTTTTGTGGGTTAAGGACGAGTTCTTGTCTCCTTACCCACCAGTCCCACTGGTGTTAATGTCTCTTCTGGTCTTTTCATCCTTCTCTATCTGAGAAGTGAAAAGAGAGGATCTTCTCACTGTAATTCACTTGCCTCTGAGGTAGAAGATGGAATATGCTTTTTGAAGGCTTTAGCAGTACACATAATTTGAAGCAACGAGCAAACAGATTACCTCTTACAACCAGGACTTCGTAGATGTTTAAATGGAGTAGAAGTATGATATTAAACTTCAGCAACATCCATGATTTCTAGTGATACTCTGGACCTTGATTTCCGTAAGCTCAGATAAATGTTTGTTCTTAGTGATAGAGGGAGGTCAAAATCTCAGCTCTTGACACTCTGCAGGCATCAGCTCCAGCCATGTGGAGCATTCTTTCTGTTCCAGAGCAGGGTTATAATTTACTTGATTGCTCTTGAAAAGAGATACACCTGCTGTTCCTGGACTCCTCTCAGTGACTCGGCACATATGTGAAAATACATCTTCCATCTGCTGACTTCTGGTTGAAATTGGTTTATGTTCTTTAAGTTCTCTGTTTCAAACTCACAGAAGCAGAGAAAGATCTGCTTCATAGCAAAATTTTCAGTAAGTGGTTCTGAGGAAGGAAACTCAAAGAAATCCCAAACAAATCCCTCAGTTATTCTCCACAAAGAATGCTAGACACAGTCAGCACACACACTGCTGTGTTGAAATCAAGACATATTTAAACTTCCAAAGTGAATTAATTTATCTCCTGCTCTGAATTACTTGCTTTGCTTTAGGAAATATGACAGCATCATCCAAAAATGTTCTCTTCTGAGTTGATTACAGAGATGAGTTGCTGGAAGGTATCAAACATTTACAGCTCTGAAGGGAGAGGGAAGTTTATGCACAGTAAGAAGCTGTAAATGCTTCAGGTATTGCGTACTTCTGAGAGAGAAGGCAGGCATTTATTACACATAAACAGTTTAAACAAACAAGAAGTTTGTACAGGAACGACAAGATCTATGAAGTCTCTGCCTGCTGTGAAGCAGTGTTGCTTTACTTGACTTCCTTAGAGCAAGCTGGTTGGTGGTGGCTGAGGGTCTGGTCCAAAGGCAATCTGTGAACAGACTGTAACAGGCTACCCAGACCCCAGTGATGGACACTGTGGTTTCTCAGACCCCGGCTGGAGTTAAACCACAATATAGGCACAGAGGTGTTTGTTTTAGAAAAACAAGCTTTCTGGTTTTACAAATCTTTTGCAAAGGTTTTGAAAGATTTTTGGGGAGCCAAAATGATGCCAGAAAACTCAAGATCTTTCTTCATTATGTAACTTTATTGATTCTTTGATTTTTCCATGGGTTCAGATAGGCTGATTGATTCTCAAAGACAACTCAATCTGTTCTGACTGCAGCAGTGGCAAGAAGCTGGGAAGCAAGAGAACTAAAAGGACATCATCCATCAAGTGAGATAGCTAATGGCAAATTAAAAATGGAAAAAGCATCAAATGAATGTAAAAGCTGTTGACTCTGTTTGTAAGAATATTTTGTACTAGATAGCTTCTCCGTTAAACATCCAAATCTACTTGGATCTGAAGTGTTCCTAGATACTAGCCAAACTGCCACAATCTTTTTTAGTTTCCATGATCCATCTCCTTTGCAGCTAATCTAGCATGTACTACTCATTTTACTGACAGCTCAGTCACCTTTGCACTACAGCTTGTGGTTGGCATGTGTGTGCATTTCTGACTTCCTGCAAAAGCATTGAGATTTGATATAACACAGGAGACACTTTAAATAAGATGCTTAATTGAGGTCTGTTCCTGTCAAGGCAACATGAAAACAGAGGCTAAGATTCCTCTGTTCCTTTCAAAAATCCTGAATCATGTCATATTAACCAGGAAAGCCTTTTATTTTGGTGACAACATACCCCAAAGTTGATTAAAAGGCAACTTTTTAAGCTAAATCACAGTGAAAACAGAGCTAGAACCAAGTAACAAAACTCTGAAGTATGAATTACATGTATAAAATAAGGGACTATTGGTTCAGTAACCTAAACAAGACTGGTACTTACAGCTT
The DNA here is from genome assembly GCA_013401255.1 of Urocolius indicus. Classification (NCBI taxonomy): domain Eukaryota; kingdom Metazoa; phylum Chordata; class Aves; order Coliiformes; family Coliidae; genus Urocolius; species Urocolius indicus. Next base: position 212,935 of record WBNH01009613.1, read on the forward strand.
CCACTCTGTGTGGTAATCCAGTCCAAGGTTAAAGGTAGCCAAGCTTGGTTTAGATACTTTTAAAAAACTTGGCTAGACTTCAAATGTCATGTGTAGACAAACCAAGATCCGATAGCCAAGACCATGCATAATAGTCTCATTAAACTTATCTTCCCGTGTCACTCTTCTGTCACCCTGTCCCTGGTGTGAAAAACATTATGTAAACTGTGTTTTGTTATAGGATATTGCTGGCAATCAGGCTATGAAACATTGCAAGTCACATTGTATTTGCACATGATTCATGTGTCCAGGAGATCTGAAAAATTCATTTAGCTCTTCTCTGTTTGGAAGGTTTTAAAACCCATTTGGCATTTCAGTTTGGAAGGTTTTTATGTCACTGTAAACTCAGCATAGGCTGAGACATCTATCCCCTGAGTCTTTCTTTCACTTCTTGCTCAATTCACTCATCTAGTTGATAAAGGTGCACACCTCTTCTGAGGTCAAGACTGATGCTAGACAGAGATTGTGAGATTAATCCAAAACCTGCAGTAGGATCTTCTGTACAGTAAATCAAATGATAACACTGATAATACAGCCTTCTGCCCAGGAGCAACTTTTCAAACCTCTGCATTTAACTCCAGCCATTTTCTAGCAAAATATCACTGAAAAGTCAGGAGGTCTGTGAGCAAATGTGTTTCATTGCTAGAGTGGAACAGGAATCCAAGATACAGTTCCTCAGTCTCTGGAGATTGCAAGTCAAAATCCACATTGCTCACAGCTAATGGTATAGGTTCAGTTTAACTCTTATAAACCTGCTCTCTCTCCACAGTCTGGCAAGGACCAATCAGTCTTTGAGTCTGTATAAACCCCAAAATATCTCAACATACCTAATGCTTCAGTGGATTTGTCAGATACAGCCTCCATCTAGTCCCAGGGCTTGGCTTTGTCCTATGTCACTGAAGAGAGTAAAACAGCCTCAGTATTCCCTTCCTAATAATCTTAGAGTAAAAAAATATAATCCATCCTGCCTCCAGCTCTGGCTGTAAGCTAGATAAAATGGGCATCTCAGGAGTGTGAATGAGGCCAGGATTCCTGGAGTGTCCTCTATGCAACTTTTCTCTAATATTGCTGGTTCCAACAGTGCAGAGAAAGGTGAGATCTCTATAAAACAGAAGGTGCAAAAGGGAAATGCTTCCTAGTTACCATATATACCTAACAGAGGAACCAGAGTGTGAGGTTCCTACTGCATAAACTTGATGGACACAAACAGCTCTTGCTTCCTTGCAAGTATATAAAAGTTGAGGCAGCACCAAAGTTCATATCTGGACCTGAAATCCTGCTAAGTCTTCAGCGTGTTTTTAAATCACTTGGTGCTTTGGGGATGGATTTAGGCAGAACTTACAGAAAAATGGACTAAACACAAGATTCTGGTCCTTATAAATCACTCTACACACCATTCCTTACAGCTGTGACAGCCTTTCCTTTAGCTGCCACGTACGTCTCTCCTTCAGCACAGTGGTTTCAAGTCACGTCATTGGCGCTGTAGGAAATGCATTCAGACCTCACTGCAGTGATTTGTTTTCCTTCATTCAGTTCTATTTCCCTGGCTTCATTGATGCCAAGCAGAACCAGTCCTTTGAACAATTTATTTTAAAACTTTATTTCTCGTGACTGTCAGGTGTCCCCTCCAGAGCTGACCACCAAGCACTGCACATCGCCAGGCTTGCCAAAACGCGCTGAGAAACCGCTCTTCCCTTTCCCCACTCCCCACATTGCCTTTTGTGGATGGCTATTTAGAGATCTGGCTAGAAGAACAGATGGAATAAATCGTCTGGTGGTAGCCAAGTGACTGAGCCACTTCTGGGAAATGCTACATCTCTCTTTCTGTTGGATTTATATGTGAGATGCTCAGAAGTCACTCGTGTGTCAGGAGCGGCAGGAACAATTTGCTTTGCAAAGTGCTCTAAATCTCTGAGTCTGTTCTTCTTCCGGGAAGGCTTCCCAGCAGAGAGGCCTGGAACCTGCTCACAGGGAATTTCCAGCCAGCCCAGGGCTCTCCTTTAAACCAGCATCCGTGTTGTTTGAGAGTATAGGAATGAGGCCAAACCCACCATCTATATATCACCTCTGCGGATGTGGCACATAAGCAGGGGAAAGGGGAGGCACACATTAAATCTTACAAGTACCATTTTGTTTCGTGTCCTTCTTCTCTTCCACCCTCCTCCCCTCTCCTCCTTCCAACCCCCTGCTATTTGTTCAGTAGCTGATGGGGGTGGTAAAATTCCAGGGGGCCAAGACAAACTGCTAAACATTGTGATTTCTAATGGTTTCTCTTGAAAATTGCTGACAGATGCTGGTCCTGAGATCACAACAGCCGAGGCTGCCAGCGTGAGGCACGGGGCCAGCCATTGATTCCCTGTTTAATAGTGAAATCTAAATCTATGGTAACTCCAAGCAGAGACTATGTGCCACATTTTCAAAGTTTCTCCTTGTCCCTTCACCTCCTTTATTTCTATTTCCTCCTTCATTTCCCCAGACTTTGACCTTTATTCTCCATTTCTTTATTTTCATGATTTTTCTTTGTGTCTCCCCCATCTTTTTCTTCATTCCAGTTTCTTTTTGCTGTCCAGCTACTGGTCTATATGGTTGTTTGCTCAGCTACAACTTATAAAAAGAAAATTGCAAGATTTTGATGGATGCAGCAAGTTTCTCTTCTTTCTGGAACCTCTAATTCACAAGACAGCCTATCTGTGCTCAAAACAATAGATAGAGCCAAAGAGGGATGGGAGCTCAGTATTGAAGTCAGTCAGGATCTTGCAGAAGGAGATGATGGAAGTAAGCTGCCAGCTTAGGGAAGGAATGCAGTTTGGTTCCAGCCAGACACGTACCTGTATCTGTGCACACTGTGCCTGAACTATTGTTGCATCTATAAAGCACCTCAGCACTTGGCATACCAGTCTGGGCTTTTTCCTCACTTTATACCAGTTCCTTGTGACACAATATCCCTAACTGGAAGCTTTGCAAAGGAAAAGATTAGCTAAGGCTTCAGTTTTGCTGGTAGAGCTTGGAAAAATACTGACACATTATCAAATATTGCCATATGTTTAAGAAACAACAGCAGATCCTGGGCTGTGGAGGAGGGGATGTGTTTGTCCCTAGAAAGGCTAATGAAATGTGGATGGAATTGGAAATGGTTCAACACAAAGGCATAAACTTCTGCCAGCATGCAGAGCTAAGTCTCCCAATTGCCTTTCTTTTGCTGTGGTTGCTGGGAATGTGGAAGCAATGGAGGTGCAGGGATGAGTACCTGGGAGCTGTGTCTAAGCTGTGCAATTGGGAGATGAAATCTGCCTTCTTTAGTTACTTCTCTGTAGATGTGCTACAGTTCAAGTTGTGGTGTAGGATATTCATATTCGACATGGGGGCAAACACCTTTGCTAAGAAAATAGTGCAGCAGTGACAGGTTACCAGAGAGGTTGTGCCATCACTATCCCCAGGGGCTTGCCTGACTTGGCAATAGTCCAAGAGTTGAATGGGAGATTGCATTAGAAACCTCCAGAAATCCTTTCCACCCACCGCTTCTGTGATTCTGTGACATTCAGGTGCCAGTTGGTGAGGATAGGGTGTAAACACAAGTAGGCAAAACTGTCCCTGAAAATACCCACTACTGAGATACTCAACTGAGGCATATCCCTGTTCCAACCACCTGATCATAAAAATAGTAATGACTACTCCTTACCTTTTATGTTCAACAGTGATCTTGAGACAGTATCACAGAGCTGCTTTGGGCCACAAAGTATGACCTATTCAGACCTATGCTGCTTAACCAAGCCTTCCTTCCACCAGTGTAGCAATTCATACATGGAAAGCCATTTTATCTCTTCTCCTGCCTGACAGGGACTCCAGTATATCCCCTCACACTTCTCCAACAAGTAAATGTTGGAGACTGACATCTGTTAAAGAAGTGAATCCCTAGCTTCCTGGTTGGCAGCATTAATGGTCATGCTTGAAGAGTGTTTTGCTGTCTTATTACCAGCTGTCAACACCACTAAGGGAATGCTTCTCACTTTGACCAGCAGCCACAGGAGATTAATATGTGTGATCCTAGAGGAATTGTTTCCTCTGGCTGCTGATGTGCCACAATTAGCACCTTCATCTCTAAGCTGCTACTTGCTTCCTTATTAATAAAATGATTGTTGAGGATTTCCTTCTAGAGAGCTGGGAGAGTGCCATGTCAGAGAGGCAGTGATGGATCAGCTGAGCTGAGGCAGAGCCTGGGAGCCATGCAGATATTGCATTGCTCATGTCACCACCTCATTACTGGTTGTTGGTTTTTATGGCACCATAAACATTCGACTGCACCATTTTCCTCCCACTGCAGACAGTGAAACAAGGGAGCTATCAGCACCTCTGAGGAGGCACTCAACATGACACAGGAGTGAGTTCAGCGCCTATACAAAGCATACCATAGAAGCAGCCTAGAAGAAGTCTGAGCACAGGCATCCATTGCATATACTATGCATCCTCCCCTGAGGCTGGAGGGTTATAGTAAAATTTCAAAGAAAACCTCAGCTTCAATATGAGGATGTACAGTACTAATGATCCTGTGTCTCATGTTTCCAAAGCATAAGATGTAGCCATGCAGTATGCTGTCTCCTGTTGTTGTTGGTGAGGTGAGGAATTATACCATCTTCACCATTGCATCTACACAACCGTGGTGTGGAAAGCATTCTTCTGCATTTTTAACAGGGACAATCTGAAAAGTGAAGCAGCTGCATATGGGTGTCCCTATAACTGGTTAAACCACATAATGCATAAAACCCAGAACCCAGGGTACATGCTCTAGGTGAGTGTTGTTCTTCAGTCCTCTGCTTGCCTGTAGCAGGTATGGGTATGGTATTGTTCTCTATCTCCTGTAGAAGACAAAACTGTTTGAGATCACAGTGCAGACTGCAGCAGTCACAGATATTTCATTCAAAACCAGAAGGAATTATGTCGTTTCAACTCACAGGCACCTAACCACAGATGGGTAGTTAATGTCAGAAACATGATTTGAGTCTTCCAACTCTTAAAATCCGAGTGCTACCCAGAGAGTGAAAGCCTTAGCCTTGCCTGGCAGAACTGATGAAAAAAAGGTCAGTCAAGTCATTTAATTCCGTAAGGAACAGCAGTGAAATAGTGCAAATATACAAAGAAACTCAGTACACTTTGGTAGTTTTGGCAGGACACGGAGCAGATCTAATTGTGCTTTTCATTGCTGAGTTTGCTACCCAATCATAGCAAATAAATAATGTTAGAGGAAGTAAAGTATATATATCTGAGTATATATTTCTATAAATGTCTCTTGCATTTGCTTTTTGTTATTTATAGTGTAGGAACACCTAAATTCCATCAGCAAATGCAGCTCTGATGTTTTAGGCACTGTACCCATGCCAAGAGCCTAACACAGTATTTGTCTTGACACACAACCTTAAAGAAGACAGCCTTAAGGCCTGAAGTGTGCTTGAAAAAGAAGAATGAATATCATCAATTACCTTAAGTATTAGGGCAGTGATCTGTCTGCTGAGGGCACCAAACTGCATGTTCTGCAGAGAGATGTTTGTATCTGCCTGTGGGATGTAGGGTATGAGTGTGTACAGTTGCCAGAAAGCATTATATCTCTTACAGCATCTCTAGATGACACCAGTTTCAAATCTTCCACTAAGCTTCGACTCTCCATGCACAAACAGGAAAATGAAAATATAAAGACAAAATATAACCCTGAAAAGCAAGTACTTTCCTGTCACAAACATGTAGTAAATATTAAGTCGGTGCTGTTTTTTTTTGTCCATTCCTACTGATCTGGTACTTTGCCAAGAACGGTGCAGACTTCACAAAGTCCACCTAGGGAGATCATACAGGAGGAGGAGGAAGATAATGGTGTCTTTTCTTTAAAGTGTTTTGTTTTCTGCCTGGAAAGACTCACATGTAGAATCAAGCTGTGATGGGAGAGAGATGGGGAACAAATAGAGGGCCAGAATACATAAATAACCATGACAGGTCCTCTACAGAGCCAAATTACTTTGCACGTGGGAAGAACTAAGTGGGGTGAAGAAAAAGCTATAGGTTAAAACCCAGGAGACTGTCTGTGCTAAAAAATGAGTCATTAGCAATGCTTGTCAAAAATAAGCCCCTTTCCCCTCACATGGGATTGAAAACACATTGACGGCTAAAGTGGATATAGCCAAAATGTTTTCAGTACCTATTATAGAGGATGTATGAGGCTCCTGAGCAAGAGATTTCTGTAAAAGAAGGTGGGAAAGGTTTGGCTTTTTCTGCCCTAGCATTCAGGTAATTATCTAGGCAGAAGTTACGTGCTGGTTTTATCTGGCACAGTTAATTTTCTTCTTAGTAGCGAGTGTGGGGCTATGTTTTAGATTTGTGCTGAAAACTGTAGATAACACAGAAATGATCTGATTATTGCTGAGCAGTGCTTGCACAGTCAGGACCTTTTCTGCTGTCACCCCACCAGTGAGTAGGATGGGGGTACACAAGAAGTTGAGAGGGGACACAGCTGGGACAGGTGAGGCCAACTGACCAAGGGGATAGTCCATATTGTACAGCATCATGCTCAGCATGTAAGATGGGGGAAGAAGGAGGAAGTAGGACGATATTCCAAGTGATGATATTTGTCTTCCCAAGTAACAGTTATGTGTGATGGAGCCCTGCTTTCCTGGAGGTGGCTGAACACCTGCCTGCCAAGGGGAAGGGGGAAAGGAATTCTTGTTTTACATTGCTTATATACACAGCTTTTGCTCTACCTATTAAACTATCTGAACTCATGAGCTTTTCCACTTTTACTCTTCCAGTTCTCCCCTCCTCCCTCATGCCATAGTGGATGTGAAAGGGCTTAGCTGCTGGCTGAGGTTAAAAGATAACAGAGTACCAAGCAAGGACTCCTTCCTGGCATCTGTTGACTGGCACACATCAGAGCCAGTGATGACTCTGGAGATCAAGTTCCTGTCACGTGCCAAATCGAGACCTGCACAGATCCCTGATTGTTTGGGTGAGAAGTGACATGGGTGAGATCAGCATCTGACTTGTGCAGTCTTCCTTGGCCCATATTTTCTGCAGTAGTAGGAAAGTATGTACAAGTCCGTGCCACTGAGGTAGAGCCGTGCTAATTTGTGTCTAGACAGCCTGCTCTTACCTCTCCCTGGGGTCTCCCTGGTGATGACATGCTGCATTTTATGCACCATTTTAGATAGGAGGGGAGGCTTTGAATCACAGACTGAAGGAAACACTATTAATGTCACTTATACCCTGATTCTGTCGCTGCATGGCTGCATCTGTTCAGTGCCCTGCAATAAACTGCATTTCTTGCCCTCCTCGGGGGCTTCTTCAGGCACAGTCTAGAGCACTTGGAGCATGTGGGCTTGGGTTGCTTTTCACATGGAAACTAAAGTGTAGGAAGGACTGAGCAGGGTTGAGACTTGGTCCTGTCACAGAGCTGGACCTTTGCCAGCACTTAGACCTGGGAGCTAAGAAACATTCCTGGGTTCTACAGTTTTGCCTGGCATGTTAATCACAGTCTCATAAACCTGGTTACATTAAACACCTTCTTAGTTCACACCTGCATCACGGTGATATTATTAACAATCAAGAGTAGGGATATGAGAGGAATTCATTAGCCTTTTGGATTTCAGAACTAGAGGCAGAACAGTTTATATTAAGCTTGCAGAAGTGCAGTCTGTGTGGTCCAACCTGGTTTTGTTACTGATGAAATCTTTAAAATTGTAAGTAAAAAAACCCTGAACAAATGCTGGAAAATGGCATTTTAAAAGTAAGCAAAATAAAGCCAGAAAAAAGATTTTTAATGAAAAATTCTATTTTTCCTCTTTTTACCAACCTCTCTTATTGGGTCTCACAAACATTCTGGCTAATCATCTGCACATTTATCACATATTTTTATAAGCAATGTAAAAATCACACAAACATCCTCAGATTATTGCCATTTTTTCTGGATGCTCTTGTGAAAGTCTTAGAGCTAGTGAACAAAGGAGGATGTTTCACTGGTCATGGCATTTAGAAAGAGTGTATTCAAGTCTAGGTTTAACTGGAGACTTCTTAGGTGACCTCAGTTAATGCTCAGATGGTATTTCAGTGCTTAGCTGTGATTGATTCCCGTGGAAATGAGACCCCTAAATTCCTCACAAGAGAGCAAGTTACAGGATGATGACTGGCCTCTGCATGCTGTAACGTGAGAGTGATCTGAGGAAACTTTTGTGGGTTACCTTTCACTGAGGGCTGCAAATCAGCCAACACAGCAACTTCATGATGTGTCTGAGCCCTTACATTAGTTATTTCTCTATTTTCTATTGGCAAAATGAAAGATTTCAGTATTTTTTTTCCTCGCAGTGAAGATGAGAACACTTTTGTTTATAACATTGACCTATGTTACAAAAATACCAGCATTTATAAAAAGTGCCAGTAATGTAACACTAAAGTGGATCTCTGTGTGACTGTGATGTTGTGTGACCTGCTGATTAGCTGCAACTAACTGGGTGTTAAAGCTGTGCCCATATATTCACCTGGAGAGAATAATGTCCCTTGTTAATTATTAGTATTCTGATGAAGGTTATCAGAGCTGCTCACCACCTTTTGGAAATGTATGAATAATTCATCTATCATTATATGATGAGAAAGCAAAGGAGGGACTTCTGGTTGCCATTTTCCATCTACATCTTGCTCTGTGTTGCACTGATAAAGATTTTATGAGAGTAATGCCCTCAGGAATCAGCCACAACTCCAGGAAAGACTTAGGTTTGGGTAGGTCAGCTTTTCTTAAATTCTTGATTTCCAACAGCATCTTGAGAAGCAAGCAGCTGTGGGTGATCCCAGGCCTCTGATGTGGCTGTGCAGGTTCCTCACTAGTAGAAACAGGTGAGGTAAAACCAAGAACTAACTAAATGCAGAGCTCAAAAGAACAGAAAGTGAGTGTGAAGTGAAACCATGTAATACGGGAGGTTTGCTTGTCGTTTCTGGGGCAAAACAGCTCAGACTAGAAAGAAGTCAGAGGTGTGCATTAGGTGCAGCAGGTAACAGTGACATGGTGCCATGACACACACATCAGAGTGGGTGAATACATATTTTCAGATTTGGAGACAGTTTGTGCCTTTCTTTCAGCACAGGCAGAACTTTAGTCTCTCTGAAACATGTCTAGTTTGCTGAATCACTGAAGAAACTATCCTAAAATCTTGTGATCTCTGTGCTGGATGCTGCTGGGAGCTGCTGACCATCCTCTATGTACAACCCCAGGCAGAGAGGTGCCTGTGCAGCTGCATGTGACTGTCAGTAGAAATTGTGTTGAGGATCCTGGGGGCTGGATGTATACTGTTTAAGCAGAAAAAAAGCATAAGAAACTTTAAATACCTAAACAGACCTCTATGACACTGAGTTGTGCTGTGCCACCAACCACCCCTTCAGGGCCATACTTTTGCAGGGCAGGCTATTGGGCTCACAGGGGTGAGCAGGGGGCTTGTGCTGTCTCTTTGACTCACCTCTTTGTTGGATTACTTGGATTATTTTTTCTGCATAACCAGCTTCTCACCATCTAGACCTTGGTGCGTGGTTTTATGCCTGGGACTAACCTGGTGCTGGTTGGTCCACTAATTCAGAGCCTCTTAATGGTAGTAATACTCAGTCCATCTAACCCACTGATAATACTTCTGGATTTTCTCAACAGATATATCTCACTGATCCATCAGGATTCTCCCTTTTGTTATTCCCCTTGAAAAACGTTCCTCTTTTTAATGTCTGTCTCTGAGAAAGAGCTAGGGAGCAGGATGTGTTGCAATGACTGTGGGGATCACGCCGGCTAGTGACTGCAACACGAAATGCAGTCACTCACTGACAGCTGTCTCTTTTTCCCTCTCTTGTCTCTCTTTTTCCAGTTCCCTCTGCTGACGTTTATGTGTAATTAGAGAAGAGAAAATTAACGAGTAAATCACAGGAATTAAAAATGTCTCCAGAGCAGATGGATCCCATTAGCTATACTTCTCAGGCCACTGTAGTTTTCCAGTGCTTGCGACAAAGTTCTGAGCAGTCAGATTTGCAGATGTGTATTGATGTGGCAATCACATGCAACACGTCCAAGTGGCAATGAAGATACATAGCAAAGTAACCTAGGAAAGAGAGAAAATCTTTCATTTCATTTTGATGGTAGGAATATATCAACCAGTTTAGACAGATCAAAAAATTACTCATAGATTGAGAAAACAACAGAACAACACAACAAAAAGCCCAAACCCACTTCTTTTTTTTTTCTGTATCCATTCCTTTTTTCATTCTCTGCACAAAAAACACTTCCCCTAGAACCTGTACCATCAGATGTTTGCCAAAGTGCTGGATGCCTCTGGGATGATTCTTGTGAGATTCATTAGTTTTTCAGCTGCCAATCAGTTCTCTGAGTCCCTGTGACAAATCCTTAAGACTTTGAGTTTGAGGCCATTTATTTGGCTTGAACATGGCACTGTGATGCCCATTCATACCTAAACAGCAGTTATAACAGTTACATTCTCACCACGTTGGCTGAAGTAAAAAAAAACAGTAAAAGGATCAAAAATGTTAATAAAATGGGAGAGCTCCTCAACTCCTTTCTGTGGTTCTTAAATGGGGAAAATTCTTCTTAAGCAAATACCCCAGAAGTACATAGTTTTCAATGCACAGTCATAGAGAAGAATGTAGAGGGCTTTGGAGAGGGCTGATGGATGATCAGAATCTCCATTCCTCATCTGCAGGTGGGGAAGAGGCAGAAACTCAAGAAGAAGGGAGGAATAGGGGGAGAACTTTAAAGATTCCATATTTCTTTCTAATTTCCCTATCCTTTTTTGATTGTTTGTTAATAAATCAAACCAATTGTCCCCAAGTTCAATCTGTTTTGCCCATGATAGTAATTGATCTCCCTCTCCAGTTTAGAAGTGGGAGTGATAGAGTGACTCGTTGGGCAGCTGGCACCCAGCCAGGGTTAAACCACCACAACATTTCAAATCAATTCTTGGGACTTAACTCCATGTTGAACAGCAGCTTGCCACTTTCAAGGCACAATCATTTCTAGCCTGAACTAGAAGATAAGTCTAAAGGATGAGTCAGAAGGAGAGAAGTAATGTTCAGAGAATAACACCAGGGAATATTGGACATGTCAGAGATTAAAATGTGTTTTAGGGAGCTCCAAAAGAGTTTTAACAAACACAGATGACATGACAGCTATGGATAACAGAATTTCATATAACCTTTCAGGCAAAAAAATCAGCTGTCAAAAAATCTTAGGCACACATTTTAAAATCTATCACACAAATCTCACTTTTCTGCCAAGACAAACTTTCTCCCTTTGAAAAGCAGAAGCAGTTTTCAAAGATCATTTCTCTTGTTTAGTTATTATGATTGATTTGCACTTCACCCAGGACACCATGTGCTTGACTTCTGCTGTATCAGTAGAGACTGGCAGAACATAAGAGAATGAACAGATAAACCAGCCAGAATATCTGTTGGTGTATTTCCCAGTGAGACGAAGGAAGTTAGTACTGTTGGCTGTACAGAAGTGGAGCAAAAGTAGGGCTAAAAAGACGATTCAGTTCCTCTGCATGGCACTGGTCTGGAACCTGAAAACAAAGAAAGCATGTACATGAAACCTTTTCCTTGTAACACCATCAGTTAATCTAATAAACTATAAATTGTATGATTTCTCCCCACAAGGCTTCCCTTGGTTATGTCTGGGGCCATTGCATCTCCTGCAAAATTGTCCTACTGCGACATGTCATACTGGTGCTGTAGAAAGTGTGAAAACTTGTAAAGGGAGGTAGAGAAGTTACATGAAGGCTGAAGAAATGCTTCAAAAGAGCACAATTTGGGTAATTTTGTTTAATATGGTAAAATAATATATTGAGAGTTGAAGTAAATTAATAAGCACATTCCTGGGGGGGAAAAAAAAGGATCCTGGGCCACACTGAGCTCCTCAGGTATCCAGCCAAGTAAGATGCAGCAGATAGACCTGATGCTTAATGTGAGAGAGTCTGTGCTGCTGGATGCTTTCATACAAAGCCTTTCTAGAAGACACATTTAAGGCAAAACCAAATTATCTGGTTCAGAATTATTTGGTGAAATGTAATAGCCCAGCCTACATACACTGTTAGAGTAGGTAATGTAGCAATCCCCCCTGAATGTAATGGCCCTGAGTGTGCTCTGTGGCTGCTCACAGCATGAAGAGCTATTTGATGGGTATGCAACCCAAGAGTGGGAGTGGAGGCAGAGGTTGACTTGTCTGTGGTCACTCAGTGGAGCAGGAAATAAAACCTTTGTCTTCTGAATGCCCTCATCTCCCCTGTGTGCTGTCCTGCTCTGTCTTTCCAAACTGTGTCTTCTCCTCCACACATCCTGCTGGGACACTAAAAAAAAAAAAAAGAAAAAGGCAGTTAAGGAGATTAGCCAGAAGGTCTGAGCTAGTTTCCTGTTCACATAATGACTTTCTGAGCTAATGAGACTGCTCTTATGATGATAATGAATGGAAAATCCTGAGTATTAATGTCTTTAAGCAGATCAAGACAAATCATCTTTATATTGGTGGCTGGAAGGTTAGGTGAGATATCTACAAGTCAGGTAGCCAGCTGTGCATCACCAACAGCACTTAGTGACCCTCTGAGGGGTCTGGACTCCCACTGATTTTGACAGAATGTATGTCAGACCAACACATGCTGGTTTACAGAGGTAGTTATACGCCTTTATTGCCATACAGCCAATGGGGAAACAGGTATAGGGTGGCAATTGACTTTTCCAAGACATTGTAGCATGTCCCTTGGTCTGCATACAGTAACACTGTACCTGGTAAATGGACCATTCCGTAATATTCTAACCCTGACAGAAGATCTGGGACTTCCCCAACAGAGAAAAAAAACAGGAACAAAGATGAATACAGAATACTCAAACTTGTACAAATCACTTGTGGAGGGTTGGGATTACTTTGCAACTGGTTTGTAAATTACTTAAGCCATGTCTTACAGATGAAAGCTGTCAGATATTCTTCATAAATAAGTGAAGTGCCAAATCATATGCAGTAAGTAATCATCTCAAGATCAATACTGCTTCGTCTGAAAGGCACTTTCATAGCCTTTTCCCTGGTTTAAAGCTAATTGATGCTTAACATTCTGTATATTGTAATTCACTGGTGGACCAGTATCTTTGAAGGTGTAACCCATCATCTGTGAAAGGCTTGGTGGCAGTGTGGGTCTGCCAGCACATCTGCAGCCTGGTAGCTACTAAGTTTAGGAGACCCCTTGCCTTCTCCTGAGAACTATGGGGTTTTTTTTTCCCTTGATGGTATGTAGGATCTTCTGGCTTCTCATCTCATGGAAAAGGACTGTTGTGGCCGTGAAGACTAAAGTTCAGGGAAGATGTCTCACTGTTTGAGTGAAATGAAGACACATCAGTAGTTAAGAATGAGAATTTGGGCAGGTTTGGAAGGCAAAGTCACAGAGGATGATAATAATAATAATAATAAATAATGATGGAAGAATTATGCACTACACAGCTTGTGTAGCATGAAAAGCTGCTAACTAGGTTATGGGTGAGGATGATGACGAATCCAAGTAAAACTGCTTAATCAGGCTCAGCCCACCTTCTTACCTCCTAATAGCAGTCTGAAATCCAAATCCATGCAAGCCAAAGCATAGATGTCTAAGCACAAATGAAGGAGCATAACCTATAGTAATTTGGTATTCCTTTCCAGGCCTTTCCATACCATTTCACACCATTAAGCTTCCACAGACAGTGTTTTAGGACAAAGACAGTGCATGACTGAAGCTGGAGCAGTCCTATGGAGGGAAGTGTAGGAAAGTATTTACAGTATGGGTGTTGATCCCCTGAAGTATCCCTCTGGGATTTTTTATTGTATTTCTACTGTATTTCTACTCTCAATCCCCACCAAATGTTCAATCCAAACACGGGCTTCAATCCCAGAAAGCAGTTATGGAGTGCAGCCCTGGTGAAGTGTTCTGAAGATGTGTCCTTTTTTGTGAGCTTGCACAAATGCTGTTTCTGCTTGTGATGGGAAAGGGTTGAGGATATCAGCAGGAGCAGCCTAGTCCTACAGGATCTTTCTCCTGAGTTCCTCTAATCAGGCTATTAGTAGTTTTGTCTTAGTGTCCTGCACAATGATACTCACCAAACAGTTTCTGAAAAGATGCTTCAAAGCCTGTCAGGCATCACTAGAGCTGTTGTTTTCTCTTCATTTCTTTTTGTAAACTGACTTAAAGCCAATATCAATATTTATCTGCAACTAGGGAAGTGTTTTGCTGCCAGGAATTTGAATGTTCTCTTTTCCTCCAACTATAAATGGGGTAATTACTAATAAGAATATTTCCAAAATGAATGAGTGGAACATTAATTTCCCCTTAGCCCCAGTCTCTACTCATCCCACAAATAACCCTTTACATGTCTTTAAGTCTTATTTGATGGTTAAGTTGCAAGATATCCTGGGAATTGCTGTCCCTTGGATTTTAGTATTGTTTTGTCCATGTAAACTCTTGCTGATGGATATGTTTCTTTTGTGTCTTTCACTTGGAGTGACAGAAGAACTTTTTTAAATCACAGATTATAGAAAAAATCTGAAAAGTACCTTAAGAAATTGTTTAGCCAGCTCTATGCTCAAGGTCAGATTGGCTATACCCAAATTGTTGTCTACAGACAGCAGGCTGACCTGCCTGCATTCAGAAGCTACCTTGGCAAATCTTACAACTTCTTTACACAAATCATTCAGAGGCTATACAATTCCTGTACGTTCCCTACAGTTGCACCAAAACTTCCTCAGCTACTTGTTAAACTTATGACTTGTTGTCCTTAGCTCAATGGATATCATAAATATTTGATTCTCTTCCTTTCTGGAATTACCTTACACATATTTGAACACTGTTATCATGTCTTTCCTTCGCCTTCTCTTCCCCAGGCTTAAATAGACCAAGTCTTTTCAATCTTTCTTTGCAGGTCACATTCTCTAGAGCTCTGATCATTCCTTTTGCTTTTTTTTTGGACTTCTTACAAATGATCCTCCAATCTTTCCTGATGTGTGGTGCTTCAAACTGCATAGCCTGCCAGCTGGAATCTCTTGGTGTGAGCAGACTGGCAGGCGATCTATCAGCTCAGACAAAGCAATAAGGGGATATAATAAGGGGCAGCTGAGGACTACATGTCATCAGCTCCTAGTACCTCTATTATCTGTTAATGTTTATACGAAGTTGTATATGTCCTGGTATGCCTGCTGACACCAACAGACCAAAGAAGCCTTATGTTCCTTTCCACCTACACTTTGGCCAACTGTTCTCTGATTAATTTTCAATGGTGGGAGGTGAGATGTGTTCCAAACCTGCTCCTTTTAAAGCATCCATCATTATTAACCTACTAAGTCAACTAAAAATGTTCTTTGATGATAACTCACGCCCCTGGGGAGGAAAAGATTGGAAGAACAGTCGGAGAGAATGAGACATTTCATTAATTACCCCATAGCAACTTAGTGGGAGGCTGGATATTTTCCTAAACTCCCAAGCTGTTTGGTGCACACATCCTCCCCCACATTTTTTTCTACTTGGTACGTTATTTCCATCTCTCTGCTAAACTCTTGGTGTTGCCTGTTGCCAAACTAAGATCTTGCAAATTCTCCCTTGTTGTTGAAAACAGGGTCATTTCTATGAATCAGACTGAGAGGAGTTATCACATGCCAAGATACTTGTGATGGATAGACTGTAATGGAAGCTGCATATTTGTATGTGTAGATCAGCCTCCAGATGTGGAAGGATTCCCTCTTCTCTATCAGTTCAACTTGGGATGTGATTTCACCATGTTTTGCTTTCTCATGGAAGACATCCAAGTAAACCCCAGATTACTGTGGGAAGCTGTGCTGTAGAATTAGTTGTTGTTTTCCTTCATTTCACCTTCCAAGCCAGTCTCTTATTGTACAGTTTGCACAGTGTCCATATAAATCACCATGCTCATGGTAGAGGATTGAAGCCAAGTCCCTCAACACCAGTATTCCAGATCCCTGTAACTTTTGCCTGTAAAAAGGCTATTCAATCCAGCAGTTACATTTCTCTTTCTAAATCTCAGACTCGACATTGCTAAATTAGTTCCTAATTTGCTTTAAAAGTTGCTGTATTAGAGGAAAAGACTGTGCAGCCAGAGGCTAAGAAGGTAATGACATTTTTTTCCTAACATGCTCATTAAAGCAGGCACCCAAATACCTCTTTGGTAACCAAGCCCTAAATTGTGGAAATGATACAGTCAAGAATGAATCTGAAGTCCTTTGTCCTCTACCCTATGTTGTCTCTGAGCTGCTGTTGGATGTTCCTTACATTTTTCCTTGCCCAATTTATCAGTCACTCAAAAAAGAGAAAAAAAGATGTTATTGTTTAGCATTTTCTTTCCTAAGGATTTTTGTCTTTAATGTGATGTCAAGGATAGGCACTATATTTTTGTCTTTGGATATGGAGTTGGCAAAGTTTAAATACCTGCTCTTAAAACACTGCATAATAACGCTGAACCATCCAACATTAATTTTATGGAAAGTCAAACACTAACATAGTATATCTATGAGAACTTGTCAATGTGTATTTTTGGATTAACAGCTTATTTTAAAAATCCCTCTAATGTGCTTATTTATTCAACTAGATTGTGGGCAGGAGGTGAGATTCAAAAAGTACCTCTCAATAATTCAGTAGTGAGTTCCTGGTTACAAATTGACAGCGTGAGTTCATCAGTTAAGCATAAATGAAAGATAACTCATTTTTTTAAGTTCTCTACAGATCTCAGTTACTAATGGTGGAAGGAAAATTGCAGAGTGGAAGGAAAAATCATTAACTGTCTACACTCAAAATTAAAATTACATTTTTCCAGTCCTAACAAAGGCTGAAAGAAATGCTGGGCTGTGGCTTTTTTTGCACCCACTCACTGTACACTGTGAGCACATTTCCCCTATTGGAAGAGGACAGGGTTCTCGGCAGCACTGTCCCCCTAGCTTCCAACAATTCCAGATAACTCTGATTTCACCACACAGGGCCAGGAACCAAAATTGTGCAGAAGATCCTGACATTCAAATCCAACCCTCAATTCCCTTCACATTGAAAATGGCAGGAACTGTCAGTGTTGGTTTTGACTTGTCTCATTTCAAATAGTATCTAGCTTATTGTTTGGCTCTTTGGCTGTCTTTCACACACCAGAATTTTCTTTTTACTACAGCATCTTCACTCCATCTACTTTGTGTACAACACATTAGACAAACTTCATGAAAACATCTCTGTTTCTCAGTGTATTTGCTAAAAAGGCTTGAAGTTAATGCTTTCTCCTCACAGAAGGCACTTTATGCATAACTGGAACAGTTTTAGTTTCCTTTGCCTGTAAAATACAATATCCTTCCTTGGTGTTAATGCCACATCTGATGTATGGCTTTAAACTGCTAGGGGCAGCTGCTCTATGTTCTTGGAGGTCATTTGTTGGCCTTCTCGGGGCTTATCACCAGGGCAGATGCATGCCGGTGAAGAATCAAGGACCAGTT
Organism: Urocolius indicus; assembly: GCA_013401255.1. Lineage (NCBI taxonomy): Eukaryota > Metazoa > Chordata > Aves > Coliiformes > Coliidae > Urocolius > Urocolius indicus. The sequence goes on from WBNH01009613.1 coordinate 230,486, forward strand.
TAGGTAATGATGACTTGATACAAATGATACTTGATACAAATTTGATCTCAAGCCCAGAAACCTTTCTGAACCCACTAGAGGTGATAATGTCATATAGTTGAAGAAATATTTTGGAAATGCATGCAGTAAGTTTTCCCACCTTGTTAAAGTCAATTGCAGAAGTTGCTCTGCCATCAATAGGAGCATGAGCAAATCCCTTCAGAGGTGAAGGGCTGCCACTTCCTCAGGAGAAAAAAGAAAGAATAAAGAGAACAAAGAATAAGTATGTTTCCTAAGGATTTTTGTCTTTAATGTGATGTCAAGGATAGGCACTATATTTTTGTCTTTGGATATGGAGTTGGCAAAGTTTAAATACCTGCTCTTAAAACACTGCATATTAAAGCTTCACTCTTTGAGCTCCCCAGAGTCGTCCAGGTCTGAATCACTGCATGTGCAGAGGCAGATTAATTGGAAAGCACTTATTAACAACTTAAGAATCATCTGACCCTTGCCTGTGTGCTCCTCTTTGGCAAGTTTCTCATGCCACTGATCCAGTCAAGCCAATTCCAACGTGAGACATTACACAGAGGTACTTGCTTGCTTTACGTAGTGAGAAATAATGCAGAAAAATACACCAGCCAGATGAAAAGAAAACTCAAAGAGCATAAATGTAGAGTCAGTTTGAGCCCGAGTATGTTTTTAAATCCTCACATGCTTTCTTTCCATAGTGTTTAAAAGCATTTTGGCTAAGCCTCGGAGCTTTCTTGAAGATCAAGCTTGATCATGCTTTAGCACATCCCATGTACCCATTCATATAAGTAAGTGACTGAAGTCAAATATGTTATATTCTAATCTCCCAGTAGCTATCTCCCAGCATGATCATCTCTTTATACTAACTCTTCTCTCCCCACCAGAAAACCAGGCCACTGGGCAACTGGAAGAAGGAACCTGCTGCAGAAAGAAGCAGAGGATTCTCTGTACTTTTCATACGGGAAACTGCACCAAACAGGATGACTGACATCTTTTGAAACTGGGATATGCTGTGGCTAAGCATTATGGACCAAGTATGCCAATAATAAGTGAGCTGGAGATTTTCATCAGAACTAGGTAGAACCAGCTTGCAGGCTTGGACAACATAACCAGTCTCTTCAAGGACTCAGATGGTCATATGTCTTGACCTTTAACACAAATCCCAGTATCTGACCTCTTTAAGCAGCCTCCCCAGTGTTTATTAGTGGTGCCAATCCACAGTGGTCTGACTTTAGTTCTAATGCTCTCCTAATACATTGTTTCTTTTAAAACCCTTTTGGTTAGAAATATCAAAATTAACCCGAAAAGATATCCTCCATACAGTGCTAAAGATGTTAAAAAAGAGGGGATTAGAGGCATATTATTTTCCAGTGACTCTCTCATGTCAATATCTTTACTTGGACAGTTAGAGTTATAAGATAATTTTGGAGACTAGATCAAATGATTCCTGGCTTTCTTTGTACAACAGATATTCCTTTTTGGTGCTGTATAGAAAGAACTTGCCTTATTTTTGTTTGTTGTCTTGTAACAGTACAAATCACAGGATTGCAGACTGTGGCTTCATTTTCTGTGGTCCATCTTTCAGCAAGAGTAACTCATGTTTGAAAATGGAGGATGGAGTTTTATCCCATATGGAGTCACCCAGCTATACAAAAGGCAGTCTAGTTCCAATAAGATCGATCCATGGCAGATTAGTCTGTTCACCAAGGTATCTTCACAGCCCCATGAATGGCCAGCAGACAACTGCTCTTTCAGCTCTTGTTCTGTTTGGTATAAATGATTATACAGAGACAACACTGCATCAGCAGCAGATGTGTTTCCAGTTAGCTGCTTAGAAATCTATGTGCACTAAATCTGTGCTCCAAAGCACACTGGCTGCTCCTTTTCCTCTGGGAAACGTTAGAATCAGGCATAAGCTTCCTCATAGGCAGGATTTCTGCATCTCCTTAACCAGCTGTAACTACCTTGAGCATATTATCATTGTAAACAGATGAAATCCATCTTGCACTACTGTGTCATCTGGTTTTTAGCTGAGCTTTCTCTCTTACCCTACTATGAGTGACCTCATTTGAAAAGAATAGATTGACACTAGTGTGAGTCCTGTAGCAAGTCAGAGCAGAAATGAGTTCAGTATCCCTTTGTATGCTTCACTGTTGGCAGAGAAAGGCTTAAACCTAAAAAGAAACTGCATTGCCATGCTTTCTGCTTTCTGTTCTCTTGAATGGTTAAAGGAAGGTGGATGGACATCTTTTTTTCTTATTGTTGCTGTTGTATTTAAGGCTTTAGAGAGAAAAGGTTTTACAGGGTGAGCAAAGCTCTCCTTGGAAGTTGGTTCAAAGCAGCTCACTCCAAATAATTGATGAATATAATGACAAAACACTCCCTATCACACAACAATCACTCTCAAATGCTGTTTCCTTAACTGTGTTTTGTATTACTGGCAAGTCTCCCACTTCCATCTCCTCCACTTGGCACATACTCTCTTGCTTTCCAGTGCCTAGGGGAACTGTGTTATCATGATCAAGTGAGGAGGAAATTACAAACATGGCATCCTGTAATATTTCATTCAGGAATCAAATGCCACTTTACCATGAAGTCATTGTTTTTAGTCTATAAGATCCAGTGCACTTTACAAGTGAATTTCAGTTACTGGATATAATTTTTATACTGGTAAATAGATGTGCATGAGGTGAAGTGGATGTGATCCAGTTTTGAAGAGAACTCCATGTTTAAGTGTTGTATCGCTCAGAAATTCACCTGCCTCCAGAATCTCAGAGACTTTCTTTCATTCCAAGCAGTGACAGATGTTGTCAAGACTTGGCTTTTCAGTCCCTATATTACTATGAATCTGTGCCCAACAATGTGCAGTACAAAGATGTTGACAGTAATTCATAATTGTGGTAGGGTGTCCTTGGAGTTTTAACTAAATCCTCCTGTTTCTTGAACGGAGAAGTTCACACTTGCTGCTCAGTGAAGGATGATCCAGATGTCTGTGTCCTGGATCTGCATAAACAAAGGAACAAGGCAGCAAGGACACCAGTTAATTCCCTTGATCCCAGATTGATCTGGCTAGCACATTTCAAGTGAGTAGAATGAGCACAGAGCAGTGATCTCCCCTTACACAGATGTGGTAGATGATTTGACTAGGCACCATGGATATTTCTCCAGGATTTCCAGATACTCACAGGCTGGTCTGAGCTACTGCCCTGCCTGAGCTGTCAGTTATGTAGAAATCCAGGAAAGTCATCCAGTGTCATGGTGCCTGCACATTGTGTCTGGACAAATGTCGAGGCAGAGAAAACATTTGTATCTGGGCTTTCCCAGACACAGTGTAACCTTTCAGCTGCTACATTCAAAGTTCCCTATGAAGGTCTGTCCAAATTTTTCATTCTCTATAAATAGGCAGTGCTGGCTTCCCTCTTACAGCCTGGCCAGACTGTTTTCTCAGTGAGGACAATTAATTCTAAGGGTAATCACATTTGCTGATATCCCTGATGAATCTGTCAGTAACTGATGCTGGTACTTGGATTGGTTGCACGTCTATTAGGGAGAAAGCTCCAAGTTCATTTCCTCCAGGCAGAGAGCCAGACCTAACGAGAGATGGAAGTACAAACACTCTCAAGCAGAGTCTCACCAGCTCTCCTCCTTCAGGTCCATTCTAAATTCACAGTTATTTGCAGGGAAAAGGCACATTCAGCCCTCAGTGTCCTGTGCCAGTTGTTAGGTGAAGTTCAGCCCTGCTGCCAAGCTTCACCTAGGAACCTAAAAACAGAAGGACAGCTGATGCATTTTAATTCTCCTAACATGGAAGAACAGACTTTTTCAATAGAGGTTCAAGCCTGGTCCAAGCAGTCAGACTCCAGCAGCTCCCATTTGCCATTTGTAACTGCAGCATGCACTCTGCCTAGTGAAAAGATACAAGCTGAAGAAGGTCAAGCTGTCTTTAGTGAAGACCATTACAGACCAGTCTGACTCCACTGTCTCCAAGAATAACTAGGGAGATAAGAATGCTCTTGAGCTAGTGGGCTGTGAAAGAAATATCTAAACCAGATGCTTCTGATAGCTCTGCTGAGATGTAAACACAGCAACAGATAACTGACAGTCAAATACTTTATTAAAATCTAGTCTCATTTCTGAGGGTTAGGTATTCTTACATACTCTTCCTTGGAGTGTGTCTGACAATTCTTCCCTTGAGTATGGACTCCCCTCAGGGTTACCTTCCAGAGCTGAGTGAAAAAGAATAACCTGCTGTCATTGATATGAGTAAATAACATCATTCTGTATAAAATAAGTAATCTGTATAAAATAATTAATCATTAAACTATTCGTAGCAACCAGTCATGGTTAACCTACTTCAAATTGGAATTGTACTAATGACCTCAACGCAGAAGGCTGAGGATCATTGGCTTGGGTGGCCACTGACTCTAATGGCAACCAACACAGATTCAGTTCTACATGGATATTTCCTACATTTTAACTTAAGAAGATTAACCCACCTCGTGTAGTCTGCTGAGATATTTATTGCTTTGTTGTTCAAGACCATAGCTGCTGTCAATCATCCTGCTGTTAATTGGATTGCTGTGAGGAAAGAAAAAGAAGGAACAAAAGAATCACAGATCCATTTCCAGACCCAGAACACCTCGGAAACTAAAGACTGGTACAGTTTCACCCACACTGGCCAAGGCACTGACACAAGCCTTTTAGGAGCCAGTGAATGGTGCTGCTATGCTGATGATCGTGGGAAACGGAAACTTTCTGAGCATTTTAGTAAACAGACATGATATGGATTTTACCCAACGTGTTCAAGACTGAACATACAAAAATGTCATGCAATATCTGTATCTCAAAGCCAAAGACATAAAATGTTTGAATGCAGAGTGAGTTCTGAAAACATGCCTTTAGAACCTTCCACTACTGCTCCCAAACCTCCTTCACAGCCACTTGTGAAACTGATCCCAGAGACTTCAGTAACTGGACCCTATGCAATTAAATTGATTGGAAAACAACAAATGCTCTTTAATCTTTCACGGTCACTAAAGAGAGTGGACATATCCATGCAAACTAATGTTTTCAGAATCAATTCAAAGTGTTCACCTTTTCTAGATACCTCATGAACTGGATAGTAATCTTGGTTGCACCAAAGAATGTTATCTCTCATTTAGTGAGATATAACTGGCACGGGGGGAGCTGGCTAGGGAGTATTAAATACTATTGATTCTATGAAATCTCAGCTGAAAAATGAATTACCCTTCACAATGCTGAAAAAAAACCCTTTGAAATGTACCCTGAAAAGTAGGAGAGATTTCTCCACAAAGGAGAGCTCTTGAATAGGAGAAGCTGTTGTCTATTAGTGCTCAGTTTGACAAAATTAACAGAAACCAATTTAATGCTGCCATGAGTAACAGTGCTCTCAGGCTGGAATTGTCAGAAGCTGCTCAAGTGAAGGTTTCCCCAAGCTGCAAAGGCATCCCCCACTGGTTTCAAGGGGTTTCTTTTCAGCAATGTGAAAGGTAATTCAAGGGTAATTCCCTGCTTGATAGCAGCTATTTATTTTGGATTGCTCTGCTTATCTTTTCAAACAAAACAGAATTTGTTTTCTTGGACCTTCAATCCTTTCCTCAAACTCGTCACCCTATGAAATCTCTCCCAGATGAAAAATGTATTGAAATACAATTCTGTGGCTGTAGGAAGGGCTCTGGAAAAGGAACAGACTGGGCTGTAGGTTTTATTAACCATATATTGCATGCAATTATGCACCCCTGAGTGCACATAAAGGCTGTAATAGTATTTTTGAGTGTCTCCAGCTCCACTTCTGTGTTTGGTGATGTCACCAGCAGCTTGCAGTGAGTTAGAAGCAGAAAAAAAAAGAGGGAAATAGAATTTTATTGCTTATTTTGGATGATGTAGGAAGCAGTGATAGATGTGTGAAAGTGATTGTTGGTACGGTGCTTTTCTTGAAGACATATCTGAGGTAACCTGAGCTGCACTCTGTGTGTTTCTTATGTGGCCTAAAAAAATGGTTGAATCCGTAAAAACCCTGAAACATCACACCTACCCACTTCGGGAGCTAAGGGGAAAGTCTTTCTTCTGCAGTGCTTGCAGAGGAGAGATGCTGTCATGCTTGTCTTATTTCCATTAACTGCCTACCTTTAAAGTTGGCTTTCATGAGGAAAGAGCAACAGTCTAAGTACCAAAGTTTCATTGTAAGTTGACCCCAAAATTAAGAGCTAACACCTGACCTGATTACCACCTCTGTGTAATTTACTGTCACATGGGTAGCTGAGGTATTTTTGCTTACCTGGAATTTTTTCTTTGACTTTACACACTCCAAATTCAAGCTTGTCTGGAAGACGTGGGTTCTTTCCATCTCTGTTGCCTTTGGTGTTGCAGTGTCAGAAAGCTTGAGAAATCACTCTGAAGGTTTCCTTCTGAGCAGGGCATGTTGTCATTACAGGGAAGGGACTCACCTATGTGATGGTATGGCTCTGAGGAGATGTCAATCTGCCATGAAGTTTTGCTGCTTTCCCAGGTCCCTCTTGCCTGCCAGTGACATTCAGAACCTTGAAACAAAACCAGAATGTCATATGGTCTGTCAATAACAAGCTCATCATATGGGACAGTGCCTGAACTAAAGAGGTTATAGCTTAAACAAGCAAAAAGTAGGAGGGGAAGCTGCCTTCATCAAAGGAGACAGCCTGGCAGGTCACTGGTATAACTTCTCACAAAGCTGTCTGCCTGGCCTCTTTCAAAAGAGCCACAACCCATATATCACTTGGAGAGCCTCTAGAGTAAATCTTTTGTAAAACAAAGTGGAGCCCTTCAACCCAGCACCCAGCTATGTCTGCACAATACGTGGGTGACTGCCTTAGTGCCAGACATGATCAGAAACACATAAATCCTGCTGCACCCTGCAAGGACATGTCTGTGTGGCTTTACACTGCTTCCACTAAACAGGATGGAATGGAGGAAACAAAGTGTATGCCAACATGCAGAGGGAGAACATGGTTTTCTTAAAACCATCTTGGTTTTGTTTTCTTTTGATAGGAATGGACCTGATCCACTTGTTAATGCAGAATGCTGTGGCAAAATCAGTGTTTTCAGAAAGCTTGGAAAAAAGCTGTAACCTGTCTCTGATAATCATCTTCCCATGCCTTGCCCTGAAGGCAAAGGTTTGTTAACTATGACTGTGTGTAGCTGAACATTGTTTTCCCTGTCATTGACACTGCTCATTAGTCACAGGCAATTCTCCCTCTGTCTCACATACATACACTTGTGCACAGGCTTTCACCCTATGAACAAACAGGGCCCTATAGGCTTAACTTTGCTTAGATTCTTTGCTTGGAGGAAAGCAGTGGAAACACAGAGCAATGTGAATTGAAAGCTCGCCACCTTCTGGATACCGCAAAGAACTTCCACAGAAAAAGTAAGTACAAAAGGAACTCCAGCAACTGAAAGTAGACATGCAAGTGTCAGTATAGTGTGTGAGCTTTAGGACGGAAAAGGAAAAAGATGGATGGAGAAGAAATGCAAGTTGCATAGTGCAGCTCTGTAATCCAGCCTCCCAAAGGCTGGTGTGCTCATTTTCTCCCATTATGTTTGAGTATGTTGCTGAGCTTGTGAAAATAAGGGATGATATAGCACATGCAAGTGTGTGCCAGAATGCCTCCACCCATCCTTTCAAGATATATCTTCTCTTTTCACAGTCTCAGCTGCACATCTGCACAGAGCTGGCAATGTGCTGACACCTTGTCCTCTCCCACTGCAAGCCCCTGTGAGCCACAAAGACTATACCTCTCTGTGCCAAATTCCCCTCTGACAAGTGTTTGTACCTAGGGATGGTACATTTGTGCTCAAGAACAAAAGGTCAGAGGGATGTTTCATCCCTCTCCTGCCCACAATACTGGTTCTTTGCTCTTAATTTTACACACATAAGAGCCATATCTTGGTGTGTGCAGTACAAACAAATGGAGACTGCAAATTTGTCCTTGAGAAACAGAAGGCAACTTGCATATAAATAGACATGATTTGCGTCCTCAGGGATACAGAACCCTGAATCACCTTTGGGATGCAGAGAAAGGCTTCAGTCTCTCCTGTCTTTCTGCAGCCTTCAAGTGCTTCTCAAACCTTGGTGCATTCTTTCCTCCTGCTTTTGCCCGTGTGCAGATGTACTGGTGTTGGTGAGGTGGTATGTTGCATAAATTACTGTAAAGGTCACCTCAGTGGTATCAGAATTTCCCACTCCTTCTGGGACTGCTCAGGAGTAGCAGAGATTTTCCTTCAGCTTCAGTCAAATGCTGTTACAGCAAAGATGATGATTGCAGTAGGCATACAAATGAGTAAAGTCATATAATCTAGATTGGCATCATCTTAATTACGGTAGTGTGATCAATCTTCTTGACTGTACAAATTGCCTACCATAAACAGAGCAGAAAGCTTGAAGGCATATGGGGCAGAGCTCAGAGAGCTGTGAGGAGAGGGAACTCCAAGGGCAATTTGAAGGTATGAGGTAGTATCAGCCTCCAAAAATTGAGTCTCCTAGGTGAGAAGACAATTTGAGCATCCCCTTTTTTGCTGGGGATTCACATTAACCAGCAGGCATTATGCTGTAAGGCTTCAAGGCCAGCAGGTACTCACAGCTGTGTGTGATCTGGTTACAATTCATCTGAAGTTCACAGGATATCCTGAGTTAGGGAAAAGTATGCAAATGCAGTTCCTGTACACTGTGGTACATCACATCTAGGTTGCTTTTCCTTTTTGAAGTGAGCAGGAATTACAGGAACAGTGCTGTTCTCAGTCTCTGTCATCACAACATTGTTGTCTGGCTAACAATGCACTGGTAGTTTCTGTTATCACTCATCTTTTAGCAAGACTGATGGCTTTAGGGTTTTATCCCACAAAACAAGCTTCTGTTCCAGGATACAATGTAGAGAAAGGCAGGAGTGTAACTGTAACTTACAATTTTGCCTTCTAGCTGCAGCCTTGCATCAAGGTATCCCTTTGCCACCTTGAATCACCAAAACACAGACCTGAAGCTAACCTCATACCTGGCAAAAATGAGGCCACTCTTGAGACATTAGATTTGGTGGCACTGCTTCATGAAGTTTCATCACAGTGATGACACTAAGGCAAAAGAACAACCTTGCGCTGCAATATTGCACAGATGCCTGAAGAAAAAACACCACTGCCAGCATTAATATCCCAGGAGAGACATGTGAACCCATATCAGACCATCGCAGAGTAACTTCACAATTTGTTGTCTTCTCTACTCAGGTAATTCCCTGAATGTCCCCCAACCTGAGGCCCAGTAAGAGATATGGTTATTATTCTGTGGCTCTGGGCCAGGTGGTGTTTGGTGTATTCAAGGCTTTGTATTGCAGACATTAAACTCAACATAGTGGAAGATTTCTTGGAATTTTCCACTAGCTGCAGAGGAGACTTTAGTCTAAATCCTTGTAGCTCCTTTAATGTATCTCTTCAGAAGACATCCCAAAATTATTAACATCAATGCTGTTTAAATTTTTTTTTATTCCTAGTGATATTAACTACTGAATTTTGTGACTTGCAGCTAATGCTCTGTACCTGCAACGAATCCCTTTCTTGTTCTCAGGATAAGAAAGTAATCTCAAAAGCTTTTTGAATAAGCCCATGCTGTGCAGATTTCAAGCAGGGACACATAGAAGAGCCCTTGCAGATGTACTCTGTTACAAAACTGTCATCTGAAATAACATGGAAGCGCTTTCATAGCAGAACTAACATATTTATGCTGTCATAAATCTTGCACATTTATCTTTTATCTTTGAGTTTCCCCTCTGCTGTCCGTGTCCACACAGCTCTGTCCAAAATTCTGCTACCAAGAGCAGTCTCTTTTTAATTACATCCATTTTCCTCACGGCACCTGTCTTTCCTTTACATTTCCACATACAGACCTGGCTCCTCCTCCTACTTTTTGTGTCTCCCTTTGGGCAGGACAACCAGACAAGCTGGACTGACCCATCTAGCCCCAGAGTTCAGGTTCCTCTTGTGATATCAAAGACAGTCTTGTAGATCCTGTATTGTCCCACATTGCAGAAGCAGTACTATGGCCTTTTTCTGTTACAGAGCTTTTCCTCTTCCATCTCCTCAAGCCACCGACTGTGGAACACATCTAGTACTTAATCCTGAAGCAGGGAAGAGAAGCATCCACACCATCCCTCCCCAACCCCTGCAGAAAACCTCTTCTCCATCCTCTTACAGTTACCATGAAAATGTGTCCTTGGCCATTCTGAACCCTCTTTTCCTTTAGGGGTCAGTGGGCATGAGAGGTCCCTGTGGAACTGTCAGAGCTCCCCAAATGCCTCTTCTGCCCCTTGGTGCGACCCTGCATGAGCCCAGCCCCAGCTCCGGATGGTGCAGGGCTGGCCCAGCTGGCTCCAGGAAGGATTCTAAGACTTGCAGGTCACACTGCATGGCTTGAGTGGGGCAGGGGGAATGTGAACCCCCATCTCTATCGGTCCCTCTCTGTGGGAAGGGGTTGCTGCTTTAGGACAGGGCTGGCAGAGCAGCGCTGTGCCCTGGGGTTTGGCCTGAACCGCGGGGGTGAGCAAGGGGTGCCCATGGCCATGGCAGCGGCTGCGGGACGGGCAGGGGAGGGCGTGTTGGGGCCACTTGGTGATGGCACCCCCTCAAATGTGTGCGGGGAGGGCACTGGGCGCTGTCAACCGGGCTGGTGAAATTCCTTTCGCATCAGGGGATGGCTGAAGGCTGCCAGTGTGTTATCTCCCTAATGAACGCTGCAAACTCACCTCGCTGGCCCACTGCTGAGCGTATTGGAACCTTCCCACCCCCGCGCCCAGGCCAAGCTTCGGGCTGTTGGTCCTTGGTGCGTCCCGGTGGCATCACAGGTGTGTAAATGTGGCATCAACCTAAAGAGGCTGGGGGGGTCTGTTCAGAGCCACAGCCTCCCTGGGTTTGCAGCACCAGTGCCAAAGTACTTCAGCAGCTTCAGCTGACGTTGCTGAGACTTTTGCTGTGCTCAAAATCTAAAACCAGCCTTTTAGATGTCAGCAATATCCAAAACTAGCATGGGAAGCACATTCAGATTTCTGAATTGTGACGGTGTAATTAAACTTGTTTAGGGCAAGGGATGTTACACCCTACCCTTATACAGGCTGGGTGGTTCCTGTCTCTTTTCTTTTTGCCACACAGATCCATCCTCTAAAAGGACTAAAAGCTCTTTCCTGGGTGGTGTAGTGGGAACACTTAGCAGCTAATCCGACCAAGACAAACAGGGCACAGGAGTCTAAAGTTCTTTTGGAGCAAGCAGACAGTGGTAAGGGGAAAGGGAGTTTTGCCTTTATCTGTGGCCACTGTAAAATCCCTTGCTGTGTAGCAGCTACTCCAAGGTTATTCTTTGTCCTAATTATGCTCCTGGGTATATGGGAGAACTTATATATATATAAATTTTATCAGACTTGCCTCCAGTCCTTCCTTGGCGTGACTCCAAACGTAGCTCAATATGTGCCTAGTGGTGTGTGAACCCTGGACACATTCACTGTGTGAAATCAGTCCTGACTAAAACCTTTACTCTGCAGATGCAGCAGAATTGTCATGTTACTCTATTTATAGACAGGCTATAAATGACTTGAGAGAGGTCAGGTGAGAAAGTTGTGGCAAAGCTGTGAGGTAAATAAGCACTTCATAGGTAATGGCAAGGAGAGGGAGGGCAGTTACATTCGTTTAGACATTCTAATTCCCGTTAAACTGCTGTTGCCATTGGATTAGTCCCTCTCTTTTCTATGCTTATTTGTACCTCTGGTGTGCAGTGCATACACTTTACTCCTTTCCTAGGCTGGAGAGAGCAGTCCCAAAATCTTTCATTTCTGGTCTGTTACAGATTAGGTGGGAAACTTTCAAGAGCTGGGCCATTTTCCTAATGCCTGATATTTCAGACTCACTGATGCAGCTTTGTAGCAGAGAGCACAGTCAGCGGGACATCTACAGGAGTTGCATGGGGTGGCAGGTACCGTGCTTCTTGCTATTAGTTCTAAAAAAAATAGAATATGTTTCATTGCAGATCCATTTCCAGAAACTCTGTGCATTTTGCTGTAACGCTACCCTAATTTTAAAGGTGGCAGGCTGCCTTTCCAATAGTCCACACACATGACAGTGCGACCTGTAAGTAACTTAAAGATGTGCAGTCTTCCATTTGCTTATCTTCTTGTAGCTTACCAGAGGGTATCTCTGCTATGATGCTTATCACCCTACTGAACTACTCACTCAACCATGCTGGCGAGGCTTGTTCATTCAGATTCTGCCTTTTATGGAACAGTCCTGCAAAACTGGAAACAACTGTTCCCTGGTACTCATTTGTGTTCAGCCGATTTCCCATCTACACTTCAGTGCAGTTTAATTGGGATGTGAATATTAAGCTTTTTCTGAAGTGCTATTTTCTTCCTGCTTTCCTAATATTACATATAGAAATGCTGATGTTCTCTGGATGCCAGCTGCTTTCTGGAAGGCAAAAGGGAGCTTATTAACAGTTACCTCCATTCTTAATTGATGGTCTAGCCAAATCTGCAGTTTATGTCAGCATTAAAATGGTAACTGTGCCTGATACAGATATAAACGCAATGAATTGCATGTAGCTCTTGATTCCCCTTGTGTGTCCGTTCTGTCAAACGTTTGGAAAGAACAAGGGAAGGGAATAGGATAGTGAATTTGAAACCTTTATTTCCATTTGCTGAAGTCAAATGACTGGAATTAAATGTGACCTGTCTGAAAGCCAAACTTGTTTCCAAAAAGTGCATGGGGAGCTAAGATCAGAAGACACATTACAAACATTGCAGTAGCATAACTTGAGGCAAGTGCAATCATTTACTTGACTAATGAATCCCCTGGGCTGCTAGCAAGAGAGCAAATCTCTCATTCATCTTCTTAATTTAATAAGCACAGGGGTTGGCCTTAAGGGTAAATGAAATGCGTAGTGATTCCATGAATGTTTCGGCAAATTGATGTACAATAAGATAAGGGAGATCCAGCAAATGGCTTACTTTATTCTGAGAGACTGTCAATGGGTTTTAAGGGAGAGAAACTAAAGCTGATAGCTCTGTGCAGTTCTACTCTTCATTTCTCTCCCAGTCTCTCCAATTTGTATGTGCTAGGATTTCTTTTTTGTTAGGATATTATCTAGTGAGCTTAGTACAAAACGCCTGTCATCCTTGGTGCTGCACATAAGACAGCCATCAGAGAGATCAGTGAGCTTGCTGAGCTATGCAGGATGTGAAAGACTGAGCAGGGAATGCAATCTGTCTACAGCAAAAAACCCCTTTTTGGTCCTGCATGCCTGTGTGTATGTGCTGTGAGTTATAACACCTTGGAAAGGTTTGTAGAAGAGATGGAGAATGCCTGTACTTGTGGGAGCTAATGAGGCTCATTCCTGTCTTTCATGCTCTTAATTACTTTAGAGAAGAGATCAATGGTGTGAAACAATGAAGTGCTTTAATGGCTGAAACAGGATTGTTGGTTTTGATCTCACAGCAGTTGCTGTGTGATCACCTCAGTGAGTGTTACACGTTAGGGAAACTGAGGCAAAGATGAAGTCATGGTATTGCTACAGATAATACACTTTTAGTATAAGGACAGAAACACAGTAAGGGAGATTCTGACACATGTAACAAATTTGCTAGTGGTTTTTTTTTTCCTTTAAAACCCAACAACAAATAAACTCCCCCAAAGGAAATACTTCAATTAAACCATGAAGCATATAAAATGACTTTTGGGATGCTGGCTAAACTATAAAGAAGTGAAAATGGGAATGCTTGTTCTTGAGTATTGTCAGAGAGAGGATTTGGGGATTAGATGGTCCATTGCTATTGAATGTAGCTCATTACTTACCAGCTTCCAAGGCCCTTTACGATGAACACAAAACATAGAGCAGATAACTGAACTGAGCTGAACTGTCCAAAAATTAGTGGCTTTTGGAATCTCATGAATTTCAGAGCCCTTGAAATCAAACTGGATGGTCAGATTTTTTGTTAATGAAGGTAAAGTATACAAATATAATGAAGTTCGTATGTTGGAATCTGAAGTAACTGCATTTTTAACTCTAACTTGATTGGGGTGGAAGTTGCAGAATATGGACTTAAGTTATGAAACTTCATTTATATGCATTAGTATGGTTCTGCATTTCAGTAAAATCGTTTCTAATAGAGTGGTTTTGGATTCTTGCCAATATTTGCTGAGATGCTCTTTTGGAGCTTGGTGACTTTTGAGACTAATGTGTGGCAATTTTCTACTTTTAATTGAGGTAAATCATTGTCACATGCTAAACAAGATGTTGGCATAATGTGAGCAGCATCACTCTATTTTAAGGTTCAAGTTGCAGTTCTGAACCTGTCAAAGATTGAAGACCTTGAAAATCTCAGTATTGGTGCATTTATGCTAGCACAAAGCAAAACTTTCCAGAAACACCAATTTGTTGACTAGATGGGGAGTAAACACACACAGAAGCCATGTGAAGAGCCAGCTCTGGTCTTCTGTAGTTCCCCAGGCCAAATGCAGCAGAGTTGTGTGATGCCTGCAACTTCACAGCCTGAGTGGTCATTGCTGGTGATGCTGTGTTCAAGATGCTTCTGTGTCAGGGCACAGTCAGTTTTGGAGTGTGGATAGCTTAATGTTTTATCAAAGATAATTGGACTGAATTGGACTGCGAACATTTTGCCCTTTGCAGTATTGTGGCTGTATGAGATGCATATTGTAGGAAGCATTTTTATTCACATGAGAGAAAACAATTAACTAAGTGTTTGGGTTTCAATGAGCCTGGGCAGGAGGGAAGCTTCCAAAGCTGGACATCCTCATATCCACTCAGACTAAATAAGATGTTTGGCATTAAATGGTTTGTGCTGTCAAGCCTTTCTGGGAACTAAAAGGTTTAGGCAGATATGTTGAAGTCAGAATGTAGTCAGAGCTTCTGCTTGTTTACAGAGCAGATGGTAGTGGGGAGGGAAACAATCTCATCAGGCCATGGAGTGTCATTCCCTTTGGTGTTCCCTCACCTGTGTTTTGACTTTGACCTGGTCAGTAAAGGCCAGATCCACCCCTAAATCAGACTTCAGACATGAGGAGTGCTGGCATAGGAAGAGGGAAAGAAGGTGTGTTGGCTCTGTAGCCGGGATGCAGATGATGGGGGATACATGCCTCTGTATCCTCCAAGTCCCTATGTGATTTGGAACAGTCTTAAGGTCTTGTAGATTGGCTGCTCACAGCTATTCCAGTTAGCTACTCTGTCTTCATCCTGTCTGGAGACAACACTTAGTCTTATCAAAGAAACAACTTTAGTGAAGGAAGGGACATGCTGTGGCTGAGCCTGAGGGACACTTCATTCCTCTGGAAGAAGGTAGGCTGTGTAGATCTGCTTATGTTCCTGCTTGTAAAGTCTATCCTTTCCCTGACTAGCAGAGCTCATCAGATGTGTTGAGCTGATGCAATTTGCTGAACTAACAAAATTATGCGTTTTGAGATAACCCAGTAGACATACTAGCTCTGGGTGCAAGACTCAGGATAAGAGACTTAATTCTTTGATCCTCTCTCACCCCCTGGCTTGCTTGTTGGTGAGTATTTCCAAGCTGCTTGCTGATTTTACTTCAGCCAAACTAACTCTTTGGTGCTTTAGCCTGTTTTCACTTGAGAGTGCTTTTTGTGATGGCGTATTAGAGTAATGAATGCTTTTGGCTGTACTGCTAGTTGTCACTTCCTTCCTAAGAGTCTGGGCAACATTTAGCTGTGTTAGATGCGGAGAACAAATAGTGAACGCATTAAGCTGATTCAGCCCTGTGATCATCTCTGCACACACCAGTGCCCAGATAATGTTACAGTTTTTGTGTGAACCTGCTGAGCATTGGGGTGAGACAGGCCAGCAGTGTTGGCTGAGACATCAGATTTCCCGTTCCAAGTTTGGTGTTCATAGCTAACTCCAAACTTGCAATTTTTTATCAAACTGATGTCAGACATACAAGAATTAAACCCTTCCTGCTGGTAGACTCCATGCTGTCAGCAAACCTGATGTACTCCCAGGTATTGGACCCCAAGTGTCCCATCTCCCAGCCATCTCTCTTGCTGAGATGGCTCTTTGCATGACTGAGAAGCATCTGGATTAGTGTGCTGTGCTGTCCTGTGTGGCTGGTGAGCAAGTGACTCCAGAGAAGCTTGCCTTGTAATGGCAAGAGCTGAATGATAGGGATGTGCAAGTGCTGTAATACCAACTGGGTCTGTGTTTGCATATTGCTGTGTCTCTGGGGGTGACCAGTGCCAGATGCATCTGAGAGAGGTGCCAGAAACTCCTTAGTGTGCTCTTCCAGAATGTCAAACTCTTCTGTCTGCTTCACAGAGCAATAAGATCTTTTATGTCTTCAGTTGAGCCTTCATATTAAAAATGGTAGCTCTGTACCTCATTCCAGAGATTGCTGGGTTTCATTTGGCCAGAGGTCCAAACCTCTTCTGTGCTCTTGCCCTGGGAGATTTAGCCTTAATGCATTTATCTGTGTGTACAAGGAGAAGAGAATGTTTCTGTTTTCACAGATGGCATAGATTCAGGAAATCCAGTCAGCTGGTGTGGATCTGGAAACCATTCTGCCCTTATTAACACCCTCCGATGATATAAACAGAGAATCCCCTAAGCAAGGAGCAGTCTAAATAAAACTCCAGGCCAAACCAGAACATCTAAGGTGTGCCAGATCTTGCTTCAGGGAAAGAGAGAGGATGGGAAGTGCCAGGAAAGAGATCTTAATTTCCAAGAGAACAGCCCCATGATTAAGGAAAGTCTGTACTCTTGCCTTTCCCAGAAGAGAGAGCAGAGTTGAAGAAGGAATATCCTAGAGAAAGGGCTTTTCTCTGCCACTATCTTGTCTCTTCTCTTGGAAATGACTGGTGAGGTCTAAGCCAGGAATTGTCTTAAGACAGAGACTGGAGGTTAGAAAGCCTTTATAAATCTAAGCCCATATTTGCTATCTCCCTCAGTTTCCTGTCTAGTAGAAGAAGAGCAACTAAAAATATCTATCTGCAGAGCAGTGTCTGTGCCCGTGGTGGGAACCCTGAGGTCTTGCTGTATGGCATGTCCTTCCCAGTTTCTGGAGGGAGATCTAGTGCCTGCAAATGTGTTAAATCAGAGCTCAGGCATCACTTGCCACTGAGGAAGGTGCTACAGCTTGGGATGCCTTTGTTCTCTGTGCCCTCACCCTGACTTGTGTTTGTAGTGAGGAGTGCATTGTGGAGCAAAGTGATCTTGAGTGGGTTGTTTAAAAGGCTGTTCCTATGTCCAGCCAAATGGACTGGGACAGTTCTTCCAGGATTGACATCTGTGATCAAGACAGAGATGATAAAGGAGCTAGAAAATGCTGTGTGATACAACTTTGAGAGCCGAAATAAAAAAAAAAAAAAGAGAGCATTTATTCCATATTTTTTTCTTCTACTGTCTTATCTCTTTCTGTTTTCCTTTTATCTCTCTTCCCTTTTTGTTCATGTCTGTTCTTCCCCTGTAATTCCTAGTGTAACTGAGAAAGAATTTAATACGCTGAGACAGGAGAGAAGTTGTTCCACGCATTGCAGATGCACAACATGTCTTCATTAACTCCCCATGACATTCAAAATAGCTAGAGATAAAGACAAACTAAATCTGGGAAGACAAATATAAATACTGCTCTCCCCTTCCTCTCGCCCCTGCACAGAGCACCCCCCTAGGGCATGCATTCAATTACTGAAGATGAATGGAGCAAAGCAGTGCAGCATTTGGACTGCTTTGACTGGCGCTTCCCTCTTCTGCCATCAGATGGCCCCACACTTCATGAAATCTGTTCTCTGCCCAGAGTCCAGCCTGGGAAATGCTCCATAAGATCTGGAATATTTCCTTTTCCTGGTAGGGTGATAGCTTACCAGGCAGTCAGGGATGGCTAACAAAACCCTGAGCAGGCATTGCTACATTTCCCATATCTGTGCTGTCTCTTTTTTACCTCCTAAGGTATGGAAGGGAAGACTTCGGTGTTTAAGGCAGGAGATGGGGAGTGAGGAGCCAGGCTTGCTCTCCTTCACTCTGCTGTCTAGGTGTGAGCAAGAGACGGAGCATCTCCCCTGGGGTGTGCAGACAGGCTGGTGGCAGTGGGAGGCAGGAGTGCTTGCTGAGAGAGGCCGCATGTGTGGTTGCTTCTGCTCTCCAGCAAATCTAGATGGCATTATAGAGAGCTTGAGGCTATGATTAGCTCTTTCTGAGAGTAGGCTGGAGTTGTTCCATGTACCGACGTCCACCTTAGTTTGTCTCCCCAGCACATAGAGTTTGGGTCTGAACTGTGCTGTTGTGTAAGCAGAGAAGATGTGTTTAGACCATGCAGGGAATCATATCGTGGAATTTGACACAGGACCCTATACTGTAAAGTGTTAACATATTATGGGTCCTGCTCACCAGTGGTTAATGTGTCTGTATAGGTCTTCATTACTCCGAGAGAGCTGGACTAAAACTTGAGGGTTTTTTGGGGAGAAGTGTCTCTGCCCTGGCATTGCTTCTAGGTACTCAGAACACCTCCAGCTTGCTCTGACTCAAAGATGCACAAAGAGCTGCTCTTTCATGCATCCTTTCTTATACTCCACCAGACTCAAACTCCGTTCAAGCTTTACTTATGTGGAAGTCTCTCTGTGATCTCTCACAGCTTTTCTGTTGCTGCAGTGCTGCAAGAGTTAGGATGAGCTCAGATTACTGTGAGCTGGGGAGAACAGCTTCCCAAGGAAGGACTTGCCATCTCCTACCATTATAGTCTTTTCAGTTCCTTACCTCTCTGTGCACAGCAGATGATTATCTCACAAAAGCATTCTGGGTTTTCTCTTTTCTTTTTTTAACTGTGTAGTTCAAATTATCTTTCCCTAAGTGCATTACCTTGCATTTGTCTGCACTGAACTTCATCTGACTTCATGCTGCCCATCCACCTAGCTTTGTTAAATGTAATTGAAATTGAGTTTAGGCTGGGGTGAGGCCTGGGGTTGATGTAGCAGAAAAACAGAGGCCTGTGCTTCCAAGATTGAAGAAATACCGTGAGCTATTGCAGTTGTTGAGTCCTGTTAAATCCAGTTGTGTTCATGTTACAGTGAATTAAGTGAACATCAGAAAGGAAAAGGCAGGGCAGAACTGCATCTTGCTACACCAGGCTTAAAACTAGAATAACCAAATAGCCTTTCTTACATGGATTCACATTTCATGGTCCTTTGTGGTCAGAATCTGTCCCTTGGAAATTGACTAGAAACAGCAACTTCTTTCTTTCTCTAGTATGAGCAGGCTGAAAGAGCGAGATGAGAATTGTTCCTTCATGTCAGAGGACACAACCCCTCAGGGTTCACTATAGCCCAAGCAGGAGTCCAGACACAGTTTTCTCATTAGGAACAGTTTCTGCTTCCAAGAACTTAAGTAAGTTCATCTACACGAATGAGCTGGTGAATAGTCTTAACGATTTACTCTGATTGTTTCATTGTTTAAATTACTCCAAGTAACTAGCTAATCATAAGAAGTTGAGCTTTTAATAGGAATAGTGGGGGTAGAGCCACAAACTACTGTTAAAACGAGGTTGTTTCTTATGAAAAGAATTATACAGTCCAGTAGACTACAATAGTGGAGGACTGTATTCAGCAACCCAGGCAATACCTCTCCATCCTTTACTGTTAAAAGCCTTTTGTGGTGTAAGGTGTCATGCTGTTGAGAAGGACCCAGGTCTGCGTTTGGAGCAGTGAACTCACTGCTGTTGCATGTAGCTTGCATACAGGTCAGATGAAATGATGTGTACATCAGTCCATCAGTAACAGATTCAGAGTTCAATTTTTCCCTACTGCAGATAGCAGAGGAAGGCATTTCAAAAGGTGCTCCTCTGTTCCTATGCTTCTCCTTATAGAAACCACAGCTGTAAATCACCTGCTCAAACACTGTAATCAGCTTGGTGCAGGAGCTTGGATAGTGGGATGTTGAACCCCCTTTAAACTCTCTTAGTATGGGATTTTTAAGTCTTGCAGCCCTTCTATGAGGTTGTATCATCATACTTTATTTACAGAGCAGACACCTGAAAGGGGGAGAGGTTCTGATCAGCTGTCCAGCTCCAACAGAGATGAAACAGAGGGGAGCCAGTGGGTGATGTGAGTTGCAAGTACTCTGCTTTGTTTTGCAGCAACGACCAGCCAAGTTCTGCTGGAGATCTCCCTGCTGTTCCCTGTACTGCCTCACCTTTCCCTTTGACGGTGCTTTGTGGTTCTGTTCCTCTCTCTCCTCGCTGTGTTTCCTTTAATGGCTTGTTATTGCCTTAGTGGGGTTTTTCCCTCCTTCAGTCCCTGTGACTCACACAATGAACAGCTCCAGCATCCCTGTACATGACTAGCAGCTTCAGGTAACATTTAGTGGCAATTAAATGAGATTCTCCTCCCCCAGCCTGCCCCTTTGTTGAATGAATCTAAAAAGGCTTTTATGGAAGGGGTGGGGGGTGGGGGGGGAATGCAGGAGGGAAATTAAAAGGGTTCATAAAAGTGAATATTAAGAAAAGCCTAATGAAGGAAATGAACCTCCTGAGAGATCAAAGCTGAACCTGCTGTGCCAGTGCAGAGAGTTTAGGCTTTTTCTTATGTTTCCACTGGCATAAAAGCACATGTACAAATATTTCTTCCCACAGCTTTAACTCTTAAAGTCCTGTGTGGTTGGCATAAAGTGCCTGTTTGTGTTTTGTCTGTTTCTAGGGCTCAACTGCTTCATTAGAAAGGTATGTGAAGCCTCCTTTCACTTCTGGAGAGCATTGGGTATCCCCATGGTCCATCAGGCTCAACAGGATAAGGAATACCACCTTCTCTAAGAACCAGGTCAGCTTTGTGCTTTGTTTTGTGGCATTGCTCCTGCCTCTTGCTACAATGGCACTACAAGGAAAATCATAGAGTCATTTAGGTTTAAAAAGACCTAAATATCACTGCAAGTAGGAGATACAAAGGCAATAGCCCTCCATTCCCCTGGATGTCTCATGATGGAGATGGTATTGGAAGGTAGGAAGCGGCTAGTGACCTGGTTGCGTAAGTCATGGAAATGTTATGAAGTCTTAAAATTCCTTTTTTTTTTTTAAATTAGAAAAATAGGGAGCTCTCAAAAGGCTCTGAAGGGGAATGAAAGGTTGACTGAGTTGCATGTAGGGGAAGTTCCATTAATCATGAAAAGCAAACTGAAGGCTCTTAATTTTAACCAATTTTTGTAGGCCAGGCTCCCCATACCCGTAATTTTTCCATTACACATGTAATCTCCTTTCTGAAAAGGACTAGGTTTGTTTAGCATCAGGCTTTTTGGTTGTTGTGAATTAAAGACTGGATGGTTCAAATTTGTCAGGGGCTGGCTCTGGTCTCCTCTCCTCATCTCGTCACTTGTCGCCCTTGCACAGGTCCCAAGGCTCTTACTTTTAAAGTGTTTCCATGTGTTTGAGAATAGAATAAAAATGGGGCTGCACAGAGTGCCTTATGCACTCACAGCTTCCCAGAGTGCTAATGAGGAACATATTGGCAGTAAGTGGCTGAGTAGAGCAGTATAGCAGGAACAACAACTTGCATGCAGCCTTATTTATTGCAGGCCTGTTTCTCAGAGAGAGGGAATGTCAACCTGGATTTGGACTTTCACCTAATCTTCTCTGAAAGTACCCAGAGATATTAAGTGGCCACCTACTCTGCTGCTGGACTTCAGTTTAAAAGCAGATCCCAAAGCCTAGTTCTATGAAAGCAAATTACTTGCAGGCGCAGTGGTGGCTGTAGGTCACGGCCATAAGCCTCAGGCTTGGTATAAAACCTGTGGACCTGATACTTTTGTGAGTAAGCTGGGGTGATTTTGCCATGGCTGTAGTGCTGCTGGTGCAGGATTGGTGGCAAAGCAGAGGGAATCATTTCCCTTTCCTCTACTGAAGGGTGATACTACACTGCTACAAGAGAGCTAGCCAGAGTGTAATATTCCCAGGACCTAGTCTAGGAGAAAGCAGTGGGCTTTTTCAGGTCTGCATGTTGTGAAACAACTCTTCTGGCTTCCATTTCAGCCTGTTTGAGCAAGGAGATTGGGAAGAAAACAATAGGAACCAAAGACCAAATTCAGTGATCTACACTCAGACTCAGGGAACCACATGGACATGCACATGCCCATGACCAGAGCCTGATATTCCAGACTGGTCTGCTGCCTTTTAAAAGGAGTAATGCTGTCTGAATGGACCAAAAGGAGGATTTATTAATGGACCAGCACATGTTGCATTGCTCAGTCTCTGTCTCATTGCCCTGTTTGAACAGTATTCATAACTCACTCTGCTGTGGGTGCTCCACTGTAGTGCCCCGTTCTATAGGAGTATTCCTTGCTTAATATAGAAAGCAATGACAAGTATTCCTGCTGCTATTAAATTTGTGTTCATGGGAAACGCTGGAAATGTCTGATAAACATTTGATAGATCTCCCCTCTGCTACTAAGGTGCTTTCAGGAATCTATAGGAGTATTGAATTTGGCCCAACAGCAGTATTGAATTTGGCCCAATGAACTTTGTCACACTTAAAGCTAATCATTGACTTATTTTTATAACTAGTTGCCTGATGAGATTCATGATTATCCATATGCATCCTAACAAATTTATTATATATTTGAACTAAACTTTCTCTGCTTTTTTCCATTTACCCAGATCAAATCAGACAAAGCTATGATGGAGAACACTCTGCCGTTTATAGCACTGACCAGGTAGCAGTTGGTTGACAGTCACAGCAACCTAAAACCAGTGCATAGTTTTAAAGGAGCCTTCTTCAAGGTGAACAGAGGAAATTTTTAAAGAGAGTTAAGTTTTTTATTAACAGGCTGACCCAGCTGCTTCAATAGTGCAAAACTGACATTACTCTGATTTACCCTGGCTGAGAACTTCACCCTCTGCATTAAATTACACAAATTACTCTGAATATTGCAAACTACAGTCAGTCCTTTCTTGCCAAGGGATGAGCTCATGATTCCTCACTTGTCTTGTGAGGGTTATGATGACCTAACCAGGACCAAAGGATGCAAGTTCTCGCAGCTCCCATTGACCGCTGTTTGTAGCGGGAATGGTGACTTCTCTGGAAACCACTGCTTTATCAGCAGCAACGTGGGAATGATAATTCCTCTGTTCTTCCTGGAGCTGGAGGAATCTATCAGTGTCTGGTCATGTTATCTGCCTCGTAGAAGGTTATTTCCAATTCTGTACTTCGTCTGTTTCTTGGTACTGCAAACAACAGAGCTTCCCCTGGGGATGGTGGTTCCCATTCTAACTGGGTGTGAGTTTTGTCCCTGCACAAACTTGCTTATTTGCCTCTCAGGCTTTTTACTGCTTATGCAGGGAACAAGGGAGACAAAGCAAAGCCATCACGCTTATACTGAAAAACCTTATAGTGAAGGAGGAAGCTGGCTCAAATTAAAGCAGATGCTATGTGGGAACAATTACCTGAGAGAAACTCTGGAAGCGGTGGAAGAGATAATGAAACACCTAGGGATTTGGGAATCAGCTTTCCAAGCAGCAAAGGGGTTAGCAGTTTAGAGTTGGAGCATGCAGCTGTGGTGAGAATCAGCTTCCCTTTTTCTCTGCTCCTCCTTTTTCCCCTCTTTCCTCTCTGTGGTTTGGGAGATGAAGGAAAAGTGACCTTTGGAGCACAAGTCACATTACCAGCAAAGACCCCAGGCTGCAATGGTGCTGTGCTTGAAATGCAACTTACTGAGCTCAGCTCCTACCTGCAGCCCTGGCCAAGGCAAACAGGGAGCTGTTTGGCATGGGAGCTGCAGCAGGGATCTTGCTGGGTCCTGACCCATCTGTCTGTCAGCAGAGATGCTCTCTCTCTTTGCTAGATGGGCTGTCGCTGTCGCCAGATCCAAAGCACCGTGAGCTCTACATGGATGTGAACTTAATGCCCTGTGACTTCAGGAGAATAAGAGCAGGATGAGTGCCCAGAAATCATCCAGCTGTGGATTCCCTGGAGCCTGAGGCTTAGCTAGTTCCCCTCCCCTTTCTCTTCTCCTGCATGTAAGCACTCCTATTCCATCAGCTCATCTGAAAGAGCCAGCTTTGTTTTCAGTTTACTTATATGGCTTCCAGTACTGCTGATAGGGAATTTAGCATATCTGTTAATAGCAGGCTGAGCTGGGAGAACCAGGGGTTGAATAACACTAACTGGGTTTCTGTATCTGTTCTGCCAAATGCTCAGTGTTAGTTATGGCTGTTTCTATCTGGTCCAGTAAAAAAAACCAGAATTTGGATAAATTGTCATTCCTGCAAAATACCTTGCACTGTTCCAAATGAATTCGGGGGCGGGGGGTGGGGGTGTGCACCATCCATAGCTCAATGGTGCAGGCAGCATCCTTTGCCCTTGCAATGTACCCAAAAGTAGAAGTCGGGCCAACTTTTGGCAGCTGAAGGCCCCCAGGAGATCCACTCACATCTCAGAGCCCTCATTCCAATTTGGTTTTCGACTCGTTATTGCCTTGACTCTCTGTACTTCAGTTCCTTTCTATGAGTCTGAGGGTATAAGTGCCTATTGCCAGGGAGATGTGTGCTTCAGCTGCTTCTCTGTGTTGACTTCTGTTGACTCAGAGCCTAGTTCAAGGTCTTGCTTATAAGATTGAAAGGCTTCTATGGTACTGGCTGTGGATAACACTTCGTTCAGAGCTATGGATCTATTGAGCTGCTAAAAGAAAGTTTGTGTGTTAAAGATGGCTGATTTGTAAGAGATGGGCTCTGCCCAGAGGCTAGGTGGATTGAGACACAAAGAAAAACATACCGTGAAATTACTGAAAACACTGTTTTTCAACCTGTGCTTTTTGACCACTTCTAAGGAGTTGCTAGGATATTTTCAGAGGAGCTTGTTGTCAGTATGCAGATATCTGCCTTATGGGGGAGGAACTGTGTTTTAGGAACTTGAATACTACTAATAATGCAAAAACCTCTCCATTTCAACAATCTCAGCTTTTAATATGATTTTTCATGTAAATCTTGTCAAAACTGTCAAGCCTTCAATCATAGAGGTTCATCTTGCATACTATAAACCCTCATAAAGTGAGATCTGTATGGCTTGCTACTTTCCTATGTGTTTTTTTTTACCCATAGTGAGGGGTTCAATAGACTGTGCTCTTTCTAAGCCAACACACAATTTGCCCCAATTGATATGTGACTTCTCTTCTCCCTTTTAAATCTAAGCAAAGACTATAAAAGCTACATTGAGTGCATGCTGGAGGTTTGAAATGCTACTTTACTGTACAGGAGATTACAGTCTCATTTTTCTCGGACTTGATTAACTGGGGCTATCGAAGGCAATCACCTTGGCTCTGAGTAAAATGTGTCCAGTTAGCAGTTTTTGCAGTAAGCACAGAAAGTGCATCAGCAAAGACTTGAAGCATTTCTTTGTTCATTATTTGTTATTGTTTCACCTGCCTTGAAATGGTAATTGCCAGAGCTTTGATTCATGGATTAGAATGCAATTTAGTTTCAATTGTTGCAGGCTCATCCTTCGTGCTCCTGAGCCAGGCTTCGGAAACTTCAGTGCGTGGCAAATCCCAACAGATCCCTCTACTCCTGCTGCCTTTAAGAGGAAAAGATGTAGGGAAGGTTATCCCTGTTAAACCAAGGCGTTATAGTGATTGTTTCCCCACTTTTTTTTCTTTTATTGAGATTTGTTATTTAATATCTTTTATTGAGATTTCATCCTCAGGAGTGGGCCAAGACTGGCTAAAGGAGGCTGTGGCACTCTGCTGACAGCAGCAGCTGGGGATCCTGCCTTCTACTTAGTCTGTTGATTTAGACACTTGTGGATTTTCTGCACCTGAAATATTTTTTTCTCGCTGTAGCAGAACCAGCTTTAACTGGTACTAAACTTTGCAGCTAAGACGGTGAAATGTTTAGAAATGTTTTGTTTTCACAGTGATCAGGAGCTGCAAATTAGGGTTACTGCTGGCATTACCAGCAGGAGACAGACAGTGCTGGGGATTGTGTATGTGATTGCCAGAAAAGAACTTTTGTATTTAGCTGTTGGACAAGCTTGTGCGTGATACTCTGAAAATAAGCCTCAGTGTTAACCAGAGGAACAATTCCAGAGCTGAACACAAGCCTGGAAGGGACCTCAAGAAGTCATGTAGTTCAGCCTGCTCCTTCAAGGCAGGATCTGTTCTACCCAGGTTATTCCTGACATACCTGCCTAATCTGCTTTTAATTTACAGTGAGGGAGTACTTTAACAGACTGATTGAGGAGATTTTTGTCTGCCTAATATTTCACCTTAATCTCCCATGGTTCACATTAGTGTTGTTATTCCTTGTCCTATCAACCAGGAGCAGGGAGAAAAAAAATTGGTTTTGCTCCCTCTTGCCTAGTTGAAAACTGAGGCAAACTCGTTGATCTTTCCTAGGCAAGACACTCCCTGATTGTTCATCCTTGTCTCTGTCTGTTTTCTAGACATCAGTTCTTACTCATTTCCTCTGAACTTGCTCCAGTTGTGTGCTTTGCTTAAAATACAGCCCCAGACATGAGATGTGGTACCCCTATCTGAGGCCAGAACCAATGCAGGAGAAGAGATATTGATGTTTTACAGTGATCCTCTTTATGTTTATAGATATTTAGCTTGTTTTTTCTCTTCTTAGAAAACTCAGAAAAGGTGCAGTTCAGCTCTGGCCAGGCAGATTTGTGGGATGCTGTATCAAGTGATTTTACAAGGTTTCTGATATAGTTTGGGTTCAACAAAAATCAGAGGTCACACACAAAATAGAGATCTGGGAGATCCACAAAAGCTTAGAAGTCAGCAATTTCAGCCTCGCACAGAACATTACATCATCACTTGGACACTTGTAGCAGCCCTCAACACATTGCTGCTCTGATGCTGTGAGCTTTGCCATATCTTGCTGCAGGAGAGCTGGTTTGAAGGTCAAGTGCTGCAGAGTAATTAGTTTCAAAACAGCCAAGCCAAAGTAATACTGATACCTCAGCACAAGAGGGTGCAATAGGTTTGTAATAAAACCTAGTCATAAGGTGAGTTTGTCCCTTATGCTGCCATGGTGCCAATCGAGAAGTTTTTCTTTGCTGAGACTTGTCTTGCAAACCTAACATCCTGTTAATTGGACGAATTTGAGCTATGTGAGTTTGCCTCATTAGTTTCAAGTCCTTTTCACTCTGAGTATTTCCATAATTATGGTAATTAAACTTGGTGGGTTTCTAATTATTATTTTTTTAAAAAAATCATCAGAACTGTCGTTGAATTATGAGAGTGCCAAAATGAGCCTGGCAAATCATAATTTTAGTTTGCTGCATTATAAATCAAAAGGAGCCTTGATTTCCCAGCTCGCTGGATGTTTTGTTAACCAGATCACTCCAGCTCTCCTGAGGCCTTGTATGCCAAGAGCTGTCCCTGAGCGAACAATCAGGCTTTATAAATAGCAACCTTAACAAGAGTGTCAGTGCCAGATGCTGCTGAAATAACTTAAGGACTCGTGCACAAAGGAAACTCCCTCATCTAGGGGCACCTGGGCTCCCATCCATTATCTAGGACATCCCCCTGCTTGTGAAATTTCAGAGAAGCTGTTAGGATGCCTGCAGATGGGATCACAAGCACATTCCCATGTTCGTCAGATGCTGAGCTTGCCAGCAGCTTCTCTTGATATACTTTGTGTTTACTACAGGAGTTCAAGATCTGAGTTTGATGTATTGCTTCTTGTATAGAAAAAGCAATAACTCCTCTCTGCCTAATTATCTGTAGCCAGTGTGTAGCTATGCTTTCCCTTAGCACGGCAATGACTGAGTTGCCTTCTAAGCATCCCTGAATGTTTAGCAACAATTGCAAGGGGTGGTCCAGGCTCCTGCCTTCCCTGAAGAATCAAGTTCTTTTCTCAAAATCCTTTCTTGTGCCTATTACCAGTTCTATTGGCTGGTAACATCAACCTTTCTAAGCAACTTAAGTGAGTGCTGGGCAACACACTCCAATTTTAAAGCAAGCAATGGTTTTTGAAGTGTAGGATATGCATGTAAGTCTCCAATTAAACATTATTTCAGAAGTACTATGTGCTGAGATCCGTATCAGAATATAGTCAGAAATTATAGTCTTGGCCTTTCAGACATCTGGGTATGATAATAAGGACCCATTAGTACTTGAGCTCTGTAGGATTTCATAAGGAGGTGGATATCTTTTAAACAATTTGTATAAGACTCTACAGAACTGATGGAAACAAGAAGCCACGTGAACCTGCATTGCTTTTGTCCCCATAATGTGCCTTATTTTGAACTCAGCCTGTCCTTTGCTGCTAACATTTACAGGTGAGCGTGGTCAATGCTGCAAAACTGTGGCCTGTTCAAAAGTACTTTGGCAGGAAAAGAGGACAGGGAAGAATGACAGAGATCAATTCTATAGAGTTGGGCAGGTCATTTGGAGTCAGTGTCAGTTTTATCTTGGACCCAAAGCATGGTTAAATACTGTTCTGGGTAAGTGCTTTACTCAAGATCTGAGTCTCCTTGTAGTTTCCCACATATGAAGACAGTTGCTTCTTGCACACAAAAGTACTTTGGGTGTAATGACAGTGAACTTCTTAAGTGTTGTGGATGGAAAGGAGGAGCACTATATTGCTGTGGAAGCAAGTGTCTTCATAGCACAAGAGTGTTCTTCCTGAAATACTTGCTGCTCATTTGTTGGACCTCCCATATGGAGCTCAATGTCTCTTGCTCTCTCATCAAAGTCTTAGAAATACAGGGGCTGGGAAGGCAAGAGCAATCCATGCTTCCATCTTTGGGAATCCCTTTGTATTAGGGACGTGTTGGTTCAACCTTATGTTCTGAAAAATAAACCCTTCTCTTTCCAGAGAAACACAAATTGTGTAGTTACTTTGGTAGCTTTTTTTCTGTTTAATTTGAATGTGTTCCATATTATACAAGTTGTAGAATTTCTTCTGTTTCCTGACTATGCATCTGCTAACTTTAGTTTTCAGATTTCTACACAGGGGAAAAAGGGAATCATGGGAGAAGCCATCTCTAAAAAAGGAAGGTAATGCTATTTCACATCTGGAGCTGTGTTCTCAGTCAAGTCAAACAGTTTGAGGCTACTTGATTCCCAGCATGTGGCATGCTAGGTTTCAAGCATTAGAGGCACAGTATATCCCAAGTAACTGCTGATTGTGTACCACAGGGTATGTAAACATATCACCCCATGGGTGGAAATATTTGGCTAAGGAACACTTATTTGCAGTCCTTCAATATGTGCACTAAGAGAAGCCTGTGCTAAGCAGCTTCTGTGTGTCTTTGTCTACGAAAAGTTATCAAAAGGCTGAGGAAAATAAATCTTACTTCAGACTTTCATATGAAATGAGATTTATAAATATATATGTATAACATATTTGGGGAAAAAAAAGTCTAAAACCTTTAGACACACCAGTCAGGTTCTGTGATCATTTCTGGGAAGATGCTGTCAACAGAAATGCATACATGCATGCTTACTCATAACCACCACGATCTGTGGACTGTTCTGCTCGGACAAACAAGAGCAGGACTGACCAGCTGGGTCACCACAGAGCTCTGAGAGAATACTGAATTAACAATGAAAACATTCTCTGCCTTAACTTCATGACTGTGTGCATCATTGATGTCTCCTGAACAGATGGTGCTTGCTATGAGAGCTGGATCTGTTCAGAAATAGGTCCTTGGGAGGGGATTTTCTCTCATCCTGCTGTGGAGTCTGTTGCACAGGGCAAAAACAGAGATGTGAAGCTTCTGTCATAAGACTTATTTACATCTAATGAAAGTGACTTCATAAACTGCATGACTGAAGATCAGATCATATGTCATTTAAGTCTTTGTTCTTCCTTTTTCCTGGTGTTTTTGCTATGCTGGTTTGCCTATTGCTATGACTGGATCCTATGCATCTTGCTGTGAAATGAAATTCTTGAGTGTAATGCACAGTGGGAAGATATTCCACAGGAGGATCCATGGATACTAGTACAAGGAGTTGGGAGCTGCTGCATTTCCTAGTAGGAATTGCCCTGAGGAGTGGGGAAAAAAAAGGAGACCTTGAACTTAGAGCAGCCAGAAGCTGAACTGAGCATTACTAAATATGCATGTATCTCTGGTGAACGCTTTTGCCCTTAGAAAACTTAGAGAAGTTCTTGCTTTAGTCAAGAACAACTGGCAGCCTGCCTCTTCAAACTGAATGCTTTGCTTGTATGGGTTTTGAAGGGGATACAAGTGTGTACGAGTGAGAAACGGGGGAAAAGATGTTGGCCACTCTTAATTTCTTATCATTAAAAAAATGTATATTGATTGAATGTCACCTAACTCTTCTGACTTTGCCTCAGTCTTCATGGTGTTAAGTTTCTTAAGTGATACATTTATTAGCTGGAAAGCTGCTAATCATGCCCTTTAGTTTCTCAGAATTGTCACAGTCCAGGAAATGTAACCTCTTTCAAATTCTCCTTATGTTCTACATTGTCCTTGTTAGCCCTTCCTTCAGGCTTGCACTGCTCTATCTCTTTGATTTAGATGCAATGCTAAGCCAATCTAGTTGAGCCTGCGCTTTCATCTTTGTCATGGAAAGTAAATACTTGCAGTCACTTGGATCTACTGGATCCAGTTGCCATCTGTCTTTTGTGTGGAAGTCCATGATGTTTTTACACCATCACATCTTGGACTGTAGTACAAGATGCCCCTTTACACCTCTCCCAAACAGCTTATATGGTACTATGACCAAATTCAGTGATGGTACAAATGGGAGCAGCTCTATGAAACCATATGGAAGTAGGCTAGGCTGCATTTGCCCTGTAGAACATGCTGCTTATCACACTTCATCAGTGACAGAGAAGGAAAAAGTATGCTCTCTGCATTCAGATTGGAAGAACTAGCTGTCATTCCTTCCCAGTGACACAAATCTCCTTTTTGAGGAGCACTGCTTTACACTAAGCAGAGGTCTTCAGCAAATCCTCTTCTACATCACTGTGCACATGCTTCTACTTATACACCCCATACATGCAAAAGATCTCTTGGAGTTCTTGCTGGGCAGCAGCTGCATTGGCTTGTTCACCTTTTTTACTCTATTCACAGCATCACCAGTTCCTGTGACACTTGCTCTTCTGCCACCCACCTCCTGTTTGGATGCAGATTTCATCTCACTTGAAAAAGGGAACATTGAATGACTGAGCTCATCCTAGTTTAGGACTTCAATTCAGCTGCCTGCTCCAATCTACCTGTGCAGCATGCAGATCAGGCTCTTTTCACTTGCCCCTTTCTGCCTCTTGGAAGCAGAAGGAGATGAGTGAGAGAAGGAATATCTTTACTAAGGAATTCTCAGTGTCTGCTTTTAAAGGATAAGAGTATGGGAGTAAGAAAGGGATGTAGCCTAGGTGATGCAAACTTTAATTATGTTACGGTGGTTGTTTTCTACTTGCTTCAAGCTATACACCTACCACTTCAACTACTCTTTAACCTAAACCCATGACTTTCAAAGCCTGACAAAATCCCTGAAGTTTTCCTGCACACAGAGTTCTTCTAGTATACAAATTATTCTTAGCATATGCTAAAAATACACTCAGAGTACTAAAATTATACGTCTCTTTCCAGAGAATCTTCCTAATTTCTGTAGATTTAGTACATGTCAAGAAGTGATTTAAAGGTCAGCTCACTTCATTATGTTTGTTTAAAAAGAAGTGCTGGAGGCTAACATTTTGGGAAATGCTTGCTATGAGTTGTACAGTTTGTACTTGTTTTTTAAGATAATGGTGAGTTTTATGTTACAGAAACAATCAAAATTAAGCTTGATTTAAGAAATAAGGGGTATCATAAATCTTGTGCCTATAGGTAAATGGATCTCCTGAAAAGACAAGCTATATTTTGTCAGTCTTGAACTAAATGGAAAATAAAATCTTTACTTCAACAATTTTTGTGTCCCTGCCTTTTTTAAGCATGCAGATTCCAAAATGTCTTTCTAATAGCTTGAGTTACTGTTGTGTGACATCTGGCTGCACAGGTGCAGTAGAAAAATAGTTGATTCCTGATGGAAAGAAATGTGGCATTGAAGTCATATAAGGGCATTACTAAAGTACAGACTTCTGCCTTGAACTCCTCTTTATGCCTCTGTGTTTCCAATGCACAGATGTTTCATCCATCTGAGCAGCTTAGGTGAGAAGGAATGATTTGCCTTTGCTATTTTGAATAGCAAGAGGAATAATTGGGGAATTGATGAACTTCTCACAAACCCTTTGCAAGTGGGAGTGTTGTTGCGTGGAAGGGAAAGAGAAAGGCCTTCATTCAACAGAGGACTTCATTGCAAACTTCACTGAATTAAGCCTGGCAGGGGAACAAGAACATAAGCAGCATGCTGGCTGCAATGATAAGGCGTTTCTGAATGTGTGAGTTTTGGTATATTTCAGTGGTACTAAGCCAAATTTTACTTTCATAGTGGATCTGGAGTATAACTCCATTTGTCTTAATGGAGATGTAGTCCAGATTTACATTGGTGTTGGAGAGAAGAGGGAAAAAATTATGCATCGGATGCTGGGGAAAAAAAAAAGCCCTCTTTTTTCTTTCCTCCTACCACAGTTTACAATGAGAAATCATGTAGGCAGCACCTTCTAGTCTGCCAATGCAAATTGAGACAAATTAGAGGGCAGATTAACTAATTATTATAATGCCATGGCAGCAATGCTACAGTTCAGGTTGCAGAAGGCATTCCATTATCAGCTCTGTTCTTCACAGTTACCTTTTAATTGGTAATGTATTTGTACATAAATTAAGGCAAGAAAGCCTCTAGCCTTTTGTTTTATAGTCATTAAAGAAAAGCTTCAGTGAGTTTTGGACTAGAAGGAAAGAAGGACCCTTTACAGTGATGAGAACAGACGGTAATACCCCACGAGGGGGACGTTTGTAAGAATGGAAATTCCTTTTTAGACCTCACAGTGGAATACAAGTTAGATACACATCTGATAAACAGGCTATTCAAAATCTCTGTTTGGGGACATGGGAAAGTGAAATGTGC
This sequence comes from Urocolius indicus, assembly GCA_013401255.1. Lineage (NCBI taxonomy): Eukaryota > Metazoa > Chordata > Aves > Coliiformes > Coliidae > Urocolius > Urocolius indicus. The sequence continues at coordinate 263,490 of WBNH01009613.1, forward strand.
AGCTGGCAAGCTAAAGCTCATCATGCTTCACTTCTTAGAAGTAGACAATCGCCAACAAAAAGCCTTATTACAGTTATTCTGGTAATAACTAATATACATACCTGTATGTATATGTATATCTCCCTTCAGAGTACAGCTGCAGGAAGAAGCTGTGCAAAAAGACAGTTCACATTTGCAGAGTTTTGGAGGTGACTGAAATTCTCCTCATCTTTAAAAACTTTCATGTGCACTTTAGGTATAAACTGACTTTCAAGTCCTAATGAAAACTCCTCTGTAAATAAACATTCTACTTTTAATGTTCTATTTGAGAGGTACTATGGCCTCAAAGAGAGAAATTATTTAACCTGAAATGCAGAAAATCTGTGCTCTAGTTCTGATACAGACCTGTTCATGTGCTAGATCTTTTTAGCTGTGTTCCTTTCCCAGTCTTTTATAAATGGAATTACTAAGCCAAGCAGGATCTTTGGAACTTCACCTGTCTCATTATGGGGATGCAGCTTTTAGATATATATAAAATGAAATGGTCATCTTGGAACCATTAGTTTTTTTTCTGGAAGGTGAGCTAAAGGACTGCAGCACAGGGAAATTTCCTTTCCAATTGGAACCTCAGTGTTTTGTGTGACTTTTCCAAGAGTCTTTGGAGTGGCCTTGTACACCCTGCCTGTCTACTTGAGGAGAGCTGGGTAGCTTGGGCTGCCTTAGTGACAGACCTCTGGATTTTCCATTTGTTGAATTACCTTGGAGCACAAGCACTAGAAGCTTACTAACGTTAATCAGATTATAGGAGCTGGAACCTTCACGTTAATCTAGGGTTCCTCTTTTCTCTCAGCCCATCACACTGATTTTTCAAGGCATTGGGACTTGGCTATCTTACTGATCAGGTAGACATGGGAGGTGGGAATTGGTAGCTCAGCAGGCAGAGAACTGATGACTCAGGTGTGCAAATGGCCTTGAGGCTGCTTTCAAACTGGACACATTGCTGCAGTGTCTTAATGAGCCATTGCATTTGCACAAGAGAATAACAGAAAGACTGTCAGCTCCATATATTACTTTCACTTAAAGTAAAAGCACAGAGACCCTTTTCTTCTCCTGGGAGCTTTACATTTACTTCAGTAGAAAGGACTGTTAATTTAAGTATGCAATTGATATATATGTCATCCAAATCAAATCATCTTGCATGAATGTGATTAAATGAAATACCTCAAGTATGTTCTTGCCATCTGGAACAACTTTTCCATATTTTGTTGTCGCATCGACTTTTCAAAATTTAACTGAAAATGTATTTTCACGTCTCTTTTTCTTTGGTAATGCTTAGTTTTCATCTTCCTTGCATTCCTATAAAAATCTGCAAATCATTTTGGAATAAACATTAAGGAGAGGGAGTACTTCAAAGTCAGAATGCAATCCTGCTGGGTACTGAAGACTTCTGCTGCACTGAGATCCCATCCCTACTTCTGGGGAACCTGGCATCTCTCTGACTTCAGCCTAGGGGTCCTATCTAACAAATTATCCTCAGATGTGATGCCTCCAGCCTGGCCAGCTGATGCCATTCAGCCTTAAAAGGAGGCAAACTTTACCTTTGTCAGGTAAATGCAGTCCTCAAAGAAGCAGGAGATAAAGTACAGGATCGTTTTGATTGGAAAAGACCTTAAGATCATCAAGTCCCACCACTAACACATGGCCCTCAGCTACACAGCTGTTAAATATCTCCAGGGATGAGGATTTCACCACCTGCCTGGGCAGCCTGATACAGGGGCTGACCGCTCTCTCAGGGGAAAAAGTTCTTCCTAATCTCCTGTGGTACAACTCGAGCCATTCTTCTTATCCCATCACTCATTACTTGGGAGAAGAGACTGACCCCCCACCTGACTATAATTTTCTTTCAAGTAGTTGTAGAGAGTGATTATGTCTCCCTTCAACCTCCTCCAGACTCAACGCCCTCAGCTCCTCCTCATAAGACCTGCTCTTCAAGAAGCCATGCTGACTGAGCATGAATCTTTGGTTATCCTGTATGTGTCTCATGATGATGCTTATGATGATCTGCTCCACAATATTCTCCAACACTGAGCTTAGGCTGACAGGTCAGTAGTTACCTGAATCCTCCTTCCAGCCCTTCTTGTGGATAGATGTCATATTAGCCAACTTCCAGTTTGCTGCTGGTAGATGATGGAAAAAGGTAGCTCTTATCTGAGATTTGAGTTATATACTCCCCACATTGAACCATCCTATTAGGACCTTAGATTTCCCAAGTCTGCTTCTGTAAAGATTTGGGTGAAAATACTCTGTGAATTAATTCAGAACATAAAATAGATATGAGTTCTTAAATGCGTGGTCAGCTTCAGGCTTGTTAAGACTTGTTGAAAGCAAGCTGTGTATAAGATCAAGGCACAGCTAAGCAGAGATGAAATACTAAAGCAGGATTTGGGGGCTACAAAGGTATAGATCACCATGTGCATTGGCTTTCAGTGACCTAGTTAAGCATAGAAGTATGGAGACATTTTTACACACAGTTTGCTGTGCATATGTATCAGGAAAAACATAACAAAAACCACTGCAAATGTGCTGAGTATGGACTGAATTAGCTGAAGCTATCCTCTTTCCACATGCCTAGCCTGAGATTTTCAGATTTACCTGGATTGTTTAGTACTTGCAATTTCTTTATGGCATCTTATTAAGCAAATTACTTGGAAATCTTTAATTTTGCCTTGTCTCAAGTTGTTTGACATTTCTTTTTACTATGTTGTGCTTCGGATTATTTTCAGTAAAACACAATGCTCCTCTACCCTCAAAGCTTGCTTTTCATTTGGTGGATACAGTCTGGAAATAACAAATTGTGAGACCCAGCAATCAGTCATTTAAGAGATTGAAAATATTGGGCATTCTGTCATGTAACATAAGTAGCTATTTATGTACTTTTTTGTGACTCACTATTTCCGATGGGAATAATTTACAAAAATAGTATTGAGAAGACTAAATAAGGAAGAGTATAAGAATTGAAAAGGAAGAATCCAAAAGTTAGGTTCAACTGTTTGCAATTTGAAATGTCTTTGGGTTAAGGCAATTTAAACATTTAAACCACAAAACAAGGGAAAAAACTAGCTTGAGAGTACTTTGGCTCAAACTTTGAACCTAATGTTAGCCCAGCTAGCTCTTGTTTGAATTTTAGTCTTGGCCTAAATCTGATCCTACTGAAGACAGTAGCAACATCTCCATTGCAACATGCTTGTCCACAAAAAACAGGAACAGTGCCTGCAAGATCCTGCTGATGGTATAGATTCAGAAAAAAGTTTATTATTATGTGGCAGGGGGAGAAAAGACTTAAAAATCTGCACTAACTCCATTTAGCTTTTGACACTTGGGCTTTTTGGCAGAGATGCTGTGTGGCAGTTGTCTTGGTGTCCTACTATAGATAAGAGGCATACAGGTAGATATGCACATCTGACACTATGGAAGATCCCTTTTGAAGGTGTTTTGCCCCTGCATTGACAAATGAAGCAGTCTAAGGTGCTGTGTGGCTCTGTGTAGCACCTTAAGTAGGATGAATGCAGACCTGCGCCAGGGTGGTTTGCAGCACATCCTAGATGGGCAATAGAGGAGGAGTTTCTGCCAGAGACTAGGGACTGTTGCCCAGTGTGGAGACATCTTTTGATCACTCCTCAGTTTCTTGACTCCTGAAATTGATACATATAAGGAAATGAAATTTTTAAAGTTTTAGCCTACTCTTCTGCTGCTGATCCCAGTGGGAGTAGGGTGAACACTTCTGACATTCCCAATCTCAGAGTTCAAGCAGCTTCCTTTCTTTTCCCTTGAGCTTCAACCATAGATCTGCTGTGAAGAAAATGATGAGAAAATATTCCTGACTTGTTAATGCTGATAGTGCTGGAGCTGAGATGTTGTCAGGTCCCTGCTCGCATTTGCAAACTTATGTACTAGGAAAACTGCTTGTGTCCTATAAATAGAGATGGCTAAGAATAGTTTGATTTGAAAATTTGTTTACTGTTTGAAGTCTCTTGTTTGTAGAAAGCATTAAGCCAGCTGGAGTAATAAAGTTTTCCTGAAATACTCATCAGGAAGTTTCCTCAGGTTTGGAGCAGCTCTGTGACAGTTGTTGGCTTGGGAAGATGGATAAGATGCAATTGATTTTCTGATTGAAGCAGATTGAAGTCTCTGTTCTCAACCATGTCAGTCACTCTCTCACCTCCTCCTAAAACTCTTGCAAAACGGTTCTTGTACTTCACCAGTGATGTGGAATGAAGCAAATTTGAAAATACTGGAGAGTTTAGTGAAGCAGAATTGTTCTATAGCCAGTCCTCTTGCTGTGCAAGTGGATTGAAGTCTGGGAGACGCTAATTCTAGATAGCACAGTGACCCCTTCTCTGCCCTCCCCTCCCTCTTCTCAAAGTCCCTACTCAAGAACAGCATGGAATAGGAAAGCACTGTAGAACATAAGATACTTATTTAGAGGCTGTGAAAAACCAGCATACTTGTTTATGTTACTAAATTTGGATTAAGTGGCCAATGTTAAGCACTCAACTTTGAAAGCACTGGCCTCAATAGACAAACTGTCGTTTGGGTTTTTTTAAGCTGCAGACAGATTAAGTGGAATTCTGTTTACCTGCCTGGCAGCCTTGCAGAAATAGGATGGCAAAGCCACAAAGGGAAAGAAATGTTCTATCATTTGGAGGGTGACATCATTTGCAAGTCAATGAATGGTCTCCCATTTAGAAACTTGCATAAATGGCTCTTAATGGTTGTTTGGCAGTCCCTGACAAATAGGGTCTGGATTAATGTGGTCATTGTTCTAGATTTATTATTCCCTTTTTAAAAGAATGATCTTATATATTCAAATGGAGTAGAGGCACTATTTCTGGTGTGAAGCACAGCATACTGGCTTAGGGGGTCACATGGTAGGCACTGAAATTACCATCCTGTATTGTGATTTTCTTTTCAATAAAGAGTTTTAATCCAAATAGAAACAGTTCCTTTGAATCTTTAACCATTCTTAGACCATCAAATTATTTCTTAAATACTTATGTACACTTCCACCTGGACAAAACTGAATTCTGTTACCAAAGTTCCTTGAAAACTTGAGGAAGTTCTAGTCTAGAACTGGATCTCAGCTTTGTGACTTCAACTCTTTGCCAGACAATGTTAGCATTTACAAGCAGCACAAGTAGCTAGAATTTCCCTGTCAGTTCCTATTATAAGACCCTGATTTTAATTGGTTATAACTTTGCCAGACTTGTACTGTGGAACTGACGTTTTCCATACTTAGGGTTTTTTTTTTTTTTTTTGAAAGTTATAGTTAATATGGCTCATCTGTCTCGTTGCAAGAGGAGGGAGCTGGAAAATACACTGTTTTGCTCATGTTCTCCTTCCTGAACTAGCAGTCTGAGAACTAGGAGTTTTCCTGGTATAAGCAATTAGTTCAGATGTCAACTGTCTCATTTTATGTGGCACTGATGACTTCACTGAGAGCTAGAAGTTGGGGCTCATTGCATATATGTGGCTGGTTTACAAGTTTATTCATAGAATGGTAGGGGTTGGAAGGAACCTTTAGAGATCATCTAGTCCAACTCCCCTGCCAAAGCAGGTCCACCATACACCGTAGTTTTTGAGGTACATATGAGGACCCCAAATGCTGGTAGTATGACTATTTCTGCGTTGTAATATCAATGTTAACTAAATATCAATATTTCTGTTTTGGAATATCAATACTTAGCTAAAGAGCTTTAACCTTCATTATTTGTGGTTTTCACATGAACCTTGAATTCTAGAAGTAATCTTGAACAAGAATTCTACAAGTAATCTTCAAGATATAAGATATGAAAGCTAGAGGTTTTCATGTTGGATAGCCCTAGTTAGAATTTTGCTTTAAAAAGGTGTGTGCATTTAAATCCTATTTTATTTTAGCATAGGTTTTGTCTTGGCTTATGTGTTTTGGTCTCAGTTGAATTCAATCTCGGGTTAAAAACTTTGGAAAGCACCCTGCTTAGGACAATTCTGAAGTGGATTTGAACCATATTGTGTTTACTTCTGTTTCTAAGTTATATTGCTGAATGCAAACACTTGTGAAAATGCAAAGAAGCAATGGAAATTAGAAAGAAGTGAACTTATTTGAACTTTCAGGAAAGAACACAAAGCCCATTTAGCTTGTTTAAAATGTGAGTTGACTGCCCAGGTCTGTTCTTATGCAGCTTGGATAAATGTTCTTCTCCTTAATCACAGCAGAGATCAGCCACTAGTTCTTTGTAAACTGTGTGCACAAGGGCTTACATTGAGGGCGAACTTGAGGGAATGATGTTCCTCGTCATAAAGCAATTAAACTAATATGTTCCGGAGGAGGATAGAAGGGAGAAGAGATGTCCTTTGGCTGGCAGTGACCATTCCAGCTCTGTACATCACATGAAATGCTGGCTTTGCACCATGCAGCTTTTGTCCTCCACTGTCATCCCTCTACAGTGCTCTTTAAAAGCTGAGAATAATTTATCTTAGCATGTGTACGTTTATTTTTTTATGTAATTACATGTACCATCATGTTGTGAAAAGGTTGAGCCTATTGTCCTTAGAAAACCAAAGTGATCACCATTGGTTTGTTTTGTTACACAATTGTTTAAATTATAATAAGTTACCATCATTGTTTCTTGAGTCCAGCTGTGTTTATGGATTAAGATCTACTGACTCAAATATTTACAGTGTTCCAAAAATTATGAGAACATGCAGTGCTGGGGGTTTTCCATATGGTGCTTTATTTGACTGAGTTCTCCGTCATAACTGGAACAGAGGTCTTGGTCTGGGATAGTTTTGTAAAAGGCTGTTGGGTACCTCTTGCATGTCTGGGCCAGTGCTGTCCGTGGTGTTTAGTGGCAATTCCAGGTATCCAAGAGAACTGAGAGTTCTGGCAGTGATGGGTGTTGAATCCTCTGGAAAACTCAACACACTTGGGGTACTGATGAAGCCCTTTAAGTCTGGGATTAAGCCAGTGATGATTACTTCAAATTCTACCTCCAGGCCACTCTGGCTTTAAATGCCTTCTCTATATGGGTTAGCTGCTTCTGCAAGAAGTGTATATGCAAGGATATCTGTTTAAGGTCTGAACTCTGGGAGCTCCTGTGGCAGGAAGCCTGTGGACCTCTTCAGACTTGTGCTTCTAAAGCAGACCAGGAGTTGCCTTTGTATTTGTGTTGTCATTATGGGCCAGGTCTTTTTGATGTGAGGAACTGGTGTTATTCACAGAAGACCTATGTTTCTTACAGGGAAAAAACAAGCCCTTGTGACTCGAACCTCTACATTGCAGTTCAGGAGCATGACTTTGTGCAGGGAAGCAGTTTATTGAAGCCTGTCAGATTTGTGCACTTGCTTGTAAGCCCATATTTAATGCTGTTTGTGTTCAAACACTTCCTCATGCAGGGTCTGAGGCTGCTGCTACTGAAGCCATAAGCCAGTATCAAATGGCAAGGGGATTAGGAGGAAACTTCCATCTTGACTAGCTGCTGTAATTGCCTGCTGCAGAGCTGTTGTATTTTTCCTTTGTAGCACTGAGTACCAGCTACTGTTGACAGCAGGGTATTAAATTTGTTGGGCCACTAGTCAGTCACCATGGCAATTCCTATGCTTCTAAGAGAGGAAAGGAGAGGAAGGGACGTGAGAGGTCGTTGTACTTTGCTGTGCTTTACTGTAAATAGAGCAGGGCGAGTTTGTTGGAAGAGCTGAATCATCAGATCTTGTCCTGTGTGCCTCAAGTACGCCCTGTCCAGGCTGCAGGCCACCACTCTTTGCTGTGACTGTTCAGGCTTTGAGTGTTGGCTTCTGCTACTTGCATGGAGCACAACACATCTCCTGTTATTTTTGTCACCTTCTTTGTATTTTTTTTGTCTTGTCAATAGTAAGTTAGCTGTCGCTTTGCTGTCATTCATAAAGCAGAAGCTATTTAAGAGCAAAAACATGATGGAAAGCAGATGAGATGAATGCCCAGCTTACCAAGACACTGCACCAACATCAATGTAGGGACTCTGATGGGACTAAAGTCTTGTAGATGCTTTCTTGGGCTGTTTTTCCTGGTCACAGTTCACAGTTTTTAAATTGAGTTCAGGTATCCAGAGTGATCAGTTTTGTACAGCCTGTCTCATGAACTAGGTCATACAATCAATGTGCTCTTACTTTCAGATCTGAAACTACACATACCTTCATTACTGTGGTAAATGAGCTTTTTTTCTGCATGTGTAATTTAATCTCGGGTGTTTTTCCAGAAACCAATCCTTTCTGGCCTATTCATAATAACAGCACCTGAGTCACAGACAAACCCATAGAAGCAAAATGCTGTCATAGTGTTTGTGCCGTGTTTACAGAGCCTTGCAGAGTCTCTTCCAGGCATTAATTCCTCTTCCTTTGCATCAGTGATTGCCTGCAAGTCTGTCACTAGATCTTGTGACATGAGTGGTGTTCTCTGTTCCATGTGCCCGGGCTCACTGCAGTTGTAGATGGAATTGGCACTCATCCAGTGATGCTGCAATTACCCCAAACATTCATGAAGAATTTTGAAGTCTGATTAAAGTTAGGTTTATGGCAGAATTTTTTTTTTTTTTACGTAGAGTGGTCAAAAAGAGCAATTCCATGATTTCTAGCATTGAAAGAGGACATTATCCATTTCTTCATTCTCCTAGTGATCAGGCACATAAACACATGCTTAAAGTGAGGAAGAGTTAAGTCTTGTCCTGAAAGAAGCCCTCATGGTATTTAGGTGCATTAATAACACTGTAAACCCTGATTTTTGTGTCTTTTTTAGGTTTTTAAAATTCTCATCTCCATTGCACATATTGAAATAAAAGTTATTTCCCTGTGCATAGGAAATATCACTGATGGAGGTACGGACACTTTATTTTCCTCTGTACTGTGCTGAGAATTCACCTCATTGTGTCTGCTTAATTATAGAGTGAAATACAATCCTCTGTCTGTCTCTTTGTTGTTAATCACTCTGAGTTTGGATAAAAATATTATCCCAAAGTATGAAGTGGTGTAAGTATGAAAGCACTATGAAGACAAAGCAAGAAAGCCATCTGTTCTCTCCTTTTCTTCCTTTGGCATATGCAGGCATGTTCTACCACTGAAATCCAGATATTCTGCTTCAGATAGTTTTGTTTCATTTATACTTAATTTTTTAAGCAGAAATATTAGTGTCTGTGTAGGTGTGAGTATCAATGTAATGATAAGATGGAAGGTGCTTGATAAAGCTGGTGTGCTGAACAGCTGTGCTCTACGTGGCTGGTTAAAATAATGTATTCACCGCCTCTAGGGCTTTATTTTTAGTGAAGTTCTTGAAACTACAAGATTAAAATGAGTAAAAATATCATCATCAGCTCCTTATAATGTTGTTCAATACTGATACTAATGCTATCTTATGAGAGGCTAATAATCATCTGGGTAAGTGCTATATGCTAACTGCAGACTGATGTTTTTTTCTGGGATCTTGAGACAGCTGATCTGTTTGACATATGGATGAAGATTAATGTTTTGCCTGTATTTAAAAATATCTTTAACTTTAGGGGGTTGGAGTACCTGAAATGAGAAGGTCCCAGTGATGGATCATGCACTCCATCCTGCAAATATACCAACATGTTCAGCTTCAGCTTTGGCAACACAAGTCTGAAGCAAAATGCAATTCTATAAAGAGCTGTCGATGTACTTAGTGATGGGCACAGTTTTTGTCTTAGTGCCAGTGCCTTGTCTGAGTGGACAGTAGGTCTTTTTCAGAGACATAGGTATATGCTGCTATTTGTGAGCTTTTGCTTGCTAAAAGGATGATTTCCAGCAGAAAAGGCTGCGATGAAATGAGAGAACATGAGATTGAAGACTGTGTTAATACATAAATGGTGGTGCTGAAGGAGGGGCAGAGGAATATGTGAATATTGCTAACACTGAGCCTGATCTTGGTGACAGCCAATGTGGTCATGCAAGAGAAGCATTTCACAGGGGTAAGTAGGGCTGAAGGTGTAAACAATCTGGTGTTTATTAACATCTCAATGTTTGCCTTCAACGAGTTGCTATAATGTCTTTTTTCTTTGCATATGGTATTAAATATAAAGACTGTTCTCGTGAAATCTAGTTCTTTCATCTGGAGGATTTCAGAGATAAATATCAGCTTAAAACTCCAGTAATTATCTAGCATACTTTTATTTTGCTGATTAGAGCTGTGAAACTTCTGAAGGCTTGCGTCAAATTTGACTTGTTCATTAAATATCTGTTGGAACTATGTCACGAGTCAAGTCTGAAGGTGACAGATACAGCAGTTCAGTTCTGCTTGCATAAAACTTGTTTGGCTCACCTGGATGATATCAAAGTGTATGTATTTATTAAAAATATGGATATTTTTAACCCTGATGAATGTGTGAAAACTAGCAGCTTGAAAAAAATGCTATTTTGGAAGATTCGCTTAATCCTGAACACTAATGAGCATTATCCTGCCAACCATGCAGGCAAGATAAGAGAAAATAACCTATAAATATCTGTGTTAGTTCTTTAAAACTCCTGTTTTTATCAAGTTGTAGTGGATGAGCGTTTGACCAGCAGTCACTGTGAACACAAGACAGAAATAGCATTCATAGAAATCTTAGATGATAACACATCACTGGCTTCATTGTATATTTTCTGTTTCATGGTGACTACAGAGGACCAGACTCCACAAAACAGTCTGTGCTCATACAAAAGGCACCCCTGTATAGCAAATGAACAAAATGTTCTTGGATCAAACTCCAGTTTTTGGTTGGATTTTTTTTTTTTTTTAGGCCAGAAAAAGTTATTTGAATGCTCCCACAGCTTTCCTCTTCACCTCTTGTACTGTTACATCCTCTGACATCATACTGCGCTTCCAAGGAGAAGTTTATGGTGTCACGAAAAGGGCCTCAGAAGTTCAAGATGCTGTGACACTGAGAGAAAGTGTCTGTATGTTTTCAAACATTATGGAAATTGTAAGCATGCTTTCCAAATCTGTCAGAAATACATGCTTTGAAAAGATGAATGCCTGTGTGGGATTAACTCCTCATGTTACACATGTACTCTGGAGTGTGTTGTTTTCTCCCACTAGTCTCTGGAGCCCAGTATCTCAAATGGAATCTGACACACCACACCAGATGCTCAATGAGGCCTTTCCAAATTGAGGTGTGTGTTTTCGATGCTGAACGTAATCTTTCCAGACCTAGCTTGTGTAAGTCTGATGGGAGTTGTCCTGCTGTTTTGGAACAATTCACCTGGCTCAACCACAGCCCCTCTTTGTGTTCAGTGGTGTTAACAAATGTACGTGTGTCCCTCCAACGTCCCTGCTCCTCTTGCCTCCAGATCCCCGCCAGTTGAAGCTGTCTTGCCGCTGTAGTTGGTGTAGCTTGCTGGTGTACATATGGAGCATATTTCTAGGAAAAGTTACGCAAACCAGTTCCAAAAAAGAGGCAAGCATAGGAAAATGATGTTAATGCTATCCCTAAAGCAGATAAAATCCATTTCATATGTTATTCCTCTTCTTTTTAAGAAAGGAGAAGCAAATAATGATAGCAGCTGTTTGGGCTATAACAAACTGGCACTCTGTATTCACAACTAACACTAAACAGCTGATTTGTTGCAGATCCCAAGACTCTTCATAACAAGATCTTGAAAGACAGGGTTTACCTGGATATGAAACAAGAAATACTCCACTAACATTGGCACTCACTAACTCAGAGTACACATGGCAAGTCAAAATGAGCATAACCAGCTATGACAGATATCTGGCTCGGGTGGGAGATGTCTCATACCTCCTCTAGAAGGAGAAAAGCCATAAGATTGCCTAATGTCTTGTTGTTTAAAGTACTGATACAGTAGATGGCAGAGTGTTGTCAAGCCCCCTCTTCATGTTTAACAAATGTGTTGAGAAGCAAGGGCATTGTAGCTCTCCTGTTGAAGTTGTCTAGAGCTGCTAAGTTGAGAAAGGAGGATGGATGTATGTGAGTTTCTTCTTTTCAATGTTTTTTAGGCTAGTAATTAGGAGTCTCATCAAGCTGGGCAGAGACATATACTCCAGCCTCTGCCTCTCAGGAACTCCTCAATACATAAAAGTCCACTGGTTTTTGAGTACAATACACTGCCTTTGGCATATTCATTGTGGCACTGCATGAATCTGTCTTTTGATGATGTTGATCTGTGTGTTATGCTGTCTTCTAGATACAGTGCTGTTAACACATCATCTTTTAAAGCATGAGACTTTCACATGGCAGTGACAGGTAATATATACTTGTTTCCTTGGAAGAAAAAGCCTTTTCCGTTAGCAATGACTTACTGATTGCCTATTTATTTTCACAAATCTTCTCATGTCAAAATATTTTGATAAAAGTCTGGCCCATATTAAATAATCAAGAAAATAATTGCTACTTTCAATTTCATTTAATTTTCGACTGTCAAATAATCTAACAAGCTTATTTTTAGATCTCAGAAATACATCTCGTAAGGTGCTGCAGTGAGTGAGCAAAGATGGTTTGTACTCAGCGGAGGCTGGGGAATGGAGGGAAGTGGCAGATTTCAAAGCCTGGATTGAAAGGGAGAGAGTGTAGGGAAGGAAGAAATACTTTGTAATCTTGACCCAGCAACTTTGGTTTAATGATCACAAAGTGGCAGCCAAATTGGTTAATTAGAGAATAAGTGCCTGCTGTTTGCATCTGTCTCATTAAGTCTGAAGAATAAAGCTGCTGAGGAGAGGTACTGAACAGTGCTGGTTAGCAGGGTGCTGGCTACGGGGCAGTGCAGGGTACTGGTCTACTGGAATTGTTTCTGGAGTTGTTGTTATGTGTGACTTCTGTGGCTATTGTATGTCTTATATCTTCCAAAAGCATCTGGAGTAAAACACTGAGATGTAAAGAATATTTATTCTTAGTTTGATGTGCTGATCTGAAACGTTACTGTAAAACCTCTTCATTTTAACATGCAGCAGGAATTTCCTGTATTTATGCCATTAACGTTGAAAATGTTGAAATTGCAGAGAAAAGGTATGCAGAGAGGAAGGGAGTTAAGGTAGGGTGGGAGAGTGAAATTGCAGGTTAAGGGGTTGATTTTTAAAGGAGGATGTGGGCTATTTGAACAAGTCTTTTGAGGCTGTCCCCAGACATCTGCCAATTGTGAAATTCCTCTTCCAACACCACTGTGGCACCTTTGGGACTAGCCAGAGTGTGTGTTGAATAGCCAGTATGAGATTTACAGCAACAAGGCTTGAGTGGATGAGACTTGAGAAACCAGTTTTTGGGATACCTTTTTTTTTCTTCTTTGTTTTGGTTTTGTGATTTGGGGTTTTCTTTAGAAGATGAAAGCCAATGAAATGATAGTGCAGCTTCTCAGGTTGGTAACTCCCTGTTGTCCTGCCATATCCAGAGGAGGACAGAAAGCATGAAGTGATATAGGTAGAGAAGGAAAAGTAAAGAAAAAAAAGTTTGGAGAATGATTGTTGTGTTTCTCATGCAGTCCCTGTATGCCCGGGATGCACAGGTGAGGATTCGGGCAATTATTAGATATACAAAAGCCTCCAAAGGTACATGGGGCTCCAAAGCAGCACTGGTCACAGTTGAAGTGAGGAAAACCAGTCCTGTTGCTTATTAAGAGAAAGTTGTGATACTGTTCTTAAGTATGTTTCTTGTGATCCTTTTTCTTCCAAAGGCTGAGTGGTAACTGTATTTGGAGGCCTGATATGGGCAGAATGACATTCTGTTTTATGAGTGAATTGGTAATCCAGGGCACTTTCCAGAGCGTACCAAAGGTCTTTAGGGACCTAGTCTAAATGACAGTCTTTCTTCATTGACTTTGAATCCAGTTGTTGCATCCTACAGCTGAAACTTCCAGCCCCCTCGCAAGGATTTTGGATACTTAGTCCCCCATGGAAAATTAAAATGAGATTAGAAAAGCTCAGACTGCTATTCTAAGTGGATTGAATCAAAAGTAGGAACAGGCTTGGGGTTTTTTTAACAATCAATTGAAACTTAATACTGCAATCACTTTCAGCATCCACAGGGAGGGAAGGCAATATCTCTGGAAAAAAGACAGTATTGTATATCACAGAACTGAATATTCTGTGTGGAATATTTATTGGAAAATGATTTACATTCCCCTAATTTTCCCCTACAAATGTCTCCCCTTTTCTGGCTGGAACCGTCTTCGTAACCACATCCCTGTTTCTAAGACTGCTAATAGAGCTGATTTAAGTTGTTCATATAAAATGCATTCCATGGAGAAAAGAATTGTTCTTAAAGTGCATCTGATGAAAATATGCCAAGGTTATTAGCACTTCACATTCTGCAAATGAATTCATATCTTACTTAAAATTTTAATTGAACATACATGGCTTGCTTTTTTAATAACTTTCTTGAAAATATTATTCTTTCCCCAATAAAACCCAGTCTGTGCTCACTGAAGAAAAATCTAAGGAAAACTTGAGTTAAATTACCCTTTCCCTCAAAAAAAAAAAAAAAAAAAAAAAGATGTTGAAGAAATAAAATAGAAAAATAGGTCTCTTTGGGCCCTTGCAAAATGCAAATACCTCTTAATGGACAGGTTTTGCTTGGCTGTTAACTAGTTGTAGCTGTTCTTGCTTCATTTGGTTTGCATAACCATGACCTAATTCAAAACTGTTTTTTCCTAATGTACCTCTTTGTTACTACTTCTGTGCTAATATTTTGGCACTTAGTTATTTTCTTCATAACTGCATATCTCTCTTGCACCTAGGCTGCCTGTTCACTGTGAATGGCAGTGTCGTTGTGCCTGAGATGACGTCAATCCCTGTAGCGTGTCCCTCTTGCTGTCTCCCTGCTGTCCCCCGTCACCTCTGTTATGAAGGTGTTTGTCCCTGTAAGGCCAAGGGATGTGAGGAAGGGTGGATATAGTGCCTGCTCCATGCCCCAGAGGGGCACAAGAGGCCTGGGGCAGTGGGACAGGAATTGGGGTTGTGTGCTGGACGTTTGGCAGAGAGATGGATATGGCAGGCACCATGAGCAGGAATGATCAGCCTGAAATATATCCATCCTGAAAAAGCTCTTGCTTTTGTCTCCACCTGTATCTTCGGGGTTCAGTGGATACTTGTGTTAACTCATGTAGCACAGGAGTGTTTAAGTCCACTTTTACAGGTGATAGCCAGAGAATCCAGCTTTTGTTAAGAAGTAGATTAAATCAGAGACACTCCAAAGAACTTTGATGACTAGCATAAGTACTCAGTTTCCAACAAATAGTTGTTCTGGATTTAATTCTTGCCATACATAAAAAAAAGGGCTCCACCAATTTTACATTGATATTAGAATTAGTTTGATTTGAAATCAACCAGAACACTTGCATCCTGGCAATAGATCACTTTTATGTTACATGTGGTTCCATTAAGGGAGATTTGATGTCACTGTCAGAGTAAAATTGCTGATTTCAATCTTGTCTGGTTTCCTTCTTTGCACTTTGACAAATAGAGAAATATTTTGCTGTTCTGTGTAGTTTTCCATTGAATAACTAGGGCATCTCAGTAGTCTCTTATGAAAAGGGCTGGCAGCTGCCATCTTAATGTTCTCAAAAAAGTAAAGTATCTCAAAGATTTGTTCTATTCCAGGTGACTTGAAGTTGCTGTATTCATTTATTAAGATGGGAATCTGGGATCCAGCCTTTCATGACAAAAGTCCATTGCATTGGTGCTGGACACTTTGCCAGGATACACGAGACGTTGTCTTCCTGGATTTTAACTCCAGCTCTTTGTACTTGTAAAAATGTTGATAAACTGATATTACAGAGAAGGACACTTTCTGCCACAAGGACTGAAAATCGAGAAGAATGGGTAAAAGCAGAACAGCAGGAGCAGCTGGAGAGAGCTGTTGTCATGTGACTGAAATATAGTCCCAGTCCAGCATCAGTTATTACCAATACCAGAACCTCCACATTAAGCAGTCCTCCTCTTCCTGTGACATTTATGACAATGTCCATTTCACACTGATTTATTGCAAACTCAAAAAGGCATATAAGGAAAGCAAGATCCTATTTTGTGTGGCATTTATGACTACTACACTATTGTTAGGATGTTGGCCTGTCTCTTCCAAATAACCAATGCTACAGTTTCTGCCCCATTCAAAAATTACCTGTACATCCCAGATGGGATTTAACCATGTTTTCCTCATGTTTTGCCACAGGCAAGAGAGGATCTCTGGAAGAGTTTGAGAGGGGCAATGTCTTGGGAGGCAGTATCTCCAGTGAAACATTTTAGATTTGACAATACTTTTGTTGAAATCCTTCAGACAAATCTGTATGGAATATATTTGGTTTGGATTTACATTTAAAACACAGAACTAAATTGAACTCTGTATTTCCAGTCATCTTCTAGGCACTGATACTTTCTGACTCAGGCTTAGTGCTTACGTGTCCCATTATTATCAGTGATATGTTAAAACATTATGGCCAAGTACCATACTCTCTGTGATATTTAAGTATGTAACGTATTTGGAGTTCTTTCCTTTTGCTTCTAATCTTTCAGCAACCTTATACCTTCTGACTTCTCTCTCAAACCAAGGACAGGCTTTTTTCTCCATCAGGGAATTCTGTTTTCAATCAGAAGGTGTCAGCAGCTCAGACTTCAGGGATACTGTCATGTAGTGCTAGATCATTGATAACTTTGCAAGAATGGCCACACCAAAACACAGTAAATGTTTGCAGATACTCTGTGGCAAGGGTAGGAATAAGTGCTAACATGCCATGAGATACATATGAGAGATTTTTTTACTTAATAAAATGTAAAGAGAAAGAGAAGTCACACGACAAGCCATTTATCTTTTGGTTCTTAAAGCTAAGTATAATATTGTAAGGTTTGGATTTGATACAGAGCCCCAAAGTTTGCAAATAACTGTGGAAGACTTTATTGGAGCTGGGTACCTAGTGGGAGCCCGTAGTTCAGTCGACTGTTCAGATCCTGCAGCACTCATCTGTGTTGCAAAGAAGCCTTTATGGAAGATATTGCATTATTTCTCAGCACAGGAGCCCAAGAACTATTTTACACCTGTTCCTCTAGTACCTCAGTGCTTCCAGTAGTCTCATCAGAGGCATCATTTATACTGACAGAAACTACTTTTGCTGCTATTAGTTGATAACTCTTCAGTGAGTGAAAAGTGCTGATAAGTGTGCTTTAATGTGGCTGCACTGGAAAAGCTTTTACTGGCACATGCCACAGCTGACCTTGTTCCTCACTTTGACATCGATGGCCAGACTGACAACTTTCTTGTATAGACTTAGGATCTGTGCTGGAGTCTCTTCCAGACTTTCAGCAGGACTCCAGCTCCTCATAATTTGGTGGGGTTTTTCTGGAAAGCCAGAATTTAGGTACAGATTGTATGTGGTATAGTGTGGTAATCCCCTTGCTTGTGCCAAGCAGGTTGGCTTCAGCTCTGCACCTCCCTGGCAGTAAATTTGGCAGACTTGAGTTTAGCTCTTGGAAAATGTTGTGCTGGGGAGTGGAAGAAAAGGAGTTTGGCGTTTACAGGGCCTTGAAAACAAAATGCTCTTTTTCACAGGAGGATTTTAGGATTGGTTTGGGGGAGGGAAGCAAGGCGCTTGTTGAGAGGTAAAGGGAATATCTCATTAATGATTTACTAATGAGCTGTAAAAGTTCTGACTCTTTATAACTTCTGAGGATGGAAAATGTTTCTTGGAATGCTGCAGCCCCACAAAGGCTGGGGCAGATCCTGGCTGCCTCTGTGTAGGGTCTTTGATACATTCTGACTTACCTCTTTACTCCAGTCCCTTAGGCCTTAGAAAAGATTAATCACAGTGTGGTGGGAAGCACATGGAAATAGCAAAGAGATGAGAAATAAGAGCGGGAGAGAGGAGGAAAAAAGCCCCAACATGAAACACTGTTTTCTTTCTGGTACGGCTCGGGCAGGAATAAATTGCCAATGATCTCACTTTTGAGCAATGTCAGTTTATTTGTACTGACTCTGAACTGACCATTTAGCAGGGGCTTCTCACTCTGAGGCCTGACAGGCTTCTCAGCTCTGGCTTACAAGGGAAGAGCCTTATAATGACACAGTTTTTATGTACAGTTTAACAGTCAGCAGGGATTTGGTTAAAGGAGGTCCAGCCAGAGCCCAGGACAGTCAGTGGAAAGGGCACTGACTTCAGCCTGATAGCTCTGTCCCTATCAAATTGACTCAAACTTAAAGGTAATGCTGCATATATCCAGTCCATGGGTGGGCACAGTACACACTGTTGAGGCTTATATGGAAGAAAAGAGGCAGATCAGAACCTAAAGAAATAGAGATAATTAACTGAAACTTGGCAAGTCTGAAATCAAAGTCCCTGGAGTGTTAAAGAGTAGGGACTTGGAAAGAGTCCAAGAATGGCCACGATATGGTATAGATTTGCCTTTGCAGTCATAATGCTTTCCTCTGTGTTATGTCACTAGTTTGGAGAATTTGAGTGCTCTTCTGCAGCCAATTCTTGTGGTATTTATTTCTCCAGTAGTAGCTAAGGTTGGTGTTGGAGTTAAGGCATGGATATCAAAATTGGTGTACTGTGGTTCAAATCCTGGTTCTGCCAGTGACATCAGTAAGATATTTCCACCTGGGCTTCATTTTTCCACCCGTGAAATGCAGTTAACAAAGCTTTTATTCTGTTCATTTTCAGTACAGCCTACAGCTCTTTGGGATGGGGCCACTCATGACCAAGTGCATGTGAAGTACCTTGCAGAATAAGACTATTGTTTTGTTTGGAACTGGTATTGTTTTTCAATGAAATAATAATAATCACACAAAGTGGAAACCCTTGTTGGGGTTAGCTGTGAAATCTCTGTGACTTCCAGATTTTGAGCAGCCTTTGTCAAGTAAGCACGGGACAGAGAGAGGCTGTGACCTCCCTAAAGCCCTGTGTGCACCTTTTCTTGCAATGACTCTTGCCTGGGAACAGCTCTAACACCATAAATTCTCTTACACAGGGCTGCACTCCCACATCCTTGTACAGTAAGGGAGAGCAGAGACTGTATGAAGGTGCTGCACATTCACAACCTTGTCTTGCTGAGAGAAGTTGGAAACAACCCAGGCATCTATCTAAGCAGTGTTAGCACTTTGTGTTTTCTTGGTTTTAAAGCTCAAGTGTTTAGTTAATGTCTGTACAGGTGGCTAAATACAATGACTACCTCTGCCAAGTTACAAATCTGAAGTTTACTGGAAACAAAAAACATCATAAAGCTTATTCACAGTTTTTGCAGGTTGTAAATGTAAGGAAATGAGACCACTCATGCAGATGGGCATAATATATGCCTAGCGTAACACCTTAAAACTCCACTCAATAATTAAAGGCCTCAAGGCTCAAAGCAGTGGGCAGAAGTCCCCTTTAACACTATAGTTTGACCCAGTTTCTGTTTTATGAACTCAATCTGTTCAGTCAGTGTGACTATATTTTTCAGGCATTGCTGCACAAAAGCTAGTTAGCAGCAAAGCATATATATTTTAAATTAAGACCAAATATCTTCCTTAAAAAGAGCTGCCATGCTTTAAGCAATGTGGGTTTAGTGGAAGGGGATTCTGTGTTTGGTTTGTAATGGCCTGAGAAGTGGTACTGGTACTCAAAGTACCAGTGCAAGCTGCAAGGCACAAAATGAGGATGAAGTACCCCTTGTTTTATTGTTCTGTTTTCTTGATGACTGGGAAGAGCTAATGGCAAAAGCAGATCTGAATATTCTTTGAGAAACAGGCAAATTTTAATCTATTTCTGGATATAAAGATGAGAATAGAGTTTACTATGAGTGACCTGTGAGGTAATGCATGCAAATTTTGTCGTTAATCACTTCTCTCCCCAGGAAAGAACCTAAAAGCTTGTAGGTAACGGAGTCTCACCCTGTGTTCAATGCGCCTGATGGGCCCTTTCCAGGAATGGAGAAAGCTCTGCAGTTGCTGGGACAGCAGAGCTGGAACTGACTATTGCAGATCCTTCTTGTGCAGGTGGCAGGAGAGAGGATGGTCAGCATGCACCACACAGTTGTGTTCATCTTCCTTAGTTTACTGCCATGGGAAGGAGGGACTCAAAGCTACTGGGGAGGTGTCTCAGAAAATGCTCTGAAAATCATTCAACTAAAGGATTAATTGCTGGTCTTGCTGATGTCCTAGCAGATTGCTTGTATAGGTTTCTAGACAGAAAAGTATTGGTTTGGTTTTCTCCTGCATCTTAGCTTACACATCATCTTTGGTTTAGACTTTTATGAAAGGGACAATATTTCTATTCCATTTCTGCAAGCTGTATATGTACAGTAACCTTCTTGCAATGTAAATACTACCTATTACTCCTGATATACAAATGTGGCATACATGATTGTCAGACCTTTGAAACTAAACATTTTTAAATACATGAGGATGTACTGAACATGAACAGAACACATGGACAAGCTGTGAGCCTCTTGGGTGGGGCAGGGATCTGTTGTTATTATTCTTAAATATCTGTTCTGAAGTTACAATGCCCAGTGGCTATTTGCCCTCCACACCCTAAATGCTCAGTAAGGAGTGGTGGGCCAGCTCCTGTATACTCAGACAATAGCTAGGCATGATTTTATGGTCAGCCTAGTATCTGGAATTGTTTTCCTAGTGGGTTAGGAAGCATAGTGAGACCTTCTCTGCTCTGGTGAACTTGGTGTTGTTTAGATATCAGAATCTACTTGAACCATCCCCAAGGAAGTGATGATTAAACAGCCCCCAAGTTACACATGTTCCTCTCTGCTGCTTCACAGTGGAAAGCTCCAAGGCCTGTTGGTGAGATTGAGCTTCCTGCTGCTCAGTCAACTCAAGCTGGCTAGAGATTAAATAACACTTCTAACTGTGAAACTTAAAATAAAAGAAAAATAAGGAAAAAAAAAAAAAAGGACAGACATGCAGTGTCCCCTGGGGAGTAAACCAAAGCTTGCTGGAGCCCATTGAAAGATTTCCATTGAATTCAGCAGGTATTACTGCAAGCTGCCAGCAACATGCTGATGTGACCTCAGGTTACAGCTGTACCACTGTCACTAAAAGAGGTTGTTCAGGTTTGAAACTCAGCATCTATCCCAGCAAAGGCAACTGAGAGAAGAGAGGTGGGATTGAATGTGAAGCTCATTTTGGATGCTTTCAGTTTATAGACTGGATTTATTACCCAAAAATGAAACGATTTCTTAGTGTTAGACACCTGCCCTTCCCCATGGCCAGCTCATAAATGACATTACTCTTTAATATAATGGTTTTAAAGGTAAAAAGGGTAATTTCCAGCTGAAGCAACGTTTAATTTGGCTTTGTGGTTCAGACAGCTAAAGGAGCTGTGGGCATGTCAGTTTGAATTTCAGCTGCGGTTCTGTGTCAGCCACCCAAATCCATTTTAAGCATGTACCACTGTGCCCCCATACAGGGCCTCGTGCTGTAGGCAGCCCTGTACTTCAGGGAGCGCTTAACATATGAAAGAATCTATCCCTGTTTTGAATTTGAGCAGCACTACAGTGCATTGTACTTTATTACAATGCTTCTGAATTGCTTTCGTAATTTCCCCTGTGCCACCATCCAAATGGGATTCTCCTCCTGTGCATACTATGCTCCAGCTTAGCACATGGCTGTCTGCTGATGCTCGCCTGCATGCTGCTCTGGCCTGGCCCAAGCTTTACCTTCCCATATCATCAACCAACCTGAACGAACTTCAGCTCACAGTAGTCCTGTATGTGAACTGAGTGTGATTATGTCCTTTAAGTGAGGACAAGGTGGGAGGAGATGAACGCTGTGCAAGAAGAAAGTGACAATCCATGGCAGGAGAAAAAGCTGCAGAGCTGCCAAACAGCCAGTTCATGCCGTGCTACTGGATTTTGGTTTGGCCCATGTGTTGTTAACTGGATTACCGGGACAAAAGTCTTCTGGTTGCCTAAAGCTCGTGCCCGTCCTGGCAGAGGCAAGGGGCAGCCTTCAGCACTCTCATATAGTACAGCTTTAATTACATATTTTTTGAGTTTAAGAGTTTCCCTTGGGACATTCATATTCTTCTCTTTGAAACTCTGGAAACTGAGGTTAAATGAGCAGATGAGTTTTCTTTGAAATAAGGATGCTTTTACTTGCTCTGTTTTCTGGAGCTGCAAATTCCTTCAAGGTGTTAAGTCTGTCAGTGAGGTGGTTAGTTACTTCTTGGTCCTGTGAACAAATTGGGATTATTGCATTAGAATAGTGCTCAGCATATGGAGACCCTATCTTCTGCTGTGGTTTGAGAGAAGAAAACTGGATGCAAAGTTCTCTCTTAATAAACGTGTCCTCATTTATCATCACTTAACTGTCTTTGGAAAATGAGAGATTGTTTTTCCAAGTGATCCTGCAGCACTGGGAAGACTTCTGCAGCTTTGACTCATTGTGATTATTCCCAAGTGTTGTCATTGGTTCTTCCTGTATTTATGTGAAATTGCTGTTAGCCTGTGCTTGGCTCCCACAGCTGATCATATTCAGAAGTTCTTTGAATAGGAAAAAACACTTCTCCACCCCCTGCTCATGATCTAAAATATGATTTGCTTCATTCAATTTCATGCTGCTGGGAGATGCCAAACAAACTTCTGCAGACCCAAAATCTTCTGGTTTTCTTTGTCAAGCTGTTGTTCATGATTAGAGGTTATAGATATTGGTTATAATTAAGGAGAAGCCAAAAAGAATGTAATATAGATCACTATATAATTCTTACAAAACCTTTACCATGTAGTTGTGTTCTCTGAATCTCTAATCATGCAAAGACATGTTTCTCTGTGGCCCTGTATCATAGTCTGATCATCAAAGCAGGAATCTTAGTGTTACTAAATAGGAATGTGGATGGTTACAGTCCCTTTAATGTAAATGACTATGATGCAGATTCTGTGTGAAGATATGACTCGTGCTTCCTATAAGCATAAGACAGAACTGGTCCCATGCAGCTGGTACTGACACAAACTTGGGCTTGGTATATCAAGTGAAAATGTGACTACTGGTTATTACAATGCAGAAGAGATGGCTGTTTGGGCTTTGCACAATAAGTAGTCAATCGGGAGTACTCTTTCACCTATAGTATACAGCATTTGTTCTGCTGATGAACTCTGGTTTCCAAAGTTCCCAGGCTCGTAAGATGTAGCAGGATCCCTAAACACCAGTAATGTGCTGAGGCAACAGCGAAAGTATTGTGCAAAGCCACACATGAAAAGTGAAGTTTATTTCTATCAGCTCAGTTTAGTTTGGAGCTTGAGTGTATCTGCCTGCGGCAGCTATAATATAAGGATGTTAATAATGACTTTCTGTGTGAACTAGACATAAAAACTCGCTGTATTCTCTTTAGCAAGTAAACACTCTCCTTTTACACCAGAGCTTGCAATAAAGACTCCTTTCTCTGATTCTTATCCATCCAGATGTTTCTCTGTTGCTAGTGTAGCAGGGAAACATCTTCAGCTCTTAAGGCAGCCATCAAAATATTCCCTACACCCCTGTCTTAATGTCATCTTTTTTGTTCCATTCATTCTATTCCAAGTATGTACTGTATTTTTCTTTATAGAAAGAGTGCAGCTACTTCTAAGAAACTTTCCCCCACATTGAATGTCTTTCCCAAGCATGGGAACATTCTACCCTTTCATTTGCTCACCAGACATTGCATGATTTGCAATGGAAACTGGCAAGAACATTTCAAATAATAAAAATAAAAATTGTGATCATCTCAGAACTGGAAGATGAGTGTATTTGCTGAGATATGCAGGGGTTTTGAGCACTGTGATTGAAGTCACCAGGAATGTTAACTGAATTTTAATTTGTCAGTAACAATATGTATGGAGTGAGCATGTTAGAGGTCAGAAGAGGGTGAGAGAGGCTGAGCTGTGTAGGGTAAATGCATCAGTGCATGCTGAGCAGGTTTTTGGTTACTGCAGTTTTCAGACTTATGCTCTAATCTTTATTGATTTAAACAGGGGCTCTCACACAGTAATTAATGCGGCATTAATTGCCCACAGAATGCTTGGAAAAGCTGTGTGGTATATTAACATTATTCCTGCTGATGTGGGATCTACCACAACTGCTGGAGAAGGAATGGGCAAAAGTGTGTCGATGCTTGGACTTGATTATAAATAGTGGGTGGCCAGGGATCAGGTGAAGAGGTGGTTTTTTTTCCATCTGCCTGCTTTTCTTGTGTGCTTTGTGGGTGAATCCTTGGGAATTCTTCTTGGAATGGCAGTTGCATTGACTTAGTTTTTCAGGGACACTTATCAGACCTCCAGTCTGGCTTTGTGCAGAAGTTTGTTTCCCTAAGAACTCATGAGTTCTGATTCAAAAGCAAAACATAAGGCCCACTTAAGAATAATTCTTTTTGTTTTATACTAGAGTGAGGAGATAGCAAGTAGTCCAAAGACGAGGTACACCTCAGATCACCACACTGAATCAGGCAATGGCACACTCCAAATTTGCAGGCTTTTGTCATTGTGTAAAGTTGCCAGGGACTATTTTCAACCGTGTAAGTAGCTTTGAGACAAAAATAGTGTAACTCTGAGTTGTTTGTAGGTAGGTCAGGGTGAATACTCCTTACAAAACAAACTTTTGTGCATCTGCCCTTCAGGCACCCTGCATAAATGGCATAATCTCCTCCATTTTTGTATCTAAGTACAAGAAGCTGTCATCTAGTTTGGGCATTTATCTTGATGCTTTGTGCTCCTGTGGTGTCTCCTGCTACTTATCTCTGGTTGATGAAGCAGGGAGGAGGAAGGGTCATACAGCAAATGTGGCTCTGAACCAAGGCATGGAGATTAAGGGGAGGAAAGGTTTTGCTTCAACAGTGTTGTCAGACCTTGTTGATATTTCTCACTCAATCCTTAATCCATAAAGTGAGCCAAAAAAAAAAACTCCTCAAATGCTAGCAGAGCTGAGAGGGTGATTTCAGTATTGTTGGTGAGGTATTACAGTCCAGGTCCTTGAAGTATTCCAGCATCTTTTTCTTACTAAGAAGTGGTGCTGAAAGAAGCATCTAAATAAATCAATCTCATGGTTTTGGGTTGGCTTTATTTGTGATTTTTGGGGCTTTTTGTTTTGGCAAAACCATGATAAACTCTTTTTGGATGGAGGCCACATTTCTCTTTGAAACCTTGTGAAGTGGCACACAAAGCTATGAGCCTCTCTACATGCTTTGCAGTAATAAGGGGGCGATGGACTGGGAGCTATGCGTAGCAGTCCAGCTGTTCCCACACAAATCTTTCATTTGGATGAAAGGAGACTGAGCTGTTAAAATGATAGCAGTGAATGGCATCAACGACAGACAGATGGATGTTAATGTAACAGCTGTAAAAGGCCCATATGAGAAAACTGGGATAGAGACTAATTTATTCTACTTCAGTTGTATTGCATTGCTTTTTCTGAATGAATTGGGTACTTGGTGATCCGACAGCAGCATAATTTCCAATTGTAAAATGATAATGCGCAATTGCCAAAGCTGTCAGGTACTGCCAGCTGGAGGACTGGCTGCTAGGATCCTCTATTTGCCCAAATAAGAAGTGAGAAATGTCTTACTGAGACATAACTTTGGGAAGTGGGTGCCTGTCAAAGTGCAAAAAAAAATTTGTTTCCTTCCTTTTCAAGTCTGCCCCACATTCTCCTGATGTACTTGGGCACTGAAGACTGGAGAGCTTCAGTTCCCCAAACTTACGGGAGGAGATCCAGCATGAACCTATCAATATGATCAGGAACGAACAGTGTGTGACCAAGCAAAGAGGTTTGCAGAGCTGGGCTTGTTTAGTGGGGCAAAGAGGAGCTGAAGCAGCTCCCTATGAGCAATCTACAGCTACTTGAAGGGGAGTTACCAAAATGAGGGAGGTGTTAGGAGTGCCAGTTAATAAAACAAGGGGATAGTGGCTGTAAAGCAGCAATTTGGAAGCTTCAAGTTGAGTATTAGGAGAACAGTTTTCACTAGAAAGGAAGTGCAGGCCCGAGACAGGTTGTCTAGACAGGCTGCAGAAACACCATCCTTGGAGGTTGTTGAGTCTTGGCTAGATGAAGCCATGACTGACTCGAGCCAATGCTGGCAATGGTCCTGTGTTGAGTGGGAGACTGAGAGGTCTCTCCCAGCCAATATTTCTGTGATAAGAGATATTGGAAGGGAAAAGATGTATCTGCAAAACCACTTATTTTAGTACTTGACATTGGACAAAATTAGTTGAGGAACAGAAATCATGAGGAAACCATTTCTTAAAAATGTGGGAAAAAAAATGAACGACTTAAAAATGTAATAAAAGAATAAGAAGTCCAGACACTGTATTTTACTTCAGACTGCTTGAAAAAAAGTTCTGGAGTGCCTCAAACTATAACTGTCCATTTACATAAATGTAAAATTATACACCAATGGATCTGTCATAGCTTTTTCTTCACTTTGAGACAATGAAGCATAGATTCTGGGTGTTTCTCATTTCCAGCACATTCACTGTATAAACAAAATTTGTTGTATTATGTTTACTCATTTGGAAAACAGCTAGTACTTTGGGTGCATATTCTAAGATCTTTTTGAACTCACTTCAATATTTTTTCCTGTGTCATAATAGCTGGCTTGTAAGAGCAAAGTGTAGTAATCAGCTGATTTGTGGCTGAAGTCAGAACCATATAGCAGAGGCTGGTTTGATCTTTTATGTCTGTTATGTTTACTACAAAAGCTTGACTAATTAGTTGAATTCGAAGACAGAGAAAAATCTCTTGAGGGAAAAAAAAAAATAAAGTGTAAGGCCTTGCGCCAGTAATAGTTGTTTAGCTTTCAAACTTTCAGGTTTTACCAGATTCTCTCTTCTCTCTGAAAAGTGTGAGCTCGCACCGGGTTTGTAGAGCCTTGGGAGAAGTGGGTGGTGAAGGATCAGTCCTGGAAGATCTCCTAGGCCTGACAAATTCTGTCCAAGCTCGGTGCTGATGCTGTGAAGGAAAGAGGCTATATTTTGTGGCACATAGGCTTCCTAAACTCCTATATTGTATCTTCCTAAGCTGCAGAATAGGGAATGGGATTTAATGATCCACATGAAATGGCAGAACTCCTGGTGCTTCAGTAGAGCAAGAATTTCAGCCATATTTTCAATAACTACTGTCCTCTCTCCATTTTTTCAATATAAGAGACTTCATCTCTGGAGGGCATGCTTGTCATGCTTGCTATGGGAAAATTACCTTGAAGGTGTTCTGCCAGAAGCCTGGTTCTGGGCTGGCTCCAGTTTGCTTTGCTAATGGGTAAACGGTTGAGTTATCTTGGGAGCTTAGTCACATCAAGATATTGCTCATACCAAGCGTTAATTCATTTAGTCACATAGAAGGCTTTTGAGATGATGGCTTCATCATGAGTCAGTTATTCATTATCACATTCCTCTGACGTTACACAGAAATATTGGAACTGCCACAAGAAAACAGATGAATGATACAAGATGAGATGGACCTTGTCTCTGATAATGGCTAACGTGTCATGCCTCAGACAGATGCAAACAACCTACGTGTTGCATCAGGCTGCTCTTGTGAGGAGACAGAAGCCTTTCTCAGGCCCTGCCTGCAGTTAGCTTTATATATAGAAATGTGAAAGTGACTTTGCAGCTTGATTTCAGTTAGTGGCATGATGAAATTCCTATTCCTAACCATGTCTAATCATTCCTTTTGAAAATCTTGTTAAGGTATTCTCTTCAATTAGCACTTGTTTCAGTGAGCTTCATGGATTAATTAGATGTTGTATTACAAAAATAATTATGCCTTTTAACCATTTTCAGTTATTTACTTCTTTAAATGTTAGTTTTGTGAAGCAAACTGGCTTGGTGCCATAATCATTTGAGCAGAATCTAACACAGATTAATGAACGAACTTGAAAAGCAAGCAATAAGTCCCCCAGCATTTTGTAATTAAGCAGTTTGATTAAAAACAACTGGAACAACTCTCTACACTGAGAAGCAAAGTGGAACAGCTCTCAGTGCAGAGAGTTCCATAACAACTAATATCAAAACCAGGTCTGAAAGTAATTTAGGTAGCTTAAATTTTTTTCTTAGGAGAGGTTTTTGAAGAAGGGCATTTAGGCAGTGAAGCTATTATTCTCCAGCCTTTTACTTAGTGAAGGGATATAGCAAACTATTTTGAGGAACTCACACTTGTCCTGATGTGCTTCAGGACAAGCATCTGAGTTCCTCAAAGAAGTCTGCTCTACAAACACATCTCATGTAATTCAAAGGAGATGACTTTTTAATATGAGCTGAGAACTTGTGCTATCAGCTTTAATGGAGCTGCTTCTGCCTTAGCATGAGGCCAGTGAGATCTAAACCAGGCCCTCTAAATGTATTTGTGAACAAATCACTTGTGGCTATGAAAAGCTGTTACTTATGTTGGACCAAAGGCTTAAAATTACTGCTGAGGTACAATGCCAGCACCTTTTTTGGGGAAGCTGTGCTGATTTACACCAATGAACAAGCTAAGCTGCCTCAAGAGTAAAGCTAGGCATAATAAGTAGTTTAACTGTGAGCATCCTAGGGCTTTATAAGACTGATTGCTGTGCTTGTATGAACATTGCTGTAATTAATGTGAACAAAGCTAGTCTGAAAAAGCTGATACTGCAGCTGAAGTGGGAGGCAGGGCTAAATGTCATTCACCACACATGAAGGACAAGTCAGACAGAAAAATACACATGTTCTCTCCCTGTCCTAGCATTACCTGCCTGAGGTACACTTCTGTGGAAACGTGCCTGTCTGAGGACTCAGACATCAATTTCCTCTTATTTTCTAACCTATTTAGCTCTCTTTTTCACAGGCAGATTTTGTTTAGAATCAATAGCTCCCCACCATGAGCTCCATTTAGTGTATATTCATTTACTGATTTTTAAAAATAGAAGGAAAGTTTAAAATATGGATTTTTGACTGAATGTGCAGTTCTTGAAGTGCAGATCCTTTCTTTTGGTTTGTAGTATTACTATATTACAAAACACTGTTAAAATCATCTATGTGCTCTGACTTGGCATATAAAATCCATATAGCAGACTAAAAAGATCTCTTTTAATGTCCTCCAAAACTGAGACATCAAATGCTATGTGGACCCTATTAGTCAAATTAGTCGGATGCATCTTCCATAAGTTTGCAGTAGGTCATATATGTTTCAGATCTGGTCTTTACCAAGCTATGACACAAAATGAATTCTTGGAGACAGCTGAGAGTGACCTGTTCCATCATTCTGTTGTTCCTCTGCAGAAGGGTGCTCACCTCCTGTACCAAGGGTAGCTCAGATGGCATCTGTAGCAGGATTTGTCAGTTGTTCTTGCAGATTTTAAAATACATTTGTTAGCTTTTATCTTGTATTTATTTAAATGGAACTTTTTGTGTTCCAGCTTCATCCCATCACCCCTTGTCTTATTGCTAGTTACTATAGAATAAAAGGGACATCCCAGCCTCCTGACACCCACCCTTTAGATATTTGTAAATGTGAATAAGATCTCCCCTCAGTCTCCTGTTCTCCAGCCTAAACAGCCCCAGTTCCTGCAGCCTTTCCTCATAAGAAAGATGCTCCAGTCCCCTGGATCATCTTGGTGACCCTATGCTGGATTCTCTCCAGCAGTCCCTCTTGAGCTGAGGAGCCCAGGACTGGACACAGGACTCCAGATGAGGCCTCACCAGGGCAGAGCAGAGGGGGAGCAGAACCTCCCTTGACCTGCTGGCCACACTCTACTTGATGCATCCCAGGATGCCATTGGCCTCTTGGCCGTGAGGGCACATTGCTGCCTCATGTTTAGCTTATTATCAATCAGGACTCCCAGGTGTCTCTCTGCAGAGCTGCTCTTCAGCAGTTTGACCCCCAGCCTGTCCTGGTGCATGGGGGCTGTTCCTCTCTTCATAGCCTTAGGAAACAACCAGCTCATTACAGGTTGCATGCTCTCTTTTTCCATTTGGCACATTGTTTTGCCTTTTTCAGCATTGTTTGTGCCTTCTTCCTCAGGATCGTAGTGAAGAAAATGTGCTCATTTTCTCTTTACAGTTGGCAAAGAGCTTGAGGGAGTTGAATGAGGATAGAGTATGTAACAGTGATTTAAGTAGGATGTATTTAGCCTCTTATCATATCTGGAATGGCTCTTGCATGGAAGTCATTCCTTATATTTGCAATATATGTATATTCCAGTGCATATACATGTATATTCAATATATGTATATTGCAAAACAGAGGTTGTCTGAGCTTACTCCAGCCTATGGAAAAGTGCTTTGTTAGACAAAAGGATAACCAGGAAACTGATTTCTGCAGTAAAACAAACAAAAACAGCATGTATGGCTACATAAGCTAATTTCAGTACTGTTATTCCTGATTTGCCTGAATATAGAAAGAACAGCAGCAGGTCAGTTTATCCTCTCACACTGGGAAGGCTTACAGACTCCATGCTGGAGATCTGATGAAATTGGTTTTGTTTTAGAAGGGCCAGCAACACAGGAGAGGTTGTCTGCAGAGGTTAACTTCCATCACATGTGGCTCCTTTAAAACCCTCTGCAGCATGTAAGACAGTTGAAGAAATAATTTCAGTAAAACTGCTACCTTAAATCTCCAGGGGGAAATGCATGCCTGTCTGTACAGTACTCATAAAAGATCCCAGGGGGGACAAAACAAACACTTAAAGAGTCCTGGTACCTAGGTGCAAGACAGTGACTTCCCCAGGAGTCAGGTGAAAACTTCTGTTGTAGCATCAGTTATTGAACTGGGTCAGCACAGCTCTCAGCAGCCTTTCTCCTCTTAGTGAGGAGCATACTTCCAGAGTCCAGGGCAAAGAGATGTTTCTGCACCTGCTATTTGACAGGGGCCTCAAACACATCAAGCACCAGAGACAAAAGTCTTTCTGTTGTGAAGCATCTAAACCACCAGCTAGGCAAGCTTTCTGTGATTTTTGGAGGCTTCCTGTGTGTCAGAATAGTTGCTAAAAGACAATTTGAATTTGAGTCTTATTGGATTTTTGAGCCATACTTCGTAATCTGGGATGGATAAGTATTGACAGTGAAGTAGATTAGTTGAAGGTTAAACTAAATTAATCATGCAAAATAGGTTCAGTGCAGTTACTACAAGTTCTCTTCCCTTCATGTTGAAATGGGCTCTACTCTGGAAGCAAATGTCCAGCATAGCTTTAGTCCAGGTAGCTCAAGGGTTGATAGATCTGCCCTTTAGCAGTCCATGCTTCAGTGCAAGGTGCACAAAGTAAATCTGAGAGGCTTTGTACATGTGCAAGGTTCATTTTTACAGCCTCTGCTTTCAGTCCTTGAGCAGACCAGATTAAAGATACTTTGTCTATCACAGCTCTCCTTGCAGTTATAACAGATACATTTTTGCAAAGACCCACACTTACAATGATGATTACTGTGAAACAGATGCAATTGCCTTTTTTCTTCCTCTTTTGAATATATGCCTATCAGTTGTTTAACTGTGAGATTCTTAGAGCAGGGTATAATCTCCTTATGTTTCTGTAAGGCTTCTGGTAAATAATGGATGCAAGTGTGTACAAACACTGATAAGCTTCATGTGTTTCA
The DNA here is from genome assembly GCA_013401255.1 of Urocolius indicus. Lineage (NCBI taxonomy): Eukaryota > Metazoa > Chordata > Aves > Coliiformes > Coliidae > Urocolius > Urocolius indicus. Next base: position 294,973 of record WBNH01009613.1, read on the forward strand.
GACTGCTTCTCTTTTAGGGCTTTCTACTCAAGATGGAAATCAAAAGTAGAGAACATAAAACTTCCTAAGGTATATGTTATTTCTAAGCTGCAGTATAGTGGCCCTGAGCTAATGGCTTTTAAACCTCCTGTTACTCATAAAGGGCTGAGAGAACTGAGGCTGACCAGGAATGCTGAGTTGCATCTTCTTTGCATCATGCCTTGTGCTTCAGTGCTGCTGTTTATGTCCTTTGTAGGTTAAGGGTCAATTCATGTGCATGTATGTAAAATCTGAGTCTGCATTCAGTGAAGGTTTGCACTGATTTTATGTGTAAACTATTCTGCTTGATGTCTTTTCCAACATTTCATTCCTAATCTGACTATATTCTGCTTTCTTTCTACCTGAGATTTAGAAGACAAATACTTCCAATACCTTAGCCTCAAACTAGTTGCATTCTACAGCTCAATGCAAGTAAGAACTGCCAAGTCTGCCCTCCTGGTTAGATCGTCCTTACAAAGCTCATGTGGAAAATCAACAGCACAAGTACAAAATCTGCACATTCTTCTTCTGAATACGAATTCTATTTTAATGTTTATCTAGAAAATACACTCATGTATGGAAGACATTGTAAGAATAGTCATAATGAAGTTTCTCCTGAAACACTGGAATCTGCATAGACTAGTAATAAGTTCACCTTACTGCTAAGCAGATGAGTCTGCTAAATGCATAAAGGCTCTACTCTTAAGCATTCCCTTAAGAATAAACAGATCCTCCTAGGGAGGCTGAAATAATGCTCCATTTAGGCTTTTATTCAGAGTTTAAATTTTACCTATATCTCTCTACCTAGGCTATAGCAAAATCCAGGCACTCCTGAAATTCTCTGGAGGCCTGAATGAAGATCTGAAGACCGGAATCTGAAGCCAGCCAAGAGGCAAAGGGACTCGGGAGAAATCTAGGCAGCCTGAACATGCTCTTTAGTGGCTATTCACATCTCATATGTTCTTTAGCCAACAACTTACATCCAAGAATGTAATATCCTCCTCCACTCTTTCCCCTCTTTCTGTCCAGTCCTACAGCCCTTACATGAACCTTGAGTAATTCCCATCAAAGTCAGCTGGTTTGCTGAGTGAAGTTCAAATCCCTTTTGGCTCGAGCATTGCAGCTTTAAGTCCTGGTAATAAAAGAGATTGGGAAATCTGCAGAGAATTGGCAAACCACAGGCCAAATCCATATCCTGCTCACTGCCTCATCAGGCCTTTTCTGAAGAAAAGGTAACTCACTGTCCGCTCCTCCACAGTCCAGCAGAGAGACCTTAAAGCTTGCTACCTTTCAGCTAAAGATCTGTCTTGACATCCTCTTCCCTGAAGCCTCAGAATAAATTATAAAGGAACCTCGCTGTTCTAGTCCTAGCAGAGAGGTTAATGAGACACATTCTCAAGATTGACAGTCTTTCTTGACAACCTTCGTAGCATCCCTTTGCTCTCCTGACAACAGATTCCAAGGTGGTAAATTACACCTGGACATAAAGCTTTCACTTAGAAATGAAGGCACTATTTTGCACTTACCAACTCTAAATACAGAAAGAGACAGTTTTAAGCGATACACTTAGGCTTAGCTGGAGCAATGATTCAGGCTTCCAAGACAGATATTGCTTAAGTGGTTTTATTGCTCTAAATGAGATTAAACATCACTTTTTATCAAAACGTCAAGATGCTGAAATGTATCCTAAACATATACTTAATCAAGAATGTTGTTCTATTCCTAACTTCAGTACAGAGCTTTTTAAGTGCTGGGTGGTAAACAGAAAAGGGAAAATGCCTCAAAAACATATTAATTGTTGCAGATATTGCCCTGTGCTGTGAACTGCTTTTAAGTTGTAGCTGGACCTTTTCTCCCTGGAATTAAGTGCTTTTCAGGTTTGAAATTACTGAATTTCCAATTGTCTGTTCATACAAGTACATTAGAGATGGACTCAACTAGAGTATATGAGGAAGCCCATACCCCTCCAAAGTTCAGGGCCTTTCCAGACAGAATGGAAGCAAAGCACTACATTTCAGGCCTCCTTTACTGATTTGTCTGAACTGCATCACTTATTCTGACCAGCTTCAAGCTAGGGGAATTGATAGCAATATAAATTGGTGTCTGGATCCAGTATCTGTGGCTTAAGATCAGCTCACAGACATACAGGCATTTCTGAGAGATGTCATACCAAGTGATGAGAATAGGAAACTTAGAGATCTCATGCAACATTCTCTTCTCCCTACTAATTGTTTTGGATAACAAGGGAGAAGGAAGCACTCATGATGTTTAAACCTAGAGGATTGAATCCCGGCAGCTATTCACCTTTGCAAAGCAGATATATGCATAGTAGGGAATGAAAAAAAAAGTGCTTTCCATTATGAGAAAGGACTGAGTTTGAACAATGCTTAGACATGCCCTTCCCCCATCCCCTACCCCAATTGAATGGGGGGAAAAATAGTGTTAGAAAACATGTATGTAGTTGGAATGCCTGTCTTAACAGCTTTGCCTAAGGTAAAGTAAAATGCTAAAATTCACCAGGTAAAAGAATCTACAAAAAAAGGAAGGGAAGCTAATCTGTGTTGGCAGGATCACAGTCCCTGCCCTATCAGCCTTGCTGCAGAGATAGTGATGGTCTCTGTGCATCCTTGCTGGATTGGTAATAGCTCCCACTTCAGCTTTTTAATTTCCTATAGTGGAAGGTGCTGTAGGGGCTTATCTTGCATCTTTCATACACACTGCTTTTGTTTACTTTTCTAAAATACTTCACAAAACAGACTTCTACTTTCTGTTTCTGTGACAAACACGCTTTTGGTGATACACATTTAGCTACTTGTGGGGCAGACAAACGTGCTGCATCATGTAGCTGGATGCCAGGAACATGTACCACTGTGACATGCCCGTGTCATCTGTTATGGCAAGAATGAGCCTTTTAAACTACACAGGAGTTGTATCAATGTTGCCGTGTGCAAAGCATTGGTGAAACCTGGGCTATTGTGTGAGAGTGCATGACTAACTACCACCTGCATGACAAGATGTGATGAGACAGAGTGAGTACAGGCAGATTGATGCTTTAGATTCTTAGTATGATCTCATACTGGCACTGAACAGGAATTTCAGTTTGTGAGCAAGCTGGAGTAGGTAAATGTAGAATAAATATGACTGGATTGAACAGTTACTGCTCAGGGAAGAAAATTATGCTTGGCCATGCTGGCACAAAGCAGCATTGTGCAAGATTCCTCTTGACTTTTGGGAGAGCAGAGGCATTGCTTTGCCACCCCTGTGCCCATTGGTATGGTTTCCAGTGTTGTCAAGCCTGCAAGGCCTGTGCCAATGCACAGCAGCACCTGGGTGCAAGGGAAAAGTGAGATGGTTGTGCACACCTCTGCATTGAAGTAGTCAAAGCCTGGAGCTTTTTCCTAGTACCTGAGTATTTCTTTAGTATATTTTCTGGAAGCTTTCATTTAATAGTTTTTACTTGGTGTGTATTTTGTAGCTGTACCTCTACTATAGGAAGACTGTGTGACTTAGCCATCTTTCTCTAAGGAATGTTGTAAGTCAGAGGCAAAGTTCTCTTCCCTATATATTTTTCTTTACAAATATCCCATTCTGGTTACATTCCCTTTGCCCCTGAGTGTTGATGTCTCATACGTGTTTGTTTTTTTTCTCTGTTTCCTTTGGGGCTACAGGAATGTGTCTGTTTTTAGTGGGGAGAGGCACCATCGTAATAAGTGTCATGTTTACCCTGGGAGTCTTGTTTCTGAAAAAGGAAGAATTTCCAAGGAGGAGTGTAGATGTCATTAGGGGAATCCACTTGATCTGTCCCCACAGTTTTCATGCTTTCTTGTCCTCTTGGGGGGTGTTCTACCTCTAGTCAGAATTAGGGATTAACATCACTATGTTATTTATAGCTGCTTTTGAGAGAAGCCAAAAATGGTGGTTTCCATTGGTCATTTCCCATGTTGACCATATAAAGGCCATGGCAGGACATGGTTTTGGCCCTTAGCATGTTGTCAGTGTCCAGGAATCAGGATGGAGGGCTCTCCCTACAGACTGTACATTAAGGGGAATTCCTTTTCATGAGTGAAGGTTCACATCTTTCCTTTGGGGCCAAGGAATCATTCTGTTCCCCCATGCAGAGATTGAACTATGCTAGACAGCTTCCTCAAGTATGCTGTGTCTGAGTCTCCCAGAATTAGACTTTGCTCAGCCACTGAACTGCAATACAGAGTGGCTTGATGCTAGGAATAGGGTTAGTTTTGGCATACAGGATAAAAAGATATAGCAAAGTAAGGCTAATCCAAAATATGTATCATTTTCTCTTTTGTTTTCTGTTCTGATTGTTTGAGTTTTACAAAGCTGTGGTTAGCTGTTTCACTGTTTTCCTTTTTGCTGTTGCTTTTCAGCTTTGCCAGCTGCCTTCGTTCTTGTGGCATTCCTGGTACGAGACAAGAGGCAGGCAGCCCTAAAGGCTGTCTGTGAAAGTTTTGCAGCCCAAGTTGGCAAACAGAAATGGCATAGGAGTTGGATGAATATGAAAGCTTTTTACTTCTGTGTCATTGAATCACAAGCTGTGCAAAACACCCATCTGAGCAAAGACTTAATTTTGTTCTCTGACATGCTTAGCATGTTCTAATTTAACAACATTCATAATAACAAGAAGGTATATTAAGTTATGGAGATGCTCTCTTTAAAGTAGAGAATACACTTGACTGTGGTAGGGAGGGCTGTTGCTCAATGGAAACTCATTGTTCTTGCTATTTCTATTTGTACCTTTCAACTTTAGGTTGAACTTTAGGTTCTTGCTTATTCATTGCTGCTTGAACCTCTTTTGTCTAGAATGTGCTGGGGGGCCTTCAGGCAAGTCACATTACTCATACGTTAGTGTAATCCTAGGACTCATCTTTTATTTCTTGACACAACCAAAGTTTGTTGGAGCGTAATAGGCAGAAATACTTGACCAGCACCACTCAGTGACAGGAAACAGATGTTCAAGCCAGACTTTTATGTAGCTCCAGCTCCAGGCAGTGTCCAGTGCAGAACAGACTTACCTGCCTCAGGGTTGCTGTGTGGCTAGAGAATGTGAATCACTCTGTCTCTCAGGCTCAGGATTTCCAGCAAGTTTCTGGTTCTGTGGTACCGAGTTGCATAGTCAGAGGTTTGAAATGTTTTTACTCCTTCCCTTTAACTGCTTTAAATGTAGGATGTTAGAATTTAAGGGTGGATTTCAAGCACTTCTTATAGTGAAAGATAAGCATGTAGGGCATCAGAGTAATAGAAAGCCAAAAGTCATAAAGAATGGCTCCTGTTACGGTGCCTAGTTCTTTCAGTGGTATCCTAACACTTTGCAAGGAATATGTTTTCATTAATTGTACATGCTACAAAAAATTGCAAGTAGATTTCAAGAAAAATATAAAACAAAGAATCTCTTCAAAAGAGCCCCTGTAATTTAAGAGATAAAGTATTGTTTTTAAGTGTTCAAGAAAGGAAGAAAATTCAATGAGAAATTGCCATGAAGTGTCTGGAGTCAAACATATGATTCCTCCTCACCTTACTGCCCATCCAAGCCTTTCTTCCTGTTCATTTTGTTCTTGTGTGCTCTTTCTCATTCCTTTTAATGATGTTGTTTACCTGGAACTGTGGCTTGCTTAACAATTGAGAACCACAGATTTTGATCTGTTATTTTCCAGGCTTTAGCTGGCACAGAATGAAAGCTGATACTCCTTGTAGAAGAAAGCACCATCACAGACTGAGTTTCTTTCAGCCTGTGTGGTTCCAAGTCACTTCTATGGTGAGCACAGCACATATATGCCAAGGCCACTGGGCTTTGAATGAGGATATCCAGGGGGAAAAGTGGGATGTGAGCTTTAGCTCAGTGAAAACACTTCAAATTTTCTGGAAATGCAGAACAGAAGTGATAAATAGTTTTCTTTTTTTTAAAAAAACAGCATTGGTTCTGTTAATTTAAGTCATTTTTCATATAGTTAATATTTATCACAGAGAGCAAAGACTTCTGGTGCTAACTTCAGCTGGTAAAAATTAGTGTATTTCCATAGACGAATGAATCTTCTCTGACTTATTCCAGCTCAGCATTTGACTGACTACAAGTAATGAAACTGTGAGGTAGGGATATAAGGAAGAAATTAGCCAAGCTGCAGCTTGGCAGGAATCACTGTGCTGTTTTCAGGAGTCCTGAATGCTCAAGACCAGAATTGGCCAAAATGCTCATTAAAAGCCGTATTAACAACTTAATGTCTTTATAGTTGTTAAGTAGTCACAAATCAACCCTGCTTTGCTTTCAGAGTGTGTTGTTTTGCAATTGCTTGGAGGCAGCTCAGAGGGGTCGTGTTCAGGCTTCAGGCCCCAATCTGTTTTCCATTCCCATCGCCTGTGGTGTGGTTGGTTGCCCAAGTGACGTGGGATCATTTCTTCTCCCTGATTGGACAACCGAAGCATTTTAAGCATGAGGATAATTAATGCCATACTTCCCAGTTATGCTAATGGCAGCTGCAGGTATTTGACGTTTCTGAAACCCCGACCTCTGTAGGACGTGAAAACTTATTAATGTTGTAGCTTTGAGAGGCTTCTGCCACAGACAGGACCCCCATGGTACTTAGCACTGTGCAAATACCAAAGAGATGTCCCCTGCTCCAAAGCATTTACAGTCCAACTAATTTTTAATCCTATTGTTAAAAATTACAATGAATTGTGCCTTTGTTTCTGCTTCATGAACATTGTGTTACACAGATCTAAGATGCACCGAGAGACACAGTACCCACTTGAAAATCATACATCTGTCAGAAACGCTTGGCCTACTTTGTACAAATGACCTTCAAAGGTACCGTCATGGATATAGATTTTGAAGGGGTAGAGGGGAAAAAAAATTACCTTTTTAGTTTGCTCATGTTCTGTATCTGAAATCACTTTGCGTGCAGTCAGTTTTACGTCTGAGCTCTTCGCTTCTCAGCCTCATGATGTCAATTGAAGAAAATTATTAGCCGTGAACTTTGATGCATGAAGCATCTCTTAAAGTCGTGTATTATATAAACTGTATTTCCTGCTCATGAGTATTGTGTCTGTGAGCACGTAAAATTTGATTGTCTTCGTGTTTCCATAAGAGTGTGCAATTTGCAGCTACCAATTTATTGCTTTCTTCCCTGGTTATCTTTCACTTTGTTTGCTTTACATTTAGGAGTCATTGTGACAAATAGTTTCATATTGTTTTTTGTCTTGAGTAGACATGGGGATTTCAAATTTGCTAAAGGAAATGCACTGCTTAGTTGCCTTGGAGAAGCTACGTGAGTGAATAGCATTCACATCTATCTCTTTCCTACAAGTCTGATAGACCTAGTTACAGTTTGCACTGAGTTCCTGCTCAAGTGGTACAACCTCAATTTTCCCATGTCTTAGACAGAAGCAAACAACCCTAAATAGAAAAGAAAAAGGTGATTTCAGAAAGATTTGTTCTCAGATTTTTTGATTAAATGACTTAAAGGGGGGTGGTGTGGAAAGACTCACTTGTGGTCATTACAATCTTATGTAGTGGAGAAAAAGATATGCTGTTTGTTTAATTTCAAAAAGTTTCATGGCACTTGTGCTTTTCAGAGAGGCACAGATAATTTCTTTTTCTGCTCCAGAGTTTTGTAAAAAGCTCTGGATATCTTCCAGAGCTGCGTGTTAGAGACTAGAAAAACTGAACGTTGAGACTCTTGAGAGTAACCTACAGTTGCGAAACTCAAAAGTACCCTTTAAGAAATATAGCTGTTCTACTACATTTAATTAAATGCAGTACTTAGAATGAGTGAATTGGCTGTGTGAAATATCTTTTATATGCCATGTTTTTGTAAAGAAATGAGACATTTAAAGGTATGTTAATCTTTCCCATTATTCTGAAGGTAAGCTTTCAATAAGAAAAACTGCCTTTCAAGCACAAGTGTCACACCTTTTTATCAAAGATAAATGATAATGAAATAGGAAAACAATTACCATAGTACTTTCAGACGTGAGGAAAGCTCTTGTGGATGAAGTAGATGTTCTTAGTGGAAGATCATAACAGACAATGTATTATAAAACAAACAACCAAGAATGAGGAAAAGTTAACAGAAAATTATTTCCTTTTATTTTCACTTATTTTCCTGTGGCAGTCAAAATCGATTCTTCTAGTGGAATTAGCATGTTTGTCAATCTTTTGCCATTGTAAATGTACTTTTACAAAGAGATTTAAGGAGCCACTGGAGCTCTGAATCACTCTGTAGAGGATCTTCTCTCTTTTCCTATTTACTCTAAGGCAGAGAAACTTTCTCTGGCACAGGCTAGTTTGATGCCTCTGCTGTACCCCGCTGTGCAATCTTTGAAGGGAAATTTTCAAGAGACCCAGTGGGGTTTCCACATTTTGGGGAAGAATTGGCCATAAAAATTACCTTAGACCTATCTGATATTTCTAGCTTTTATATGTTTCATTCTCTGTTATGAAAGTGCACACAGCTGGCAATGGCAAGGTTCAGATCCAACAAAGCACTCTGCCCTATGATTGCATTTAAACAGTAAATAGCAGTGGCATCAAATCACATGAATTGGGAAGACAGATGATGTTGGTCAAAGCAACAAACCCCAGTGCCTTGGATTCAAATGACGGGTCTGCCACAAGACCCCTGTATAACCTTGGAAAACACCTAACCTGGCTGTGCATACCTGTTAGATAATGTATTTTTTCTGTATCTTTCTGGGAAATTCAAAACCAAATAGAACAGTGGATGGTGTTTGCTGGAACGTGCCCAGCTGCTTAGGTCTCTGCAACACAATGGAGTATTGCTCAGCATTCTTAGGCATGTGAGATCCGACCAATAATACATTACTAAGAAAATACTTTCTTATCTCATATGTATGCTGGGAAGGTTGATTAGTTTTTGCCTATAATATGATGGGAAACTAGGAGCTGTTATTTGCCATAAATGCTAAGTACTATTACCGAGGCATCTGTGACTCAGTTCCTTAGCTTTAAATAAATAAAAGCCTATGCGATGAACAACAACAAAATGAATGCAGAAGGACATACTGAACTGCAAATCTGTAGATGACAAATTTGAATTGACAAAGCTCAAGTAATTCAAAGCAGAAGCTGGAAAAGATCCTCCAACCTCAAAACAGGTCTGAGACCTGGAACTCTGCAATGCTAAGGACTTTAGCTTTGTATCTCTAAGTATGGTTTTCCTCCTATTTCTTTGCATCCAATACCTTGTTTTTTATCTGGCCTTTTATCTAAACACAGTGGTATCCCAAACTATGTGAACATTAAGTGGTTTTGAGGATCTCAAAGCAATAAGCAGTAGACATCAGCAGAAACTTATATGTCATCTCATGCACAGAGCTCAAGTTTGGAGCAACGCACCCATTCACAGCACCGTTAGTTTAGAGAAGGAACAGAAATGGTTAGGAAAGTAGCTGATTTTATGTGGTTCATGATGCTTTGGTGAACACTGGGAGAAATGCCCCCAGGTGTGTTTCTTAGATGGGGAAGTCTGATGAGGATGCTCTGTGAAAACCTCTTCATGGAACTTCTCTCTAGCTAGGCTGAGATTTGCAAAAAGAGTGATAGAGCTTGGTGGCCAGACTTCAGATCCTGTGCATGCTGATGTCTTGTATTTCGAGGTGATGAGCAGCTGGAAAGGGCTTACGTCCCTGTGGTCCTTCTAAACCATGCACCTATCAGGCAATGCTTACTGCTTTCTGTTGGCTTCGTGGAGTTTTGTGCTCCTGTCCTCCCGGTTTGTCCTTTACTACTATATCACACTGTTAAAATCTAGTGGATTTTCTTTCTACTTTAATTCCATAGATGAATTGACAAATGATAGATTCTACACACTCATGACTTTTTCAAGTGAAGAGATAAGCTCAGCATCTTAATGTGGTATTGATCTGAGCCCTCTGGAATTTGAATTTACTTGGCTTTTTAAAGTTTGCATAAGGAGAATATCTGAGCATCAGATGCCTGTCAAGCTAACGACTGGCCTGTTTGATCTGGCTAACTCATAATTAATTGAGCTGTTAATGTGAGTATTTGATAAGAACACCTGGGGGTGTTTGGCACAAAAGGTGCTGGAGAAGTAGAGCCTGACAGATGGATGCTCTCCAAATTTAAATCGGGTAGGTCTTCAACGATGATTTATGGCTGGGGAGAGTGGAATGTAAAGTGATGTTATATTTTCCAGGTGAAGCAGACTGGTTTTTCTTAAGATTAGTGTACAGGATGGAAATTATCTGAGTTGTCGACTAACAGCCTTCACTTCAGCTCGTATAGGCTTTTATGTTGTGGTTTTTTTTTTTTTTTTTTTTTCTGCTGAGAGTCTCCCTAAGCACTTTGCTATGACAAATGTAATAGTTCAGTTTATGGAGACAACAAAGAGAGCAGTAATGCATGTGATACCTCAGAACTGGTTTAGGGGTATGCTTTAACTTGCTATCAAACTTCACACCCCAGGACAACTGACTGCAAGCTCACGGGGATTTCATCTCCAGGGATAAGTAGAGAGAATAGGAAGAGCTCTTCCTAAGTTACATCTGCAGAGATCAACAGTCAGGCACTATTAGGGTTTCTGTAGCAGCTGTAGTGATGTGGGTTGCAGCACATTCGCAGGTTAACTAGGTAAGTCAGCAGCAGCTCTTTTTTATAGCATAATAAGTGGTGCTGGAGAAAGAGGATCCATTTTCATCTAAGGGGCATGAATTTCTGGTGACACTGAAGCACGTAGGTGCTGGAATTGAATGGCATGGTAGGTTTGACTGGTTGCCTCCTTATCTACAGGAGTGAACCCAAACAGTTCTGTGTTAGCACCAAGTTCCATCCTCCTTTAAAGTCTGAACTTGCTGTTGTTGATCCCTCATAGTCCCAGGCTGTTCTAGCCTAAATTGGCAAAAGTCAGAGCTGACTCTGGCCCTTGAACCTGAGCATATGCTTCATGAAAGAACAACTGACAACATCCACATAGTCTTACTATGTGGGTGGAAGGGAATATACAGCAACAACTTATTATCTTTTTATTACATCATTCTCAAATATTTTTAACCTCAGTTGTACTAAGGTTGTACCCAGAGCTGATTGAAACACCTCTTTTAACACATTCTTGGCTTGTTTTGCTCCTCAGACTGGAAAATTCCTCTGGGGAATGAATGCACTGCTTGAGGAGGAGGGTGTAGGAAACAGGTTGTGCAATGCACACTGAACACCGCATTCCTTTTCTGCACAGTATGTTATATATATATAGCTCTGTGTGAAAGCCTTCTGTAGGACAGCATTAAGGACAGAAGCTTTACTGTTTGCTTTCTGATCAAACTCATCAGATGCTGAGCCACCAGAAACATTCATTTACTCAGTAAACTTTCTCCCTTTGTGTCTGACTGCTATTGAAGTTAAACCAGTGTCTGCCCATGCAGTTTTGGACTTTGTGCTATCGCTGTTCAGAGAGGATCTGAACTAACCACTGTGCCATTGTGAAGAATATGTTGAAGCTGACTTTCTCTGCCAATCTCTTCTCAATTGCTATTGTTCGTTCCGTCTATACAGCCAAACCAAAGGCATCACATTCCACTATAAAGACTTTTCTTGTTTCACAGGGGGTTCTGTTCAGTGGACTTGCTGTCAGAGGTTCTGCTGTATGCTAAATGACATAAAGAGGGATTTGGTTTTTTGTGCTGAATTGTGTTATATTCAAGTCCTTGCATTTTAAAAATTGAGTTCTGTTGCTAAAAGACTGAGTCCTTCTTCACTTAGGAAAACTACTGTTTCAATAGAAGATAAAATATCATAGAATAACTAGGTTGGAGGGGACACAGGTATCTGAGTGTTTCTGGTCCAGCCCTCCTACTCACAGCAGGGCTAAGCTTGAAGTTAGATGGAGTTGCTTAGGGCTTTGTACAGTTGGGGACTGGTTATCTCTGAGGTTGGAGATCTCTCTGGGCAAAGCTATTCTAGTGCTTGCTCTTATTGTTATTTAACCTTTTTTTTCTACCTGGAATTTATCCTACTGCAACCTGGGTGTTTCCTCTTGCTCTTTGTGCACTCTAACAGTAGCTTGGGTCATTCTTCATGTTAGCCCCCGTTTAGGTGTTTGAAGACTGAGACAATCCTTTAATGCCCAGGTAGAGCAAATTTGTCTTTCCCCCATTACTCTTCATACTTCACATGCTCTGAAGTATGGTCTGTTACCATCCTTATCATTCTCCTCTGAGCTTGGTCCAGCTTGGCCTTATTTGATTGTGGTTTTCCCTCTGTAGCTGTATCTGAAAGTCATTTCTATGTTAATATGACTAACTCAAAGCTCTCTTATGTTCTTTCATTTTTGCTAAAATGAATTTCAACTCTACTCAGATTATTTGAAACCAGTTGTTGCTTTATGCATGTGCTGGAGTGGAAATAGCGAGAAAAGTCAAGTATAGAGGTAAACATATTCAAACTATTTTTTTCTCATAACTCAGTGCAAGCATCACAGTAAGATAGGCATGAGCTTGCAATAAATAGTCTGGGGCTGTGCACGTATCCAAACATACACACTGTTCTAACTTCTTTGTCAAATATCTATTCTTAATATCTAAAATATATTTTAATCTGATCAGATCTATTCTATACTGTTGACAGTCTTATTTCCTCAAGCCCAAGTGAGACTGGTAGCAATGTTTCCTTCATGGAGACAATGGGGAGATAATTAAAGTCTGGAAATCGTCTTTCAGGCAAGGATGGAAAATATTTTCAATTTCCTAAGTAGCTGTGACAGTTTTCACATGAGTGCTTGCTTTCTTCTGCAAGCCCTCACTTTTCTCTTTGGACATTGTATTCCCTCAAAAAACTATACTCTCATGAGAAGCCCAGGCAATATTGGTGTATCAGTGAGGCAGGAATGCAGCTACCTTCTGCTCTGAATGGCAATATCTGTTCTTTCATCATCTTTCTTCCTGTAATATCAATGCTGTAGAATCCTGAAGCTCTTCTCATTGCTCATCATCCACCTCCCACATGTGGTGGGGTTTTTCTCTAAGCTTCTTTCAAGGGTTAGAGTCTAGAGCAGTCTTGCTGATGCTGAGTTCAACAGCAGCTCAGAAACTTGCATCAGGGTGTAAGTGTGACAACATCCCAATCTGTGAGTATGCTGTGCTAACCAAGTGGCTCAGCTCGCCAGATGTGTCCCTGCTATGCAGTCTGGTCTGTGTGGTATTGAGCAGAGCCAGGACAGCCTCACAGTGCAGGCCACCCATGCACCCAAGTATGTTAGATGACCTGGCATGGACTTGTGTGCAGATCTCTGGGGTCTCTGCACGTCAGCCCCAGAACCAGCAGGATCCTGTCGAAGTGTACTACAAAACCATTAGACTTGATTTAGAGACCTGAATCAAATTTCTATCTATATAATCTTTATTTCTGGCTCTGCTTGCAAAAAGTGGTAGAAGGTGATGTTATTTTTGGAAGTGGCTTTGGTTGTGCAGAGTTGTCTGTTAGGAGCTGAAATACAACTGTGCCTTATTTCAGCTGGAGGCATTTCCATATAAAATCTTCTTTAACTTGTCACTATATTGTAAATTTATTTGGGGGTTTTAATATTGAAGTCTGCCCAGCATGTATATTCACATTCATGCAATTTCACTCTTGTTAAGTGGAAAAGTTTAAATATTCACAGGGCACAAAATGAATTAAGTTTCATTCTACCACTGAGGAACTGTTCTCTGTGTTTCGCTCCATCATTTTATGCCACACGTACATTATAACTCCAGACTAAGTATACATAATGCATTCAGGCACTATTTCTAGTTTCTCCTTTTCTTCAGACTGCAGTGTCTTGCTTAGCTAAAAGTCAATTTGTTATTACATGAATTGCTGCAGGACATAAATCTGTCTATGTAACTAGCCCAATTAATTAATATTTTTGCACTGTACTTCAATCAAACATAATAGCCAGGCAGTTAAATATGAGTACTTACCAGTCTTTTCCAGTGAAGCTTATTTTTTGTGATTAAATTATCATTGCAATCTATTCTTGTACCATTCCACCACCTTCATACTGAAATGAAGTGTTCTCAGCAACAGAGAGAGGAAGTGACGCCAATGAGCTTGTGGTGAGTCTGACCCAAGTAATTTCAATGAATAAACTAGTCCTTGGTAAATGTTTAGCCCCACAGACAAGCCTGAACCTGTCTGTGAGGATTTAGATTCCATTTAACTGTTTGTCTCATCATAGAAGTTCACTGGAGCCATGTTCTGGCGTCACTTTAAAGTTATCTTAACCATGGTTTGCTCCTTGTGGTACTGATGGAGACACATGGGCTCTCCCCATCCTGTGGGTTACTCTAATTTACTGCAGTTTGCCGCAGTGTTCAAAGGGGCATGATCCAGATGGAGACTGTGGCAAAGCAAAACATCTAAACCCTCTGGTCTTTCTATGCCTCCATATCTCCTCTCACCCCTGAGATCAGAGCTGAGTTTACATAGACATAAATCTACTAGTACTGTGCAAGCAGAGAAATGCGAAGAGTTTGTTGTACCAAGTCAATTATTTTCCTTTCCCTGGTGGAGCAGAGAGGCTTAGACATAGAAATATGCTCTGTAAAGATAATGCTTATACTTTTTATTATGCACTCTCCTGCAAGATGAGACCCTGATATGGAAAACATAGCCTTTGGGAAGTATTCCCTCTTGCATCTCAACACAATGCAAGAATGGGGTCAAGAGTTCTATCTGGTAGAGCAAAGTTCAACATAGAAATAAGTTCCTGGGGATTTTCACAGTTCCAGTTTGTTAATGACTGTCCCAAATAACTTGAGTGTTCTTTGGTAGTACTAAAACCCTGTGTGTGTGTACATGTGGCCAATCAGGGAATTGCAGAAAATCAGGGCTAGAGAGGACCTTGGTAGCATTGCAGCCTGACAAGACAGTAGCTAACTTAACTCAAGGACTATCTGGTCTTGTTTAAAAAAAATACAAAAGCTATCTTGGCCAACTTTGCCATAGCTGTTTATTGTTTAAGTCAAGGAAATATTAGGCTAAACTACAAATATTTATGTGTTGCAAATATTTATTTGTATGCAGATATGAATGTTCAGGAGGTTCTTAGACTTGCTTTTACCTACAACTTCCAGCACTCTTGATGCACAGACCAAGTTTGGACTTGAAGGGTTTCTGTTTTGTTAGTCTTTGTTTTCTTATAGTCTTACTTTCTCCTTTCTGTTGTTCTATGTCTTCTACCATTTTAGGAGTAGACAAAGAGGGAAGAGATAAATGACAATTTTTGGTTTTGTTAAAAAAAAAAAAAAAAGAGGAAGAAGGAACCTATACTCAAACTAGAAACTGCATAAAAAGAACTACAGTTCAACCAAACGCTCAGTGTGTCCAATGCTTCAACTTACCTTTTGTTAAAAAAAAAAAAGCAGTTTTGTCTTTCAGGAATTTTGGAGTTTTTGTATGTTTTGAATGAAAAAATTTCTGTTAAGCTTAGCTATTTTGTCTGAAAGACTCTCTATTGAAAAGTTCTCAAATGAAAAATAATGGAACGGTGAAGATTTCACCAGCTGATTGCCCAGCGTCACTTGCTGCACAGAGATTCCCCAGACCATGCATTGGTCACAGGTACTCTGGGTTAGCAGTTCAGATCCTTGTTGCTTCTCACACTCTCTGCAAACCCAGTTATAGACCTTGCATTAATTAAAAAAATAGCTTTTTTATTTTCTCCAGAAGTCCTGTCACTGTGCAAACGCAGCCTGAGGGATATTTCTTTTCCTCTCCCAGCAAAGATTGCATAAGGATTTCTAGCACGTGGATCCAGTGCGTGGTGTGCAGCAGCCAAATAATCATGGATTTAAGAGTCCCTCAGCACTCATTCACACGCCAGACCGTAACCGCTCTGATTTTCCCCTTTCAGCAGCTGCAATACCCAGGCACAATGGGGTGAGTTAAGGTTAAGGATGTCGTTTCAGCTTTAACTTGGAATGTCCTAGCTTTGATGGCCCCAAGCCAAATCCTTAACATTATTTTAATGTCATTTTTCTTCTTCGTTTTATGTTTGCATACATTTAAAAACAGAGCAAGGGTTACTGATGTCACAGCTGTGCATACTTTCTAAGGCCAATGGATAAATACAGGCTTTATACTCCATGAAGACGTTTTTTGTAGGACCCAAAATGCAAGTTGGTTGAGAGTTTGGTTGGTGGGTGAGATTGGCAGCTGGTGCAAAGAGCTGGGTCTCCCTTGATATTGATTGAATTGAGATGATTTATCTCTGCTGAGGATCTGGCCCCCGATTCCTGTCTAAGCTCAGAACATTTTTCTGGCTACTTGACATATATTTTTGTTTGTATAGAATTATCTCTTCCCACCCATTTCCTACTTCCCATCTTTCCAGATTTAAGGTTTAATTTTGCACAGACTGAATCTATTTATCTGATTTTTTTTTTTTTCCTAAAGAAAAATATTTATTTATTTTTAAGCCAAAGAACTGCTGCGTGTTTTGCGTTAGTACCCAAGTGGCTTGGTTCAAATCACAGCTGAGTGAAGGTTTTCAATTAGTTTGCTGGAATCTTCCCCAGCAACTTGACTAATTTTTTTTTTCTTTTCTGTTCAGGATTAATGATGTGCTAAAAGGTGTTTTAGTCTATTTTTCTGGTGTTGAAGCCTTGAGCCAATATCTATAGTATGAAGTGTCAAAGTACAAAAATGCTTTAGGAGAACCTTTCAAACAAATTTCTTAGCCAAATAGAATAGTATTGTTTTGTTTTCTTTGGGATTTTTGTGTTGTTTTCTTTAACAGAATGGAGATTATTAGGATTAATAACCCTTTTCTCTTTTTTTTTTTTTTCCTTCTCAATTTTCTTGTTTTTATCCTGGAGAAAAGTCCCTACTCTGTTTTTCTTGCGATTGCAAGAAAGTTTTTGAAAATCTGGAAGCCATTTTATCTGTGAAAACAACCTGGGATTTTAGTGGAGGAAGGTCACAGGAACTCAACAACTACAACTTAAATTACATACATGAAGCTGCAATGGCAAAAAAAATAAAATAACAGTGCTAGTTGACACTAGTTCCTTGTGCACCTCAACCAAAATTCAGAGAGATCAGTGCAAGGTTTTCTATTGACCTTTGTAAACTTTGGGTCAAGACTTAGACCCAAGATGAAATTTATTTCCTTGGCATCCCCCTATACACTGGGAAGCCATCTCATAAGCTTAGAAACTCAGCAACAACACATGCCCCCCTGTATTGCGACTCGCTCTGGTTTCCTGTGGATCCCTCTGGAACAGCAGAAGGTTTGAACAGGATGCTCATTTACAGATGCACATCACAAGTTCCACCCCAGAGCTCCTACGTGTGGTTCCTCTCCTCCAGGGCTGGAGAGAGATGAAACATTCATGGCTCTTTAGTCCCTGAGCGCAGCTAGCTGCAGAAGTGGGATTTTTGTTTTAAATGCAGTCACGCTATCCCTGCCATGCACACACAGACTTTTCAGGTGAGCACTAATGCTCAACCCAAAGACATAATTGAGATGTTTGTGGCCAATGTAATACTGATTTGACTGTCCTGACAGAAAGATTTCAAAAGCCTTCTCCTTCATATTGATGCTAGTACAGTTGTCGTGTTCCTAGGGGAAAAAGTGTTGCATACTCAATTCCTATAAAAAAATCTGGTTTTCTTATTAAAAATACATATTCTCTGAAAGTAAGAAAGCGAGGAAGGGAGCACAGAGCAGTAAGAGGGAGAAAAGTCTTATTCATAGCACCAGGAGGGTTTACTGCTTTTGGATATTTTGTTCACAAGGAGTTCTCCCTGAGCCAAGAGTGCAGAGCTGAGGGGAGCGTGCAGCCCTGCCTGTGTGCTGCTGTCCTGTCCGCAGGACAGTGGGCTCTTACTGCCAAAACCTGTGTTTGCCTGAGTAGGGGGGGTATATGAGGTAAGGTTTCAAGGGGCAGTTTCCTGCTTTGTTGGAAAGAGGCAGAAAGACATTTTGTATCCTGACAAGCTGTATACCTTCTCTTTTTTTCTCCCCCCTTCCCATTGCCTGAACTGCTGCATCTCGCTCAGACACAAGGAGCAGCTGAGTGGCCGTGGTCTCCCCTGGGGCATCAACAATGCCCATGGGTAATGGACAAAAGCTGGAACACAGAGAGTTCCACTTAAGGAAAAAACTACTTTTCTGTAAGGGTGATGAAGCCCTGGCACAGGCTTCCCAGGGAGGATGTGGAGACTCCTTGGGAGGTCTTCAAAACTCACGTGGATGTGTTCTTGTGTGACCTGATCTTAAGAGGACTTGCTTTGCAAGGGGGGTGGACTAGATAATCTCTAGTCCTCTAGAGGTTCCTTCTAACCTCTACTGTTCTATGATTCTATGAGCAGGCACAACATGGTGATGGCTGTGAGGCAACCCTGCCTTGCCTGGGTAAGCTCTTTTCACAGCACTGGAAGGGGTTGCAAATTAAAAAGTTTACATTCCCCTTGTGAGCTAATGAATGTCCCATTCTGTAGAGTAATTGTCCTGTGGAGGGGCAGGGAGCCAGTGCTATGGGTGTGCTGGTTATCTATTGATGTGCAAGAGCAATTGTGTCTTACCACCGTGGTTCTCCAGTGCTCTCTAGTCTTTGTGAGCCAACCAGCAATTAGGACAGTAGCTTATTCTTCACATGCTTTAGTAAAATGTACAAAAACTTACAAACCATTTTGAGTGCTGAACTGAGTGTCAAGCGCTGCACAGGTTTTGTGTGTGATGTGAAACTCTTTGTTCTGAGGGATCCTAAACTGAGACTTGTGCTCATTCTGGCAAGCAGACAGAAACATCATTGCTTTTTAATATGTGCATTTTTCATGTCTGGTGCTCCTGTTTGCCATTCAATGATCTCTGTCTTGTGTATGAGCCACAGCTTTCATTGTTCTTAACCATCAAATTGCTTCAGAGATATGTGAGAGGTGGGCATAGATTCTTGTCATTTCTACACACATGTGCACATTCGTGCCTGTCCTTGCAGGTAAATTCATTTATTTCATGCTCCTACTTCTGCAGATACTGCAGCATTTTTCAGCAGTGATCACAGGTTATGGATGGATCTGCATGTTGCACTTGCAACAAAAAATAAGGAGTTTCGAGAAGGTAAAAACAAAACCATCCAAAATTAGCATCGTGAAACCTCTATAAAATGTTGTACTTGCATTTCAAGGAGTTGAAGCTGCAATTATGCTTCTAAATGGAAGCATTCAACCATGTCAACAATTTTGCACAAAATAAAAAAGTTGTGTTTGGAAAAACATTTTCCCCATAGGAAAACTATTTAATCTGAAAAGTAATTTCAACTATCTCTGGTATGATATGAACTTCACTATGCAATAACCTATAGTAACCTGAGAATATTGAGAGCTAAAAATTACTATTATTTCTTCTCTGGGAATACTGTTTGTTGAGAAGTGAACAGAAATCTGTTATACAGATGCAGGCAACAAGGACAGTGGCTTTGTGCAACCCTGAAGCAGGGGTGTTTACACCTACCTTGCAGCATGCAAATTGTTAGTAGTTTATCTTTTGCAGAGCCTTGCTTTTTAGCCTGAATAAAAAAGCCATCAGTGATGTGATAATCTGAACAAAAAAGCCATCAGTGATGTGAGAACATGAATTAAAAAGCCATTGGTGATGTGTGAATGTTGCTTTTGAATAGTGGAATCCAATACCAAAACTTCTGTCATTGCATCCTAATTTAGGAGGTGACTTTTGCTGTCATAACTGACTGACATTTTCCATGGCACATGGTTTGTGGGGGTGGGAAAGCATATGTTACAGGCATCATTTGGTGAAGTTATTGCTTAAGGAAAAGAGATTCGCCCTAACTTACCAATTCTCACAGCAGTTCTCTTTCTGAAACAGCCACCCTTGTGATGGACACAATTTTAGCTCTTATTGGAAATTGAAGTTACGTCCAAAAGCTTGAAGCTATAAGTGTGGAAGGAAAAGAGCACAAATTGCTTGGCTTAAGCTAACACCCTTTAGCATTGAACAGTAATGGAACTGCATTTATTTTGGGATAGACAAGTTTCACTCAGGTAGCTTATGAAGAAAGGTGTTTAAGGTAGATGGCTACACAGCAGTAAATCCTGTCCTCGAGTGAACTAAGAAGTACCATCTAAAATCAGTTTCCAGTGTAATTTTTAACTTGAGGAAGGAAGACTGGGGTCACACTGCAGCTACTTCAAACAGGGTAATTTCAAATGTAAATTGTTTTACTTACAGTTCTTAGAGGCTGCTGAACTATATAATGAATTAGGTCCAAGCCTGAATTAATGCTGGGAAAGAATAATGTGAGTATTTCTAATTGTGAAGAAGTATTATTATTCTCTAGTGTTCTTACTCTACCATAATAAATAGATAGGATGCTTACTGTGACAGTACTTATTTTTTAATCTTTTTTTTTCTTTTAGTGCTGAAAAGTATCAATCAAATCAATTCTTTTTCACCAAATGAAATCTGTCCATATTTATGGCTGTGGAGGGAATATTTGACTTGATTGAATAAATAGCACCCTCAGACTTGCTGTCATTGTAGAGCTGATCAAAACCTCAAAATTCTCCAAGAAGAGAGTCAGACAGACTCACTCAGAGCTCCATCCATTTGCATCAGCAACTGAAATGTATGAGAGTCAGAAGTTCAGTGGATAGAGAAATGAGTCACTTCTTTTTTTTGACTAACAATAAAGTCATTCAGCTGAAGTGGAGACAAGTCATATCTGATACCATATTTTTATATCCTTTTTGCTTATTATAATTTATATTCTTCAGATTGATATTGCACAGAGAAATATGATGCATTGTTCTGAAATTAAATTTGAATCTGTATCAAGGCAATTTAATCCCACTTGGAGCTGATGGATAAAGAAGCAAGCATAACCTTCCATAATTCCCTTGCTCATAGTTGGCTTTTTTTCATGCACAACAATTTAAAACAAAATCACTTTCTCTAATGAGAGGCTATAAATTACTACTTTAATGAGACACGTGAAGTTTGAAGAGTTGAATTCCCATGTTCCTCTTATCTGTAAGCCTGGATACTCAAGGAATGAGGAAAGATCCATAGTGCTGAATTTCTGTGTTATAACATCGCTCAGAATTAAGATGATTATTACATTATCATTAAGTCCCAGATGGGAATCTGGACTTCAATATGCAGAGTATTGTTTCCATCTAATATGAGAGTCTTAAAATGCTTAGAATTGAAACAAAAAATTGGGAGGAGAACTTGGATCTGCCCAAAACCAAAGAGCAATGTAGTGACATAGTTTCTCACAGATCCTCCTACACTCTTCCTACAAGTGCACTGCTTTGTGTTTCTGTAACTTACTTTTCATATAGCAACTGACATATGTGTTCTCTCTTGATAAAAAAAAAAATACTATCTGGAAATGATTACTTCTTTCCATAGATAATTAGGAGGCTGTAATGTAAAGAGGCAAGGATCAAAGAGCCAAAAGTGGTAATTGTCAAGTCAGTTCCACAGTCTGCTGTAGCATGGATTGTAGTAACTCCACAAATTGAATCCTTTCTGCTCCAGCATGGGCTTTGATTAGTTATCTTTGTGATGAAGTGTCCAAACTCAACCCTACTGTTTCCTTTGACGTGTGTTTAGTGTGTGCTCCTAGGTGTTGGCAGGTCTGTTGCATGGTCACCAGAATGACAAATGCTTTGTGCCCTTGTGTTGAGCGAAGTACACACTGGTGGGGAGCAGTCCAGTCTGTGTATCCTTAGGCTCTACATCATGCTTGTTAACTTCTACCTCTCATGAGGTCATGACACATTTCTCTTGAACTCACCCTGCAGCACATGCATGAGATAGTTGGAGGGAAGTATGGTTTGCAGCATCATCACTGTGCTGACAGTGCAGCACTCTGCAATGGTTCACCTCTCTCGTCAGGGTTTTACTCTCAGCTGCACAACTGTCCAGGGGCATTTTCTCTTCAGAAGCTTTTGGAAGTCAGCTCAAACAGGTCTTTGACAGAGAAAACAGAGTTTATGGGTGATAGTCTGTAGCTGCACTACGGTTAGCAGCAGTGGGACATGTACAGCATTTGAAGAAAAGGTCATTCTCCAGGGCATCTTGGAAAAGGGACTACATAGCACTTGTGGTCAGAGAGGCTTATGCATCTCTAGGGAACCACTGTTTATGCATGACTCTACATTTATATACACATTTGTATACTACATACGGAGCACTCAATATATCGATCATGCTGTACTGGCAAGCCCAATGCATTCTTTGCTGATGCTCTTCAATCCTAAGTAATGTAATAAGAATATGGAATTTGATTTCTATGTTACTCTCCTTTCTTGAAGAAAGACAGTTTGTTTCATTTATTCTCCATAAACTGCCCAGTTGCTGGTATGACAGCAATTCAATTTAACATATTAGCATATTTATAAACCATTGTGTGTTCTAGCATATCATTTCTGGTTGGACTTAAATCTATTACTGGTCCTTTGACTCTGCCAAGACCAGCCGAAGGCAGAGCTGTCTCAGCAGACTTTATGTATGTGTTTTCTTTTCAGAAGATGTGTTGTTTGCAATGTGGACTTTCATTTATTATGTATTTATACTGCACTTAGCGTCATGAAAATCCTGATCTGATACATTTCTAGCATTCGGGCAAAAGAAATGTTATGCAATAACAATCCTTGTCCCTTGTTGCCTTTCAGACAAATTTAAGCAGACTACATTCTTAAAAGAGGTCTAATTAAGTAGAGTTGTTCTGCACAAAGAACCAATATTTCTCAAATGCTTTCAAAACCGTAAAACAATCTGTGAGTAGCCAACAAAAAAGTATGTTAACAATGGCCAAATCAAACAGTGATTCAGAATCTGAATTAAAGGTCATAAAAACCCAGTATGCATTAATCACGGAGCTCTGGTATGAATATTAATAGCAGCTGAGAGCTGTTGAATGGATGGTTTAGCTTAATTTTAAGCATTAATTAAATATTTATTAAAACTTAACTCTAAATACTTTATAGCCAAAAAGCTATAATAAGGACTAGGCTGAACGAGAGCATGGGCTATTAGTGCCTGTTCTTGTGAGTTAGATGTATCACCAGTAGGAGTCAGATTGGTGTGAAATTATGATTTAGGAAACCATATTTACAATATTTCAAAGAGCTATATATCTTGCAATAAGCTCCTTGCAATCCCAGACTTTTAAGATATTTGCGAGAAGGTTAAATCTTCAAACTACTACTGCTGCAGTTATCTAAATAATTTCTGCTCTAAGGTTATATCTGATCATTTTCCTTCTGCTCTAATGCAGCTCTCAGGATTTCTTTGTGAACAAGGCTGGTGCATTAGATAAATGATAGCTGCTCACAGTGGTTGGCTTAATGGCTAATTTGGTTTTCACCTTTAAATCTGTGGAAAATCCAAAAGAAATGCCAAAAAACTGCAAGCCAAACATGTCAAGTGATGCTTACATTTATGAATCTACTGAAAATACGATTTTAACTGGTTTTGCAGACACTGAACATTTTTTTTTTCACTGCAGAAATATAAGCCTAAACTCTTCTTTACTTGGCACTTTATCGCTTCTACAGACCATCGTTTCTTTCTACTTGTCCTGTTCATTGTTACTACAAAGAACTTCCCCAGATCTTGGTATTATGGTTTAATGTTGATCTATCAGAAAGAGGGATGAGAGCTAGTTAGGTAAACTTGGGAAATAGATGGAAATGACCCATGAAGTTATAGAAAATTAACCTGTGGAAACAAATAGATGTTTTAAGTGACTGGTAGAAAATACTGCTGAAGGAAGCCGGGAGCCCTGCAGTGCTTTTCAGTGCATCTCTCATTTGCTAGACCATTGCAGACATCCAACTAGCTGTATTTGTAACACCTAACCAAATGGGGTTCCAATTTTGAATTGATATTTTGTTTATTTGCCTAATAAAAGCTATAGCTATATTAATGCTAATCAGGAGGGAAAGGTACATGTCAGCAGGCAGGCAGCAAATACCCTTTCCCAAGTAACTGTACTTATGGAGGATACTGATCAGGTAAAATTACCTAATATCCTTTTATTTTTCCCCCTGAATTCCTTTACCATTTACTGACACACTGTAGGGTTCTCTCACTATTGTTTCCTAATGAACTATGGGAATACAAAGGGTGCAAGTGATCTTAGTTGACCTTGTTGGCTTGAATTCATGTTAGCTGGAGACATTCTAGAGATCAGTTCTCTGTTTCATTTCAGGAATTGCTCAATAACAGTTTTAGTAAATTACTGCTGTGAAAAGATGATGCATTAGTTTTTCAGATGAAAACACCTTGTCCTTAAAATGCACTGGATGCCTCTTTTTTTGGACAGTATTTGATTCCAGGGCTCAAAGGTTCGTTTTAGGAATCAAGAGATTTTTACATGAGGAATTACATACCCAATAACTAATGCATCTTGAAAATCTCAACTCAAACATCTGCTAGCATATGTATATAGCCAGGAGAAAACATGTTTTGTTTTGCTTTACTTGCACATGAGCCTGACCCATGGCCAGTGGAGAACTTGGATAGATGTTTGCAGTATTAACTGTGGACCAGACAATGGGAGTAGGAGTTACGGAGTAGCAAGAAAGCCTTCCTTCATGATTTGATGCAGTATTGACAGCACACAGTACTACTGTTCAGGAGATCTCTGATGAGTTATGCTGGAAATCTTTATGATCAAAATTCTGCCTCTGGGTTGCAAAAAGTCTTTGCAAATGTTGAAGACTTAATCCCAGTGGACTGGATAAATTCCAGAAGTTATAAACTTTAATTCTGCCATGCTGCTTTTGTACAATTCCCAATGGATGTGATAGACTTGATCTGTTTTGCTGTACCTGAGGAGCTGACGTGCTTGAGCTTTATGACTACATTTTGATGGCAAAGTGCTTAATATGTTTCATTGGAGTTCTTCCGGATAAAAATGCCATGCAAATTTATTCTGTACATTGGATTTATTTCTATTCCATCTGACAGGATAGTAGAGGAGATGTAGATCCTCAGAAGATGTAAATTAGTGAATGCTTGTTTCTGTCTGCCAAGAATGTGTTCAGGATATCTTCAATCACACTGTTAAAGTTGCAGTCAGACAGGGGCATATCTCTGTCTTCCAAGGCTTCTTTGTCGAGCACTTAGCTCTTTATTTAAACCATGGTTTGAGTCCAGAGGAAGTTTTCTTTGCTGGTCTAAGAGACACTTACCTTTAAAATTGCTCTTCTCTGTCTGCCCTTGCATGTTGTTCCTATCCCCTGTGCTTCTGCAGTGTGCTATTCTGTCAAGCACAGGGCATGTTCAGTTGTGTGGAGGCTCAAACATGCTTGTGTTAGGAGACAGACAGCCTGGCAACATCCTACAGTGAGGCTGGTTGTCATCTTCCCAGCACAGAAATAGGAGAAATCAGCATTGTCAAGGAAAATACTGGCTGTCTAACTTCCTTGACTGTCTAGTGCAGATCTCCAGCCTTGCAAGTGAGGCTGCAGCACATGCAGTCCCCTAAAATCCTTTTAAGTGTCACTTATTGATAGCCTACTGGTTTACACTATTGGAATAACTCAATGCCAATAAAAATCTGCAAGAACGAAAGGTCATGTAGACTATAAAACTGGGCATCTGAAACTTAAGAAGAGCTCTCCCTCGGCATAGAGAGGCAGTACTGGCTTGGAAAAACTTCAGTTAAAATATTAATATCTTCATGGACATGAATAATCTGGATTATTCCAAATTTCTCATGAGAAAGGCTCTGTTTTTTTTATAGATATGCTTTTATCCAACAACAAAGGATTCTAAATTATATAATAGCTTAAATCTAAGCTAAATTTAGAGAAAGAAACATCAAGTAAAAATGATCTAAAGCAAAACAGGACATCTTTAAAGTTTAAAAGGAGAGCATTCCACTTTGCCAAACTGTTTTTTCTCCCTTTCCTCATTAGATTTTTGCTCCATACAAACTTTCTGTCATTTCAACTTTTGTCTGGTTTGGTCATGGGGGTGGGAGAGGAGGGAGAATCTTCAGTATCCTGGAAACCATTACTTCCCAGAGCAAACAGTAAGTGAAAAGTCATTTTAGGTTCTCAAGAGGAGATGGGTATGGCATGCCCACTGCCCAAAGTCCTTCAGAAAGACTGGTCTACCTTTACATCAGTACAAAGGGAACTGAGTTTCCTCTTAGCCCTGATGCTGGTTCACGTTCTGTATTTCTCACAACTGCTATTTTATTTGCATTTTAGTTAGATGAAGTACTATTACAATTAGTTTTTAAGGTTTCCTGTGGAAGTTCCTTCATTCTGAGGTCAGAAAAGCTTCACTCTGCTGAAAAGTTTCTGAGGAAAGGAGAGTCAGCAAAGCAGAGAGCTTATTAGCAAAACTGGCCTATGCTTTAGATTGATTTTGTTTTCTCTAATGGCTTGATCATAACAATTGCACTCTAATTTTTGTACAGGGTTGTGCACATTTCAGGCAATGTAAATATATACATTGGCATGCTTATTAGCTCTGTTGTTTTAGTTAGGGATATTTGATAGTGTATAATAAAACCAAGTGGTCTTGTATACCATTTGTCATGCTGAGCCTTGGACTCATCTCTTTGTACTCCCACTCCACCCTTTCCAACTTCATTATATTCCAAATGCTCCTCCTTGCTTGGAGCAAAATTAATCCTCATTTTGCATTGGGTGGAAGAGGAGAAATGTGTGCTGGGATTTTTCTCAATGCACAGAGCTTTGTGCAGACTTAATACTTGCTTAAATGATAAGCGTGGATCTTCCCTGGGGGGAGAGGGGAACAGTGTAAGACAGCTGAGGTCATGGTCACAGCTTTAGCCCCCATGTATTAAACTTCAGAAAGAGTGGAAATATGAGAGGGCCCTTTCCACTTATCAGGAAAGAATACTACTGTGAAGGCTGCTTCCCTGAGCCACCATAGTCTGCAGGAAAACCTGCAGCTCTGAGAGGTGATTTTTGTTTTATTATCCCTTCATTTCAAAACTTTGTTTTCCCTCCACTAGCCCAGGCTGTATTTTCCTTACCAGGGGACTGGCCTGTGTCACTGGCTAAATACATCAGGCCCATGTTAGAGTGATGGTAGAGGATATATTTTTCTAACTGAGGATGAAAGTCTCTAGGTGAGGTTTAGGAGGTGGTATTTATAGCTGCAGAATCTTTGGGACATGAATAAACATGGTTTTATAATTCTAGTGGGAGTCAGGTGCTGATTTACCTGCATGACTTGCTAAGGTGAAATGCCAGTGGTGAAGCAGACATAAGTGAAGCCCCAGCATAAACGTTAGAGGGCTACATGGTCCCCAGACTGTATCCCATCTTGAAGGAATACCTGCTCCACAGCTTGTGCCAACCAAGATGAAGAAATGCCCAAGAGACCTTTTTCCTGCCATGATATTCCCCATGTGGGTAGGTTCTTTGGGTACACATTGTTTTCAAGGCTGTCCTCAGCCTTCACTCCATATTGCTCCCACAAAGACCAATGGCTCAGGCAAACCCTCAGAGTTTGACTCTGTACTCTTGAAATTATCCAGCACTGCCAAAAGACAGGATTTGCTGACAGTCAGAATCCTATTGGCAAACCTACGTGGATTTATGATCTTGGGTGGAAACCAATTTGAACTATAATTTTATATGAATCTGATCCCTCTCCCGAGCCAGGCAAAACTTCATGATTCTGGCTGATTTTTCACACTCAGCTTTTGAGTATTTCTGTTGAGGTGAAGATAAAACTCTGGGCCCATAGCTCTTTGCAAACCAAGACGTCAAGCTCATACAAATAGATTCAGTTCTATTCCCTGCCTTTTGATGCCTCTAGCTGTAGGTTGAATTTCTTGATGTCTCCTGTTGGGCTGCCTTTTCCCCAAAGGAGGATGTCAGGAATTACAGATACGCTGCAGAGTTTGAACTGAGTTACGTGTTTAAAGTATATGCTACTATCTCATGACAATTGTCATAATTATTAACCATATTGCAAGATTCCCTCCGCTTTTCTTAGTTCCTTCCACCATTCGCTCCCCACACAGGTCCAATGCTGTTTGGGGAACACCAGTGTTGGTATTTTGGGTTTGGTTTCTGCTGCTGCTACAGACACTCGGTGTGAACTTGGGAAATTACTTCAGGGCTGCTGACACGCAGGCAGGCGTAAGGGTTAAGTGGGTGCAGTCAAGACTGCTGCAGATTTTCTGCATGCTGCAGCCATTGTTTGTAAACAGGAATACACATAATAGGTTGAGAAATCAGCTCCAAAACAACAGGCATTGTTTGTGTGCTGAGTAACTCTAGTATCAATTAGGATCTGGGAAAAAATAACATGTTGTGTCCAGATGAATGTAAAACTAGAGCCTCCCTTGCCAAAAACTCCAACTGATACCTTTGGAACTAATGGAAAGTTTATTGAGGTTTTTTTTTTTAGTACTCAATTTAAATTGTGAGAGTAGTTTTTCTTTATTTGAACAAGCTAATGGGAAATATTATAAAAATAATGAAATGTCAAGGGAATGCTGCCTAGTTGCAGCTTTCCTTGTGTCACGACAGGAATGCAACAGGATCATGTTCACACCAGTCAGAGCTAAGCCTCGTGAGCTGCACCAGTTGCATTTACGTTGTGCAAAGAGGGCTTAGGCTTGACATCATGTGAAGGTGGTGTCCTGACCCACTGGAATAAGACTTTTTTTCTGCCCTCCTGTCAGGGGCTTGTGCTGGGAGTGCTGTGAAAGTGTGAGAGCACATGCTTTTGCAGAGTTGTGTTGGAGGAGGCAGAGGACGCTGTAGAGCATTTCTCCTTAAGAGCAAGGTCATCTTTGTGGTCTGACTTGCTCAGGTGCTGAGCACTAGAAAATAAGTAATGATGTCTATCGGTGTGTGCTTCAGCTGTTGGCACAGCAATGGCAATCAGGCTTTGGTGCACCTGGCTGGGTCCAGAAGATCTGCAGATCAGATACGGTAAAGATTCAGGTTCATACAAGCCACTTGACTTTCATCTCTTTATTCCCTGCAATATGAGAGAATGTCTCCAAATTTCTCTCCTATCTGCAATACCTGTGAGCATCAAGGCTATGTCCTTAACTTACTCTCATATTGCTGAACATAGCAGTTGTCTTCTGCCTGAATTATACCTGTGACAGCTCAGTCCTAAGCTGCGGTGGTGACTTCAGAGCCACTCAAGGTCAGTGACCACACAAGGATGGCAGCAGCATTGTTTGTGATCTGAGGAAAGCACTTCAATTGCTAAATGGATTTAAGTTTGTTTTTTATCATCCTGAAATAACCACTGCCCAAACAATTGTAATTCTTCTGATGTCTTTCTGGAAAACATTTGGCTTGTTTGGCAGTGCAGTGTTGTGTAAATAAATATGTACCAAGCATCAAATTCAAGGAGGGGAGGGTGAGTTCTCAAATAATTATGTAAATAAATCCACATAGCATGTTCTGATATTGGCCACTATGAGCATTTATACTAATAAGTAAGGACTTTACTGACAAATGAGTGTGTTCTGCTTCATTCTTGTGAAGGTTTCAAAATTAATGCTTCATTTTGCTCCATGTTTCACTGTAAGGGATGCAGAGGGATGCCAAGGCTGTCTTAGCATCTGCTTCAGGTGTCTCTGGAAGGCTGAGACCAATCAAACCTTGTGTAAGTAAGAGTACTTGGCATGAGAGAGTTTACAAGCTTGATCCAACACTTAAAAAAACACATTAGGGGGGAAAAAAATAAATACACTCATTTGCTGGAATGGCATTTATTTGTCGATCTCATCTTGACCTCTTTGGGGAGGCTACAGGACGTTCAGTGACTGTAAAGTGCAAAGACTTTTGTGTATATCCCCAGCTGAACTTTTTTTGATGCTCCATTGACAACATCTGTAATTCAGCCAACTTGAGTGACTCTCCATTTTTCTTTATCCAAAGAACTCATTTGTTTGTCCAGGATTTGGCACCCATGCTTAATCACAGAGTAAGTGAGAAAAAACAGTTGCTCTTACTGCTTCTGCGATATTTACCCCCTGAACTATGAAATCATTGAAATATATTGTAAGAAGATGGGAGATCATCCAGTTTGGTGGTGACATAGGCTACCTAAATTGTGAAGTTGGATCCTCATTCAGGTTTCTACCAAACCAGGGGCTGATAAGTGGCTGCCCCTGTCCCTAAGGTAAAGGAGGACATGAGTAATGTGTCAGGAGATGAGGACAATCAGGAACAAAGTGTGAGGGTGCTCTTTTGGAAAGCTCTTTTGGCTTTTTTCCATTGCTGTGAACAGAAATCTGCAATTCCATTGTATCCCAAAGGTGAGCAAATATATACTGCATGCATTGTTAAAATACACTGCACCCCAAGTTGTTAAGACGCTCAGAAAGAGTAGTATTAGTCAAGTGATTAATTAGATCAATTACTTAAGATTACCCCCCTACTCTGTCCTTGCACAGTTTGCTTCAAATACCAATGTTCAAAATAGCACTGCCTGAGTTTGAGGTGTGAGTGACAACTTCTTTGGCCAGGTATCTGCTCTGGCCAAAGCAGTATCGGTGGTTAGTTTGAAGCTACCAGATTGAAGTGTGTACTGCCTAACTAATGGCTCTGGCAAGGCCTCTATTTGTATAATATCATATGTGAGTAAGCTAAAGTACTTGAGTGTTCACAGAATCGACTCTTACTGCTGCCTTGCACTATTCCTCCTTACTGCCTTTCATTAAGCATGTATTACATGTAAATAAATGTATTTATTGATAGATTGATTACATACCTTTTACAGTGACTGTAAAGGCAAAATTGGTGTGGCTTACATAGTGAAAAATCACAGCAAAACTTAAAACAATAGGTTTCAGGAAAGCAAGGTAACTGGAACAGACTCAAAGAGCCGGCAGAAAAGATCTGAGAGAGTGAGCTAAGGGAAAAGTGACTTGAGGAAAGCTGGCAGACCCTTAGGGAGTCTTAAGGCCACAAGTTCAAGCTATCCCATTCAGTAAGTATAGTAGGGGACTAAATTGGTTTAATCATGAGCTCATCGTTGACCTCAAATGCAAGAAAGAAACTTGCAATAAGATGAAACTAGGTCAGGCTCCCAGAATGAGAACAGAAGTGTAGCGGGAGCATAGACAAAATCTGAAAGGCCAAAGAACTAAATAAAGATATAAGGTTTAAGAGCCATTGGCAGTAACTAGATATCGTTCTATCTCACTGTTACAAGAGGCTGTTCTGCTATATGATAGGTAAAGAAAGCCATCAACATATCAGCACTGAAAATAATTGTTTAATGTCTTCTCTTCATATGAAGTTCCCTACTAATTAGATGATCTCTGTAATTAAGACTAGTCGTAAAGCATTAAGGTCTCAACCTAGATATGTGAAAATGGGTTAGGGCCAACCTGGATGATTTAGGTGTTTTCAAATTGGTTTAATTTTAGAATACTTTTTTTAAAAGAGCAAAAAAAAAGATATTTCAATGCTGTAAGTGAGGTTAACTTGCAAAGGAGAGCCTTGCAAAGCCTGTGAAAAGACTAGCACAGTGAATATTCTTAAAAAAAGAAGAAAGAGGAGGGGTTGGGGAGCTAGAAATCTACTAACTTCACATTGATTTTTGGAAAAGTGCATGAGCAAGTAATCCAGCAACCTTTTTTAAACACTTGCAAGGTAAGAGGGATAAGAATAACGTGCCAAAAATCTCATCAGAGCTCTCCAACTTCCTTGTGTGGCATGGCAATGGGTTTTGTGGATAGAGAACAGCAGCAGATTTATATATTGAGATTTCAGTTAGGTGTTTGGCAGCATCTCGGTGACATCATAAGTTATAGAAACGTTGTCTTAGTCCATCTAAGATTTTAATTGCTTTCAGGGGGGCTATTCTCTCTCTGTTGATTAGTGTGGGGATCTAGAAAGCTTACCCTAGGCTTTACCTCCTGGACTTTCTACTGAAAGGCTTCCGTAAGTGTACAAAGTAAGGTGGGATAAATCTAGCTCAATATTCAGTGCTGTCACTTAAAGTTTATTGGCTCCATGGAGTTTCCAGCAGAACCGTGAATGGATATTTCTTCATACTCAGCCCCATAAGTTACATGCTGAATGCTTCCCAAGGAGAAAGTAAACCCCTCTCTATTTGATCTGTGTTCATCTTGCTGGCAGTGGATGAAGTAAGGCACCTTGGTGAGTAGATGCATCTGTTTTAATATAAGTAGTGAGTAACATCACCTTCCCAGGTGCAAATAGCTCCACAGGTTGCCAAGAGTAGGGAACGAAAGCACTTTTGGATTAGGGATCTGAGGTGACATTAAGGTGGGAGCTCCTCTATCTTAGCTTCTGCAAATGCCTTGACTTGCACTGTGCCGAGTTTCACCTTGTACTACTTCTCGTGCATCAGAGAGCCTGGTTATTCAGTCTTAAAATCAGGCCTAATTACAAACCAGGCCCAGTGGCCAAAGGACAAGAGTATTATAAATGCCAAATATTTGTGAGAAGCCAGCTTGTCCCAGGGAGGGACAGCTGCTCCTAATTTGCCTGAGAGAATCATATTTTAAAGCTTAAAAATACAATAATTTTTGTGCATAGCAGGGCAGCTACTCCCTACCCAGAAGGGTTTAGTATTTGTGTGCCTTGGCCTGCCAGCTGTGAGACGGGAAGAATACTTGTCTGCTTTGCTTTGAGACATGCTAAATTATTTCAAAATATATCTTTGAGCCCTTCAGAGAAAAACTGCTGGATTGTGCTAAGTCTTTAGAAACCGGACCCTGTGACAAGTTAACAGTGTCCAACTTCAATTAAGCCAGGTCTTTCAGTCCAGAGGGACTTTAGTGCATCTTCCAACATAACACAAGAAGGTAAAGATAGTGACCTGTAAGCCAGTCAGTCTAACCTCTGTTCTTGGCATGATCATGGACCAGATCCTCTCAGAAACTATGCTAAGGCACATGGAAAATAAGGGGAAGATTTGTGATAGCCAACATAAGTGCAAATTGTACCTGACAAATTTGATGGCCTCCTGTGACAGGGCTATAGTGTTGGTGGATAAGGGAAGAGCAACTAACATTGTCTACTTGGACTTGTGCACAGCATGTCACCCTGTCCTGAACATCATCCTTGTCTCTAACTTGGAGAGACATCAGTTTGATGAATGGTGGATAAGGAACAGGCTGGATAGTTGCAGTCAATGGCTTGATAGCCATCTCCCATTGAGGGAACTATTGGAGAAGGCACATGTTCATAAAGAATGAATCTATCTTGAGAGACAAGGAAGGAAGGAAGAGGCCAACCAGGCTGTTGGCACAGTCTACATCCAGGAGGATTGGGAAGGACTGGAGCTGGGGCTTTCTGTAGCACACAGCTAAAAGCTATGGCTGTAATTGTTTCTTTCACAGATAGGATATCCTCTCTTAGCACCAGTCTGTCAGGCAGGTGGTTCTACCTGGAACACAATTTGTTTTGCCTGGGGAAATCATTGTGAGTGCCATTCTTGACAAGGGTTGTAAATCCCTGGTAGGGGGAAGACCCACTGTCGTAAGAAGTGACTAATGGGCAAGTTGGAAAGAGATATCTGCACATGCCCAAGGTGTTCAGACAAGCATTGCCTGTATTCATTAAACATCAGTGCTGTAGGTTGAGAATATTGTTTATGCCTTGACTGCAGAGTCTGGCTGTCTACTTCAGCTACTGCTGCTGCTTCTCAGAAGGTCTTGTGTGAAAGGATTACAGGAACTAAGAGACAAGAGACCTGAAGAAAATTTGCATCCCTCTTTCAAGGAGACCATTTATCCACTTATCTCTTGACAGTATGTAGAGAGAGAATGCAATGAAATTAGCCATTGCTGGGCCTATGTATTCTTGTCTATGTGTTACTATGAATTTGAATCATTGATGTTCATACAGATCAAATGCTACCTTCAAGAAAGTGCAGGCATCCGCAGTTGTCTTTTGTCCTCCTGCATCCAGTGTTTCTCTTACATATGTGGTAATCCCACCTCTAGTCAAAGTGACCTAGAATTTTGCTTAATGTTGATGTCTTTAGCATGTTTTCATTGTGTACAGCCACAAGGTGGCATTGCAGCTTAAAGGGAAAACAGCTCTTGTTCAGTGAGATAAGAGGGAGGTGAGAGACAGGAAAACAAAATTACACAGCCACCTTGCAATTCTTTCTGTGTCTTGAAGATGCAAGGAAGACTTTTCCTTTCAGTTCAGAGGCCTCCAGTTTTGATAGCAGTGAGCTCAATGTTTGTTTTATTATGATAATAAAGTTTCATTTGGTTCAGCATCTGCAAATATGTTTGAGCTGTTCGGAGCTGCTACTTCTCTCTCCTTCTGCCTTTGGGATGTGATGTATTTAGAGCTGTGAGAAGGGTGATGGTGTCACCTCACACGCTCTTTTGTTTCAGCTTGTGTGTTCAGATCCTGAAGAAAACTCATGTCTTTCTTCCTCCTACTACTCCTGCACCCCAGTCACATTTACATTCAAGCGAAGACCCACATTTGGCTAAAATTTGAGTTCTCTGAAAGGATGGCAAGATGAAGCAAGTGAAGGTAAACCCTCAAACAAGAGTTGAAGCTATAGAAAGTCTTAAAGGTTATTTATTTGTCCAATTATAAAGAGCAAGCTGGTAATCCCATCTCTAGTCAAAGTGACTTAGAATTTTGCTTAATGTTGATGTCTTTTGCATGCTGTAACTGTAGCCTCCTTGTACTTCCCAGGCTTTCCCATGATCCAGGGCTCAGTCTTTTATATTAAGGGTAAGAAGACTTGGAGCAGGATGTTCAAAGGTGTTTGCTTCTTTATTGAGTCTAGATGAAATAACAAGGCGTTTAGGAAACCTGAGTGAATCCTTGGGAAGCCAATTTACCACTCAAAAAATGATATCAAATTTCTTCCTCTGGAAATACTGACCAGTTAAGATCAGAATGTGCTTCACCATTTTATTTCCTTGTCTACTTCATTATGAGTTGCTGTCCCAGGGAGTGTGTAATTTTTGTGCATGACTACAAGGTGTAATACAATAAAGGTACCTGATTTTTGCGCAGTCCCCACTATGCTGCTGTAATACAACTGCTGTATCACTGATTGCTCCTTTCTAGTTCTAACTGTTCTTATCGGTGCTTGTTGCTTTTATAGATACTTTCTGTGTAAAACAGGAAAAGTAGCTCTGCTGAAAGATGACTCTCCCCAGCAGTGGAAACAAGTGCTAAATGGAGTGGGGAAGTACCAGACCAGTGAAGGAAAAATCATTATCTGTTTTGGAAAATAAGTGAAAATTAGTTTTATTTTTACCTCTGTTTTGTGAAGGAGTGAAAGACAGATTGGAAAAAAAAAAAAAAAAAGAAAGCTAGTTTTTACTCAAAACCCACCAGAACTGTTTGTTACAAATTTTGCAGATAAATGGAAGATAATTGACAGTGTGTTTCCCTTGTTCTAACTCTTTTCTGAGAAGGAAGAAAGTAGTGAAATTTTTTCATTAACATGCATATGACAGCAGAGAAAAACATCATGAGGTTTTGCTTGGATGATTTTCATCTGGTTGAGAAAACCAGGGCATATAAATACAGATCCACAGATATAGATATATACATGCACATATGTGTATGTACAGGAGATTCCTTATCTATTGGACAAGTCCAATTCCTTTAGTGACCAGCTTTTTTCTGAACTACTTCTGAAAAATATTCCTGGTGTCTTCAGCCATGTTTACTTTGACAATTGTCCGTAAGTTTACCCCAGTTTTCTCTGTGTGTCTGCCTTGAGATTACTGTGCTGAGTGGGGAGTCCCTTGCACAGACCATCTGTCCCCAGGCTGTGAAACTGGTTTCCTTCATGGTCCAAAAAAACATGGTGAGCCCATGCAAAGCTGTGTCTGGTCTTAGGTAGCGTAGGAAACATCAATCTTACTGCAGTTCCTTATTCTGCACAAACCTCACAGCTAACTTTGCCCCAAATATTCATCTCTGTCTCTTCTCCACAGAGGCAACGCTGCTCAGCAGTTCAGACTGGGCAGGTTATAAGCATGGTCAGGCTTAGACTGGGAGCCCCAATGGAATATAAATATCAAGTATTTATTAAATATTGTGAATATTCTGCCCCTGACAAGTAAATAAGCTGTTGACATTTTGATTTATGGCATGATTGACCATGGTAAAAACCCCTAAGGTTAATGAGAACATCCAATTATATTAGGATAATGTAAAAAAGAGTATATGCATCCTTCTGGGTGCTATGTATTTCTGGGTGTGAGCCAACTACTGAATGATAGGGGTTAGGATGAGGCTAGAAAGAAACCTCTCCTTACCAAGGTTATTTCATAACTGCCTACTGCAAAGTTTCGTATTTGCCACTGGAGCAGCTGGTGCTGGCTCAACTCATCTGTCAGGCAGGGTGCTGAAAGAGATGTATTACGGAGTTGACCCAAATAGTGAATCTGATGTTCTTGGAAGTTTTTTTTAGTCTCCTGACCCAAAGGGATAAGCAAACCTTTTGAAAAAGAAAAGTTAGACATAAAAAATTC
Organism: Urocolius indicus; assembly: GCA_013401255.1. Taxonomy (NCBI): domain Eukaryota; kingdom Metazoa; phylum Chordata; class Aves; order Coliiformes; family Coliidae; genus Urocolius; species Urocolius indicus. Next base: position 331,459 of record WBNH01009613.1, read on the forward strand.
TGTGCAGTGCACATTTCCGGATGAATGTTCAGGCCAGCATTACTGAATGCTGAAATGAAAGCTTTGGGGATTCGTGGGCATTTCCAAGGCTGCTGTGATGCCATAGCTCCTGTGTATAACCTCATGCTTAACACAGGGCTTTTATTCACCTTGAAATTCTATTTTGCTCTTCAATCATTTCTGCTCTGGAAAGAGAGTGAGAGACGGGGCAATACGACTTTGCTGGAACTCTGGAGATGAGCAGATGCACATCCAGCTCTCCTGGAATAGACCTTTATTACAGCAATGACTGTTGTTGTCATTCTAGAGGAGGCAGTCAAAGAAAAGTTGTGATAGTATGAAGGTTTTCTGGGGAAAATATGTTTTTTAAACCACCATCTGTGTATAACTGTCAAGTAGCATGCACTACAGTAGAAAACAGAATTGTCTACATCTTGCAGAATACTATGTGAACAAGTTTGGTACACCTAGTCTGGGAAAGGTGGGATCTCTCTTGCGTACATTTCTACTGACTGATAAGCACCTTGGGGCGACCTAAGCCTTGCAGAATTCTCATTGAATGCCCTATAAATGGGAAAAGTTGTGCTTCTGCTAGAGTAGGGCTTGCTGAATGGCACGTGTTCTAGCTTGGTGGCACAGAGGTTCAGATGTATTCTGCCGCTGAATGACATCACAAATTAGATTTGGTGGGTTTTTTTTTTTTCCTTTCCTTCATTCTTCTATTTACAAAGTGGAACTTTGCTGTTTTTCCTGCTCCCCAGCCCAACAAACTGCATAGTGGTTGCAAGAGCATTCACACAGCATGATGAGTACTTGAATTCAGGTGCTTTCTATAAAGCAGGCAGGTCTTCAACCTGTACAGACTTTACTATTGTAATCACTCAGCTACTGCTGCTTTGTTTGAATTAAGGGGCAGGAAGGAATATCTCTCGGGTTTTGCTGGAACAAATGCACCTCTGAAAAATACCTCTTTTTTTGATGAATCAGTATTTGAAACATATACAGTGTGTGTTGCAGAGTTCAAATGCTAAGGCCTTCATTTGGAATGACAATGAGTTTGAAAGATTTAATTTGGGCTTCAAATCTATAACCTTCTGACATACTCTAAAGATTGGAGTTGGCTACCAACACCTTAGTCATAGTTAAGTTGCATGAATCAGGGCTTGGACAGCCCTTCTGAAGAGGAGATCTGTGTAAATTTCTCTCTTGTGCACCTGTAGTTCATGCTTTCATATGGGAGCAATGTTTTAGTGTGCATCAGAGACATGAGTTAAGGAAACAGCCACACGGTGACCTCGAAAGCTCTCAGGGAATTTTCTGGAGCCTTGGACTGACTGTGTGGAGATGTGTGTGTGCTTCCTCCAGTCTGTCCTTGTTCCTCTAGTTATCCTGTGTACACCTCTCACTGATCTATCATCATAGACAAGCCTGACTTGCACAGCAAAAAGTCCACAGGTATTTTGAAGGTGAGGGCTGAGGAGAAGGGTCAATGGGAAGAAGTTTATACTATCATTATTTTTGTTTTACCTGAGGTGTAGATGCACAGGAATATACTGTCATCAGCTGTCAGGTTAAAAACTTATTTTCTGAATAGATTCACTTCAGGGTTAAGGGAAAAGCAACTATTGTCCTTAATTTCCTTAGCAAGAAACTGAAAGTCTCAAAGGCCCTGTTGATGCCCACTTCCATGGCTTGAAAGGACACCAAGGAATGGGGGCATCTGTGCCAAGGGATGCAGAGCTCTCCCTGGCATTTCAGAAATGTCTGTGCCATGTTCCCTCTTCTCTTCTAGACTCACCTTTAAGCTGCTGCTACTGAGTTCATGCTCAATCACTTTGGAGAGCAGATCACATACTCTTAACATTCATATCTCATCCTTTCTGTGCAAGATTCAGTTGGCTCAAAAGGCTTTATTCCTATTTATTGTTGTAGAAGTTAGGACAGAACCAGACCATGGTAGATCCATATGTGCATGCACACATCTGGCTGTGAGAATATCTGAGAATGATGTTGAGAAGGGCACATGTAAGTAGCCCTCTTTGGGCAGTGGCAGGTTCAGTTCACGAACCTGAGATTGAAGGGTATGGATAAGAGTAGTTCTAAGATTAATAGTTATGTTTTATGGCAAAGCCTTGGGGGAGAAATGAATCTATTTTTGACCAAAACAAGTACAAATTTTAAATTTTTCATGGAAGAGAATTACTCCCATTTAAAATCTCACTGCCACCTTCCCCAATGCATTTAAATATTGGAATGAAATGGAAACAAGTTTGAAGGTTCCTGACTGGTCCTTAAGCTAACCAGGAGCTGGCAGCACAGAAATTTTGGTGTGATAACTGAGCTGAAGACTAAAAGCAGTTATTGTTGTGTTCAGAAATGGTGATCTGTGCTAAGGTGGTAGCCCAGCTGTGGAGGAGCATGGAATTCCTTCTTAGATTTTATTTTACCTTGGTTTTGAGTGAATTATTTAAGAATTACAATTAGGAACCACAGTGACTATTCTCATGTACTTACCTGAATTAGATTAATATCACTAGTTTGTTTTATATTTTATACTCCACTCCTTTAGAATGCTTTTTTGTGGGGACATTGGGCTCCCTTCCTCTTTCCTTCCCTTGCTCTTTTCATTGCTATATTGTTGGTGGCTCATCTGGGATAGGCAGAACCACGTTGTTATTTGTAGTCTCCTAGGCCAGAAGGAGAATTTTTGGAGACACAGTCACTACCGCAAACCTTGAAGCCTCCAAATAACCCTACTTGTAATTCAGTTATGTTGTGTTCTCATAACTTCCAAGGCCACAGGGCACTCAGATACATCTCTGAGTTAGCAACTGCCTGGGTAAGTGACTGTCGTTAGATAACTGAGTTCACTCTCACAGCCCATAGTAATATAGAGCTGTTCATACACTAGCTCATGTGGTTGAGCAGAGCTCTTTCTGGAATAGTCAATGCATTAGAAGATGGTTTTCTCTTTACTATATCCCCTCCCACTGACCTTCCCCAACGTGTCCTTGACTAAATGTGTAGTGCTGCACACAAAAGGAAGGAATTTAGAAGTGTGTGAAGTACTTGCAATTAAATGTCATGTAAGCCACATGTGGTTTTGTTGCTCCAAATTCAGCTCAAATAAATGGAAAGGATTACAAAATGAGGGAACAACTTGGGTCAACCTGGAGCATTAAACAAAATATGTTTTCCTTCGGTAGCATCTAGGACTATGTGATGCATTTTACCAAATGAAGACGATGTGGAATCCAAGTCAGGGGCTCAGACAAGGTATAATTGTCACAGGGTTGAAAGCTGGGCTATGTTGCTTCATAGGCCTTACTAGTTCTGGTGCTTGAAATAGTTGCTGCTTGCTTTGTTTGGCTGTGCTGCTGCAGAGAAGGGAACTTTTTCTACGCCCGCTGTGACGGGACAAGAAGGAATGAAGGTGGGAGTCAGAAGTGAGGTGATGGTTCAGGCTTGCTAATGGGAAATTAGGCAAAGGAGATATGGGAATTGTTCATGTTGAGCCTTCAGTGAGCCAAACCTCAGGGGACCCTCAGGTCTTCAAGATTATTTTCCCTTGCTGGACTATGCCCCATCTGTGAGATTTTATTTTCCACCATTCCTAGGGAGATGAGTAGAGTTCCTCGTTGAACTCACTTAAATCTGCAACGTTCCTGTGATAAGGAAATCAGTTTGTCTTGATTAGGAAAATTTCCACTAATTTTAACCGAGAATTGCTCTGTCTTGGTAGAATTGATTGGCTTCTTTTGTGAGCTGAAAGACTGCAGAAAACCTGACACAGCCCTGTTGTCTTCTGCACACCAAGCTCTGAAAGGTTTGGTAGCATTAGCTGGTGGAGGAAGGATGTGTGCCTTTTCCTGAAAAGCTAAGGAGAATTATTTGCTCTTTGTATCAGCAATGCCATTGCCTTTCCCAGTCAACTACTGCCAGCTGGGGAAGTCACGTTGCCTCCTGCCAGCTGCTCATTGTGCTTTTGGAGTAGGAAGAAGGGGGATGGAAGAAGGGGGGATCTTAATTGAAAAAATAGGCCTAGGGCTTCAGGGACATAACAAAGTCAGTGGGAGTGTGTGAACAGCAATTTATTTTGTCAGTTCACGTTACAGTCACTCTGACATGTGAAAATTGCAGATGCCAGTTTCTCAATGTGTCACGGTGACACACAGCATCCCAAATAAATAAATAATGAAACTCTAGACGTGGTTTGCAGAGCTTTAGTAAAGCTGAAGAAATGGGGTGTAAAAATTGATAGACAAACTCAGAGGGTTTTCTTTGACGGAAGGGATGTGATCTTAGCTCAGCCTTTCCAAAACCATCTTCATACCTTTCAGTGCTTCAGCAATGTCCCTATCAGCATTGTAGTCTTCATATAGTTTATGGTCTCTGTAGCCTCTTTGGGATTTGAAAATGAAGCTGTTTTCATGAAGAATGAAGCAGACATTTTCCCCTTGAAACTGTAAAGGATTGGAAGAAGTGTGGCTGAAGTGTTGATCTGAGACTGAATAGACCTTTGAAGCAACTAGTTAAGGATAGGATAGTTAGGAAATTACCTGTTACCCTGACTGCTTAGGAGTCTTTTGAATGTTCCATATCTGTAGTCTGTTTGTCACCTTGTAAAATGGGAATAATGGTGATATTTATGTCTCCTGTCTTTTCTTACTTAGTCTAGGTCTTTTAGTAAGGAGTTCTCCTTTCCACATATTTCTATAGCACTTTATATAATTTGCCTCAGCCTTTATTATAGTGTCTAGATAGTCAAGCAATAATATCTCGTTTTGTGCAAATTGAGTAGTTCTAATTGTAGTCTTAGCAGTGAATATTTGTTCATTGCATTTACAGAAGCAGAAAAACAGTCGTTATTGATCATGTGACCAAGTCAGAAAAATGAAGAGTTTATTAGAAGTTCAGTCTCTGCAGAGACCCTAGGTAGGAGCTTGAGTGGCAGCAAAAACATTAATTACTGTTAAAAGAGAAGTACTTAATAACATGGCAAAACTATGTAAAGGTTTTCTTTTCAATTTCCTCAGTTAAGCTGTGTTAGGAGTCAACGGGAAGATCAGACAAAATGTGTGATATCTGATGAAATTCTCAATAACTAGTCTCACTTTATCTAAGAAGAATAGAGTGGTAGAGGCTGCCGAGTGCATGAAAGAAGAAACGCGTTATAATTGGAGAAGAAAAATAGAATGAAAAGCTGTACATTTCTATAGCAAGGATGTTTGTGTCCAGAAGCTGAAGAAAATATCATCAAGGCCAGTGAGGGGTGAAGGTGAGAGATTGTGCCATTGTCTGTAGCATGTAGTCCTGCCAATCTGGGGATGGAAAGTAGTTCAAGATAATACCTAGCTAACCCTTGGTCTGAACTAATAACTAAAAGATAAATGCAAATATTTGCAGAATCACAGAATGGCAGGGGTTGGAAGAGACCTTTAGAGATCATCTAGTCCAACACCCCTGCTAAAGCAGGTCCACCTAGATCAGCTCACACAGGAACGTGTCCAGGTGGGTTTGGAAACCTCCAGAGAAGGAGCCTCCACGCCCTCCCTGGGCAGCTTGGGCCAGGACTCCCTCACCCTTACAGCAAAGTAGTTTTTCCATAAGTTGAAGTGGAATTTTTTGTGTTTCAGCTTTTGCCCATTACACCTAGTCCTGTCACTGGATACTACAGAAAAAAAGTGTTGCCCCACCCCCTTGAAATGTACCTTTCAATTTCTGCATGGTATTTCAGGAAGATGACAGGGTTTTCCTGGTTTCATGACTTTGGAAGAACTGTTAAGCTGACACTTCTTACCAGCAGGTAGATTGTGCCCAGGAGCATTGCACAATCTCCATGTTCTTAGAACAGTACATCACCTTCAGCTGCACTGCTATCTCTTTTCATATAAACTTAAAAATAGGAGATTGATTCTCAGGAACTCAAAGCCAAACTGTCCTCCTTGCACAGCCAGGGCCAAACAAAAATTAGTCACATGAGACTGAAGACAGCTGTGAAATGAGCCAGGGAGGGATCAGCTCTTGATAAACGGGCAAACTCATTCTGCACACTTTTCAGCACATGGTTAAATCTAAAGTTCTTCTTTTCCATAGAAAACCTTCCACTGACTTTGTAACAGTGCTCCAAGGGGAAGTGCTGTGCTGCCCTTCTCACACTTTTGTGAGGGTCTTATCTGTTTTCTTGGGAACTACGGAAAGAAAACTGTATGCAAATAAATCTTGGGACATCTACTGGGTGTTTTTCATCCACAACTGCCCCTGGTCACGCTCTTCTGAGTACATCCCTAGATGGACAGACTTTGAGAGAGCTGATGCAGTTACTCGATAGACCACTTAACATATTAGTTCTGTGCTTGTCTATACTCTTAAAACATGCGTCATCATATGCTGTAATTACACAGAGCGCTAACGGGCAAGGAAGAATGATTGCATCATTAAGACACCGGGACAGGAATAACTAATTCTGCTGTTAACTCTTCATGTAACCCTTACTGTGACACTGAAGATCAGCTTTCTGATCTCAAAGGGGAAAAAAAATATCATACCTTATTGATGTTCTTTCCCCATATTGTTTAATGTCACTATATCTACATAATATTTTGAAAGAACAGAGACACAAGGAAGTTGCATCTACAGCAGGAGTGATGAGGATCAAACTCAAACTGGGATTTGAACTAAAACTATAGGTGTCCTACAATAAGAATATTAATATCAATAATAATATTTACAATAAAAACACAAATAATTTGGAAGAGTAATTGTAACAGAAATGGCTAAAAGAAAAGTCTGTTATACGTAACAGAACCTGGGTAAATCTTTGTGTCATTTGCAACCCTGACATCTCTCACCAAGTATTCTGGCAAGCTCATAGCACTTTCAAGAAAAGCTTTAACAGCCAAGTTACAACACTGACATCTCATGTTGCTTTTAGTTTATTATTATTGCGAAATGCACTACTGGATACTTACTGGTGCATCATGAGTAAAATACTGTGGAGATACAAATGACTTTTGCTTGTAAGATGAATTAATGTAATACCATTGGTGCTTTCATGGTAAAGGTAAATGCAGTCATGAGAGGGTTTGTTTTGATTTGGATGTTCTGGCATGACTTTGGAAAGGTAAATTTTGGGGAGATTCTTTGCAACTTTTTCGCCACAGACTGTAGCCAGCTATGAAAAAAGAGTGGATTGGTTTGTTTTCCTCCTCCACCCCCTGATTTGCTTCTTTTTCCATATCTAGATCAAACATTTTTTTATGAAGTCAACCTTTTTCTACTTCTGCTCCTACCTCCAGCACTCTGCTCTCATACATAACATTTCTCAGTCCCCTGGGCCTCTGTTAGCTCTTGATGCTATTGGCAAGAAGCTCCTCTGCTCATAGAAGATAATGTACTATGTTCATTGTGACTCCATTTTTGCCTATGTCACATTAACACTCGTGTAGAACTATCACAGCTGAAGAGCAGAGTCATTACTTTCAATTTCATAGTGAAAAGCAATAGTTGTTTTGTTTTTCTTAAATATTCCAGACAATGCTTTTATCAAAATATGTCATTCTTCTGTATAGTCAGTGTGCTGCTCCTGACAAGGACCAGTTCTAGGTGCAAAACTGCTGCAGTGGGCAGTAATGGATTAAATATGTCCACTGTGAAAGATTCTTCCTTAATTGCATTAGTTTGAGGTTTATTTTATGCCTTGACATGTGGCATTGAGCCAAAGAGACCACAATACACCTTCCTTTCCAAGGTCCAAGCGCCAAAAAGTATCCCTTTACAAGAAGGGTGCTTAAGTGCTTTTCTGAATCAAAGCCTGAGTTAGTGCTTTAATGTACTCTGTTCATGCTTGGAAATGGCTTATATTCCTCTGAGCAAATTTCTTTTAAAGAACCTAAGCCTACTACAGTGTCTGAAGAATTTAATGTCATGCTGAAAACTTATCCCCCAGATCTGTGTCCAAAGAGATCCTGCTTAATGGATGCCACCTATTACTAAGTGCCATACAGCGTTCCTCTTTCAAGCACCGAAACAGGCTGTTCTCTCTCCAGGCCATGTGTCAAATTTTCTTCTGGTTTCCTATGGTGTTTTGCATTTATACTCAAGGTTCTAGAGAAGGTCACTTCAGTGCAGCACCAATAGCACCTCCCTACCCATGATCTCATATGTATGTCTAAGACTTGACTGAAGGCAAGAGTATGGTAGGACTCAAACTGCCCACTGGAAAACTCAAGCAGCCATCTTGTGTAGGAGAGGGATTTTGGGATGTGTTCTGGTCGCTACTGCTGCTTTCAGCACAGCTGATGGACCACATTGTCCTTTCAGGAAGGCTAAAGAAGGTGTCAGACTTGCCTGGAAATGCTTTATCATGATTCGTTTTAAGCCTTACTGTTGACTGCAGGTTGGGTGTCTGCCTGTTGCGGTCCTCGAGGAAGATTCGTTCCTTAGTCTTGCTGGACTATTTTAGGGCAGTGCTTCTAAGTCACTGTCCAAGCCCATATGCTTCAATTAGCTTTTGTCTGGGCTGAGCTGTTTTTGTTATCACTCTCTTTTTGCTGATAAAGCAGGAACATTTTTAGAGGCAATCTTTTTTTGCCACCCCCCCAGGAGCCCTAGGATGGATGGGAATGAACTTTGTCAGGTGCTTAGAGTAAAAGGAATTGTCAGGATACCTGGCTCCCTGTCGTTCCTGACAAATCACTCAGGGCCTTGTGTCTCATCTGCAAAGCAAGGCTAATATTTATTTCCATTATATATATTAATAGCACTTAGTAACTTTGAACAAGGTCAGAACTTTACTGCATTACATACTGTGCTAAGACCTGCATATATTAGTTCCTGTCTCATGCCTTCTGTAACAAAGTGATGTAAGAATGCAGTGCCTGAGATGCAAAAAGTGATCCATAATGCATGATGCATTCTGAAGTTCTGTCACTCTGGCTCATCTGCTGGAGTGCGTCATGGGCGGGAGATAACTCGAGCTGGCCTTTCCTAACTTAATTATCTTGTTTCATTGTTAATACCCATGATAAGGATCCATAGACTGTAGGGAGACGACGTCTGAAAAACCTCTGGTGCTGCTTCTGATGACATAGATCAGCAAGAGTAAAGCCGCGATGCCAAAACATGTGTGCAACTACCAAAGCTGACACATATTTCCTCTAAATTTAAGCATCTCATTTTCATCCCTGCCTCAGGTACTAGTGTCATTCTCTAGATGATCCCATGCTCCTTTCAAGTTCAGACCAAGAACCCCGAATTAATAGGTTAGTAGACAACAGCTCTGTGGACCTGAACTATGAGTTAGTAAATAGGCTGTCTCCAGCCACTGTTAATGCATCCCAGATTTAGGGCTGCCTGACAAACTATGCTTTGCCATTGCCACTGTAGCTTTGTCCTGTACTTAAAACATGGGAGATGTGGTCAAAATTAAGAAGTTTGGAACCTTTGGCTGTTAGATGACTGCAAGCTCCTATTGTGGATGCACAGTCACGCCACAGTTGCTAATGTCTATAAAACTGCTTTATAGAACTAAGATACTCTGTTGGGATTCACTATGTTAGTTCCTTTGCAGACAGGATGAGGGACCTTTGTGTGCAAAAGCGATGTGTTAGGAAGCATTGCCAAGGTTATGAGGGTGTGAGTTTGGGTCTGTGATGGGATATGGTTTTTTCAGCTCCTTATACAATTGGTGATATTGATACATAGTGCTTCCTCCTAGCATCACCATGCCCATACAGTCTGATTTCATATTTGGGGGTAATAAGTAAAGCTCAGGATGTGAACAAAGGCAGTTGGATGTGCTGTTGATCATGTAACGGTTGGTGGCAAAGAGACTGTCCTTGGTGCAGGGTTGGATTGAAGGAGAGTGGATTTTTGCCTGAAATATCAGAGCAGCAGTTGCTAGTGACGTCTCTTTAAGCAAAGCCGTAGTAAATTGTCATCCTCTGTAAGGCACTGAGATGAGACCTGCAAAACTAGTTCAGCGGCGGAGATAAAGCTTTGTATCAGTAGGACTTCAGCAAAGCTAGCGATGTACTGTTACAAACATCAACAGAACATCATATGCTGAACTGAAATGGTTGTAATGGAGCAAAAGCAGGGTGCACAAACTCTGAAAGCAGAATGAGTCTGAGATTAGTAATGCTGGAGAGCTACAGCTCAATCTTGTATGAAGATATATAAAATAATGTATGGAATGAAGGCCTAGTTGTGAGATGGTAATCAATTGCTTAACTGCAATATTCTGAAGGTTTGTTTAAGGCAGAATCAGTAAAAAATCTTTAAAATCAATGGAGATTAAAATACCCTTTTAGCTTTCTAATGATATCTTTTTTAAAAAACAGTAATCCTATTTTTAAACTTTGAGAGTGAGGTTCAAGTTTGGCAGAAGCAATGAATATGGTTGGAGATATGCTGGCTCTTCATGCCTTGCAGTCATGCAGGGCAGCACTTGGGTGGGGGGGAAAAAGGAAAATGATCCAGAGCCTTAATTCCGAGAAAGAGTCTAGACATTAAGCCACTGCATAAAAAGCTATTGGAAATTCAAGGATTTCCTTACAAGTACTTGCATCTTTCTTTCCTGGCTTCTTCTGGAAGTTGCAGAGGTCCACTGACTTCTCTGAGATTCACAGTACCCCTTAAATTAGACAGAAAGACTGCATGGAAGTGGGACAAAGGAAAAGACAGTTCTTAATGCATTATCTATTTCACTCTTCTCCTTTATACATTTATTTCCACAACTCCTCCTCTGTATTTAGTGAAAAAATGCTTTGAAATAAATTAAATTGGCAAGAAAGTAAGGTAAACTGCCAAAATATAGTGAAGTTATATTTTCGTTCTCCAGCATGAAATAATAATATACAGAACTAGTAAATAACAGAGTAATTTTACTTCCAGTGTTGATACAGTGGGCTCAAAATTCACCACAAATCGTTCTGCCCACGTCTAAGTGATGAGGTGACAACAATAGCAAACAAGCAGTAAAGAAATTAGATGTTCCTATAGAGCAGTTTGAATATTGAGCTTGTTTTAGAGCTGCTGGTTGTTTGGATAAAGGAACTCATAGAGATAAGCCACAGCTGTACGGCTGGTACCCACTCATGTCTCTTTGGGGCAGAAAACAGCCTAGTCACAGGTGAGGCTGGTAGCAAGCAAGAACTGTCTATGCCTAACATAAATCTCACTGGAAAGGTAGTTTTTTCCATGGACAGTTTCAGGGTTTAGGGATGTTGAGTGTGTCTGCCTTCTAATTGTTCCTGTTGGCCAGCTCTCAGCTGCCTTTTGAAGGCGTTTATTTTTGTAACTGTTGCATTTATCAGGGTGGATTAGCCAAGTCTGTTGACTTCAGTGCTTTGGCACAGGTTGTCAGAAATTATTTTAGCAATGCTCTGCCCTGGACAAAGTGCATTTACTTTTCAACCTCTGCTCTCACTTCCAAGCAATAAGCTACTGAGGGTTTCATTTACAGTCAGACATTCAGTGGAGTTCCTATCTGCAGCTCTGTTGTACATTGGATTTTTGTTTGTTCAAATCATAGAGAAAGGACCATCCACCTAATGGCTTCTGGCTACCAGTAAATGGTGGCTATTCCACAAGGAGGTATAAAGCACAGTAGGATGTTTTCAGAGAGGCAATAAATCTGCTGGCATTGTCATAAGGAGTGCCAGAATTATTTGAGAGAGAGGAACTTGTGGCATTTCCTCTGCTGTATCTTGGGCGTCATCTCCACGAAGACTTGAACACATTGGCCAAATTCTCACTCGACATATCTCTCATTTTCCAGCACCAAAGGGTTGGGCCCATCCTCTGCAAGTTGTTTATGGTAATAACGTGCTTTACTTTCACTACCAGTGTTTTAGGGGAACTAAGAAACAAACTTTCTTCTTGAGTAAGCTAATTGACCTTTGATAGTTCCTTGAGGTCTCCAAGGAAGTTTTTTAATGGCACACAACCTAATGTTGTTCAAGGTGAGGTAGGATTTAATCTGATGTAAAGGCTCAATTTTTAAGAGACTTTTACCGGAAGTTGAATATCCTCTCTCAGCCATTATCTCCAGCAAAAAGTTAACTAGTTTTTCCATGACTTAGACTAACCTTTACATTCATACATACCTTTGAAGTAAATGTAACTACTTGCCTCAGAAGGATTTCTTGCTCATACAAGTAAGTTTCTTCAATCTCTTATTAATTCCACTTGTCTCCCCTATGGATGAATGTCACTGCAACCTCTGTGCTTCCGTACTAAAACCTGATCTCGTCACTCACTTCAAAGATGCAATTCACTGCCAAATACCTCACCTTCATCCATCTCAATCTAAACTCAGCAAAATGACCTCTCAAAAAGTACTCTACAGAGGCACTCTTTAATCAACATCTGTTTAGAGCTTTCCCCGTTAACTTCACATAGATTGTTTTCCATAATTAGACATAGACTGTGATATAAGCAGCTGACATATAGAATACATATTCATTTTTCCCCTCTGACTTCTTGAAGGATTTGAGTAATGCAGAAGAAACACCTAGTGCATTTAATACTAGTCTCAAGAGCTTCAGGCTTGTCTAAGAGACTCACTGAAGCACTTCAGGTAAAACTCTCGTTTCTCATGTTAAAATGAGAGGCTTAGGACAGTGAGACACACTTGATGAAATAAGAGGCTGTATTTAGATAAGAAATGGAGAGGAGCAGGAGCTTGTGTCTCTTTTTTTGCTAGATGGGCTATAAGGGGCAGGAATTTCTTTAGGGACAAGAAAGTGATGACATTAATAGAGCTATCACTGTAAAGAGTTTATGGTTTTGCAATTAAAGCCCTGAACAGCTACTTGGGGTTCATTTGATGCTCACTGCTGTGGACTTTGCTTTGTATTGTCTTAGGCCATTTGTAGAGACTAGTTTAGATAAACACTTAAACATATGCTTAACGTTATTCATATGTAAAAGAACCCTTAAACTCTCTCTACTAAACATGACCTTGATCTCTTAGTGCTGCAGTTCCTCAGTGAAAATAGAAATACGATAACAGCTTTATCTGTCTGAAAACTCCCAGCAGTCCCATGCTGCTATTTCTCGTGTAACATAACAAAATGTATCTATAAACGTGATAGTATTTACTGGCTTGATTCTGCCCTTTGCCTTCAGTGAAATTAAATAACAGCTGACTCCAGAGGCAAGCTGATTGATTTCAGTGAAACTAAAGCTACTACTCAACAAGAGTAAAAGCAGAAGTAGTGGAGTCAGGCACCAAGCAGGTTCTGTTATTCCCCTGTTACTGCCACAGAGCTCTGGTAATTTTGAGAAAGCCTGTTCATATTTTCTCTTTTGCTATCTCCTCCTGATCTTTTCTTTTCACCTTTTCTCAGCTTCATAGAATAGTCTAAAAACTTATCAATCGACTGTCAGCTTTAAAATGTCCTATTTATGGAATTTTCAGCTTCCTCAAGCGAGCGTTTAGAGCCACTGTATCTTCAAACCATCTGCTCTGGAAAAAAAATAACAACACTTTAGAAGCTGACAGCTGACTTTCAGAAGTCTTTAGTAATTGCAGCCCCAGCTGAAATTATTGAGAGCTATAAGTCTGCAATGTTTTGGAAAGTCAGGGCATGGAAGTGTTCATTTGCATTCTGCTGCCTCCAGCCCCATAATTTTCTACAGTTTTTGAATGTGTTATTGTCAAAGGTATCAAAGTTGGGAGGTGATTAAAACTCAGTAGTTTGTTTGGTCTTTAGCATATTGTTTCCAAACATTTCCAACAAAAGTAAATGCTTAAATCCCATTAAATTGAAGCCTAAATGCCTTAGGTTTCTTTACAAATTCTTCTGCTAGGCATCAGATATAAAACAGACAAAACAAAAAAGTTAAGCTGAAGCCGGGGTGTTTTTCCTTTCCCTATGGGAAAAAGGACATATCCATTATGCAACGAATCTTCTTTTGTAATGATTTGGTGGCTTTGACAAAATCCATTTTACTTCATTGTCCTTTTACTTTACATAATGTTCATAAAATGGCAAAACAGAAGATGTTATTGCTCATCAGAACAATTAGTATAAAGCTCTTTGGTGGAATAATGTTGCAAAAAAAGTAACCTTTCGGGCCAGAGCAACTTTGTCAGGACTGTACTGTGTGTGAGAGGGTATGAGTTGTCTCTTAGTCCCACAAAGTAGTTTTCATCTATTGTCTTCATATTAAAAAAAAAGGGGGTGTAGGGGAAAAAATCCCCTAACGTGGGAATACTCAGCACATTGCAAGATACTAGAATAAATGTTACAAGACAGGTAAAGGTTATTTCTACCCTGATCCCAGGGGATGCTGGATACTCTAGGAAAATGAAGTTCTATGAAATTGAAACAATTAAATAAGCTTTTTTAACATTAGGCCAGGGAAGACCTGCAATAAGATCCATGTAGGACATCCTGCTCCCACATGGATGCCTCTGGATCTCAGTGAGGCATTCCATCCAGATGTAGGGGTATACTCTCATGTATAAAGTTATGAGAAGGCTTGAAGGTCTTTCAGAGCAGAGAGAAAACCAATAACCTATAATTCATATAATCTGGGTTTACCTTGTCATGCACAAGCCTTCCATAAGACAGATTTACAAAGGACAGCTAAGCTGATGCCCCAGTTCCTATTGATTTTTACTGGGAACAGGACTCCAATTTATATTTGCTTATTGGCCCCTGGTTTCCAGTGAACATAATGACCCTGTGTTCCTAAGAACCCTATGTGTTTGCCTGGGGGCTGTCCTTCTGCTGTGTAACCCTCTTGGCAGAGTGCTCAGGGACAGCAGTGATGGGAGGGAGCAAGGAGCTTTGGCTGCCTTAATGCAGAAAACTCCAGGAGCATAGGCAGGAGATACTAAAATTATTTCATTGGAGAGTAGATCTTAATTAATATTGAGCCTCCAGAGTACACCTTCTCACCTCTTTCTTCCCATCCCTCCTTTCACATATATGCCTATGTGCATTAATCAAGTAACTCTTTGTTGTGTCCATGAGTTGAACATGAGGACTGAATTCCTTGCCAGCTTGCATGTAAGATGCAGGCAAGGTGTTTGATCTGTGAAAGCCATCTCTCTGAGTTGAGGTACTCTGCAGCGAGCAGGTCTCAGTGGTTGAAGGCTCCCTCCCTCTCTCTGTCACTGATCCTTTATTTCCTCTGATGTCATCACTCCAATTTAAACAGAGGGGGCCAGGCTAAAGAGGCAGAAATTTCTGCTTGGCTTTAACCTCCGACAAGTTGGGGCCTGTTCAGACATGTCCACGGGCACTTGAAGACGTGGGAGTTTCTCTGGCAAACGCAGAGCGTTCCTGCCCCCCTCCCCAGCACAAAGCTGTTTGGCATAAGTTCATTCTTCTGAAACCTCAATATTTACACAGGCTCCATGGCTGTGATTTACTCAGGGTCCAGCTGTTGATACTTATCTTCAGTTTTCTGAAGTAAAAGGTTGAAATCAAAAGCTACAGGAGTGCTTCTGCTTGACATGCAATTCATGTGTTCCCCCCCCTCCCCACCAGCTTTCCCTGCATTGGCCTGTTTGCAGCTACGTGAGGTCTCTCAAAACTACATCCAGCAGCTTGGCACGGGATAACAGCCTGAAGAGGAAAAGAAAGGTGTTTGGTGTCTGCTGTCCCTGTGTGAATAGGCCACCTCTGCTCCTGAAAGCCTTTGCACAAAACCATTGGAATACTGCTGTCAATTTCTTTTCCTTAACAATCACACTTTCTGTTGGAAGAAATGTACTGCAGTCAGCACACATGCCCGAATGTTTTATAGGAGCAGTAAAGAAGTTCATAGGATACAGAAGGACCTGAACAGTACCGAGGGCAGGTCATCAGTACAAAGGTGACAGTGTGAAATCAGCAATAATTTTGCATTGATACTTCTAGTAGAAACAATAACTCAAAAGAGTGGGGTGTTTTGGCAAGGTGAAGGGGAGGATGTTTAACAAGTCTTTCACCAACTTTCACTGAGTCTTTAACCTTGAATTTCTAAGATCTTTATGTTTCAGCTTGGGATGGAGAGCAAGAATCATCCTCATCAGAGATCTGATTTTTAGAAGTTGGAATTCCTTGAAAGTTTGGAGCTTTAACCAAAACTATTGAAGGCTTTTGTCTGGAATGGGAACACTCTTAAATAATACTGATAAACTTCCAGGAAGAAAAGAAATAGTGTTTACAAGTAATACAATGGGAAAAAAACCACAATATTTTAATTAAATTAAATCACAATGAAGTGCAGAAGACTTCAATAAATTTACTGTCTTATATACCAGCTAATCCATCTCATGTTCAGTGATCTGCTTCACCCTCTATAATCACAATCTATTCTGCATACATTGTTCCAGACTACATCCCAAAATATTTTGCAGAGTTAATCGAATGCAGCCTGAAATTCAAAGAAGGAGAGAACAGTTAAGATGTATATGCAAGAGATAAATGTATTGCTTTCAGGTACGACTTGGAAAAAGATAAAAAGCTTCAGATCTCTAAGGGAACTTTCTCAGAGCTCCTGTAGGTGCATAGAAGATTGCAGCAATTCCAGGTGCTCTGCAATTTGGTTTCTATATCTGAGGTCTGTGAGTTAATAAAAAGGAGACAGAAAATGTTCCATTGCCCTGCTACGAGCAAGCGAAATTTGGTAGTCAGGTATTTTTTGTACTTAAAGGACACAGCTTGTCTGAAGGAATTAGCAACAGTGCCTGGGCACTCAGCAGTGTCTCCACTGCTTCACTCTGAGCAAAGTTCATTTACCCCTGCTGTTTAGGCTGAGACCTCCAAAGGCAGCTAAGCACCCAGCTCAGGTTTTTCTCCAGATGCTTTTCAGAGCTTTCGTGACTGCCCAACTCTTTCTATGTCTCAGATTCTATGTGATGGGCTTTTTTTCCTAGCCTCCTCTGACTCAGCCTTGTCCTTTTCCTTTCTTGATGCCTCTAACCTGCTTCTGAACCATTTACCTGTTTTGGTCTGAGTTTAGGAAGAGATTACTTTTAGTTAGTTTGTATCAGAAACACTTGGCCATGTGCTACCAATCCACTTTGTCATTGTCACTGATACCTAGGTTTATTCAGATTTGCACATAATCCTGTTTTAAGTAGGAAATCAGGCAGAAGCAAGCCTTCTGTTCCCATCCAAACACAGCATTCAGAAGCCCTCAGATCAAACATCATAAAACCCACAGGGTTTCAAAAGATCTCTACCTTGCTAGTGGCTCCACTGGAAAAAAAAAGTTATTTTACTTTCAAAGTGCACTGTGCAGTTTTGTCATCATATTCCTATTTGTTTCTGCAACATCTGTGGACAAAATGCATCTGGACAACAAACAGGAGGAGATAGAAGCTATTGTGGACCAAAGAAAGTATGGTACAGTTGCTACTATAGAAACATGGTTGGAGTGCTGCACTGGATGGTTACAAACTCTTCAGAAGGGATAGTCAAGGAAGGAGAGATGGAAGAGTAGCCCTCTATGTTAGAGAGTGTCTCGATTGTTTAAAGGTCAATGATAGTGATGACAGGGTCAAGATGAGGAGGGGACTGGAGCATGAGTCTTATGAGGAGCAGCTGATGGAACTAGGAGTGTTTAGTCTGGAGATGAGGAGGCTGAGAGGAGACATGAGCACTCTTTACAACTACCTGAAGTGTGGTTGTAGCGAGGTGGGGATCTGTCTCTTATCTCAAGTAACCAGTGACAGGACAAGGAGAAATGGCCTCAAATTGCCCCAGAGGAGGTTGAGGTTGGAGCTGAGGCAGAACTTTTTCCCTGAGAGAGTTGTCAGCCCCTGTGCCAGGCTGCCCAGGGAGCTGGGGGAGTGCCCAGCCCTGGAGGAATCCCAGAGCCGTAGAGCTGAGGTGCTGAGCGCCATGGGTCAGTGCTGGGCTGGACATGGTGAGGGGAGTGGGGGTCACTTTGAAGTGATCTTCAAAGTCTTTTCCAGCCAAAATGATTTTATGATTCTATGACCTGACTGGTTAGATGAGAAATTATATGTTGAGCACATTAGTATATAAACTTGCTTTTCAAAATGCTTTTGGTCATCAGCTTGTATGCAGAGGCACAAGCATGCCTACATGATCTTGTGTATACCAGTTACATGATCAACTTTCTTAAAGGAAAGCTTTTGCATATATATTTATGTTATTTAGGCTTCTGTTAATTTCTAAAGGAATGTTTTGTTTTGGTTTTTTTTTTACTTAAGTAGCTCTGAGTTATTTTTGAAGCCAAAACTTATGCATAAATTCTTCTGTTCATACTACCTGAGTTTCTAGATGATACAGATCCTGTTCTTGCATTTCTTTACCCCCCATAAATCAGTCCCCTAAAAACATAAATGCAAACATAAACCCAGTAAATATTAGCATCGTTAATCCATTACTTAAGGAATGAGAGGAAATAACAAATGACACAGAGAATTATGTACTCGATGCCTTTTTTGGTTGCTTCTCAAAAAAAACCCCCAGTTGATTATGGTTGTATACTAATGCAGTAGGTTTTAACAACGGGATCATCTAAAATAGCAAAGGACTACGTTGGCTAAAATTTAGATGTTCTGCAATTCAGCTGGACCTGACGAAATCTACCCTGGAGTACTTCAGGGTCTAGCTGAAACAATCCCAGAGTGATTAGAGATTATCTTTCAGAGTTCACAGATGACCAAGGTAGAGTCAGAGGCCCAGAGAAGGATAACATAAGGTCTATTTTTAAATAGGGGAAAAATGAGAACCAGGGGGATTATGGAACAGTAAAACTAAATTCAATACCCAAAAAGTTTCTAGAATTAGCTGTTACAAGCACTCAGAGAATAAGAAGTTAATAAGAAACAGCAAATATGGATTTGTCAAGAGCAAATCATGTCAAACCAGTACAATTTTTTTGCAGGGAAAATGAGCTAGTAAATGAAAACCAAAGAGTGGATATGTCTGTACTTTTTAGTAACAATTTGAGTGCTGTTACTCATGGCATCCTCATAGCAAGTGGAGATATATCCTCCATTTCAACTTCCCACATCAAGTGAGCAGAACTAGGTGTAAATGAAGCCTCAAAATCCACTTGTGGTTAGTTTTCTGTCAAGGTGGGAGGACATGTCAAATGGGGCCCTTCAAGGGCCTACCGTGGGTTGAGAAGTACCCAGTACTTCAGTGAGTGCCGTGTATGATGATAGAAAGTGCATTCTAATCAAATTTTGTGAGGTCTCGTTGGGTGTGATTGCAGCATTTTGGAACGGAGAAGCAGAACTGTGAATGATTTTTATACGCAGTGACATGAAATTAGCAACTTGAAATGTGACAAATCCAAACCATAATGGCCAATGAAATAAATACAAGCATAGAATAGAGTGAAAAGCCGAAAACACTTCACAGGAGAAGCGATAGTTAAAACTCAAGACAAGGATGCAGAGTGCTATAAAATCATCAACTGAATACAATATAACATCATGAAACTGAGAGTTGTGGGTAAAGACAAAGGGCAAGTTTTGCTTTTCAGGCAACCTTCATACAGCCTTGGCTGCGTTCCGCTTTGGTTGTGCAGTTCAACAAAAATCTTGATAAATTGGAGAGGGACTAAAGGAGAACCATAGGAATGATAAGGGGTTTGGAAAACACAACCTATGAGGAAAGATTGAAAGAATTGGATTTGTTTAGTCTAGAGAAGGGAAGACTGACAGGACGTGATAACATTCCTCCAATATGTATAACATTACTAGAAAGAGAATGATGATGAATTGTTCTTCGCAGCAGCAATGAACAGGACAAAAATAATTGGCCTAGTTTTTTTGCAGAAAGGATTTAGTTTAGGTATTAGAAAAAGCTTTCTAGCTTCAAGGATATTTTGGTACTAAAATAAGCTGTGTGAGAAGGTTATTGGATCTGCTTCCTTGGAGGTCTTTAAAAACAACCTTTAGTCATCTGCCAGGGATGGTCTAGGAGTGTTTTGTATTGCCTTCTGTATGAGGGAACAGACTAGATTGCAGCTTGGGATATCTTCTGGCTCTTAAATCTTAGCTCGTAATTGTGAGTGCATTTAAACATAAGACTGAATAAAACATTAGCAACTTGTAGGTAGATGAAGTGTTGATCATTTGTCTACTGTGTTTTTCAGAGGGAGGATGCTACAGATACACTGAAGTTCTTGTAATCATTAAAGATTTTATTCATCTAACACTTGTGTAAGGTAAGTGACTACGACACTTCCTACCGTAGGAGAGGAACTAAACAGATTAAGTAGCTTCATGAAGGCTATTCTGTTTTCTCTAACTTAATTAGTTTATATAACTAGGCTGGGTGCCTGTTCAACTTAAACATTCAGGTAGTGAGAAGCATCGTGTCTGTCTCACCTCTGGTTATTTGGACAGTAGACTATTGGGAATAGTTGTTCCATATGATTTGAGTCTTCCTCCACAGTTGTGTTGTGGTTCTGATACATTTCTTTGTTGTACTTTTCTTCTTCATTGTGTTGTGACTAGTAATTAGTGTGAGTAGGTTTTTAAATGGCTTAATTGGTTGTTTACAGTTGACTGCGGGATAACTGTGACTGACTGGAAGTGCTGTGATGATACATAGAGTCATAAAATCATAAAATTATTGGGGATGGAAAGGACCTCCAGAGCTCATCCAGCCCAATTCCTTGGTAAAGCAGATTCCCCTCAATCAGGAAGCACAGGAACACATCCAGATAGGTTTGGAAACCCCCAGAGAAGGAGCCTCCACACCCTTCCTGGGCAGCCTGGGCCAGGGCTCCCTCACCTTTGCAGTAAAGAAGTTTTTCCTCATGTCTAGGTGCAACTTTTTGTGTTCCACCTGTTGTCTATTACCTCTAGTCCTGTCACTGGGCACTACTGAAAAAACTGTCACCTCATTCTCCTAACACCCACCCTTTGGGTACTTACAAGTGTTGATGAGGTCCCTTCTTAGTCTTCTCCTATATAGGCTAAACAGCCTCAGGTCTCCAGAGCCTAAGATTCTTACATATAGAACTTTCCATTCCCAAGCTCACCCCTAGAAAGTTAACACTGCTTCTTGGAAACTACATCTTTTCATTTGAAATCACAGATGACTTTTTAATACAAAAATCCAGGGAGGCTGGGATTTTCACAGTGCCCAAGAGGTCCAGACACCTACTGCTTCACGAGACAAATAAACATCTTGTTGCTGAAACAAAGACACCTTAGGATGTGATCCTATCTTCTCTCTTTTATTTTAGAATTGTGACTAGAATAATATAAGTGTTATTGTATGCAATTTGTTTTTCATGCACGAGTCCAGAAGTCTAAAAGGGATATGAAGGTGTAGTGTAAGCACAGTTGTTGTATACAGGTTTTGAGTGAATGGAAGTGGCTTCTGGAAAGGCTAAATATGTAAAAGTATCAGCATTTGAAATTTCGTGACACTGTTTAGAAAGAAAAGAAGGAATAAAATCACCTTTCTGCCCTTCAACCTGAAATGTTTCTGCAACATTTCCTCAGGACTGGTCTGTGCTGCCTCAATGGGAGGCTCTGCCATGTGAGATCTGGCCAAGCAGGGGCTGGAAATCTAGCACTCTGTTATCCCACTCCCAACTACCTTTCCTCTGGGATCTTGTGGTCTCTGTGAAGCCCAGCAACAACAAGGCTACCATCACCACTAATGCTCATCACTGTTTTGGCGCAGCAGTGTGAGATATGCTGGGTATCTGTACATTGACGTTGAAGTAATTTATTAAGAGATCACCCTAACAACAAGCTGAGAAAAGCAGCGGAGTTTGGCAGCTTTTCTGCCTTCACAGCAGCATCTCTTCCCTTACATGATGTTGCTTTATGTGTCTGAGCAGCAGGAAGCAATTGTCCAAGTAATAAGAGCTGAGTCCTCAACACTGATGTGTGTGTGTTCAGCATTGGGATGGCTGTTTTTCATGCCTTGGGAGTTGAGATGCAGAATTAGGTAGCCTGATGGTAGGCTTGAGAGAGGTTACACAGTGTAGCTGGCTGCCTCAGTGCATGACCCTCGCTAGGGCTGGACCAGTGCGATCTAGATGGGATGTTTTCCAGCTGCATTGACCACTTCCCAAATTCCAGTTTTAAACTTGGGGCCAAACAAAGCGATATTCAGAAGATTTCTTGTTTGGAGCGTGTGTATGTTGATGTGTGTTGTTTTGCTACACAGCTGCATCATCCCAGAGTAAACCCTAGCTAGAGACAGAGACTGTATGGACCAAGGAGACCTCTGTATCCCTGAATCAGTGCTTACAAGCAGCAAGCCTCTGTAAAATCCCACCTTGACACTTTGCCTGGGGAACACAAAAGGTTAAAAGCCAAAGCTGTGTGTTCCTTTCCTGCAGCTAATTTATATATTTTCTGATAAAGACCACAGGTGAGATGTTCCCACTTCCTACACACACCTTTTTTTCTTCCCCCTCCTGACTGATCCCTTCATCTCACCCCGCTGCTGCACACACCATTTCTTCTGCACTGCGTGTTATAAGTAGGGGAGATTTCTTGAACCAGGGGCCTCCTGCTTAATGCACTAAGGATTCAGCCAGGCCAAAAATGCCTGTAGCATATGGGGAAAGAAATGGCCAGCATTGAGCAAGCTTGGACAGATGTGCTATAGAGGGAGTGTGGTGTTAGTGGGGGTGGAGAAATCTCTCTTCCTCACCCCTCCTCCCACCTCTACCATTTCAGAGGGTGGCCAATCCAGAGAAACGGACCCTTTTTAGGACCCCAACAGTTAGGGAGAGCCCCGGAGGCATTTTCGGCCAGGAGGCTGCGCGCGCACACACACACGGAACAGTTCAGCAGCAGCCCAATCCCCAGTGACATGGAGTTTGTACTTAATTCAGAGCATATTTCAGGCTTCAGTTTAAGGGGGGATGAAGGGAGGGGGGGTGGAAACCAACACCAAAAACCAACCCATAAACCATAAAGAATCTATTGAAACAATTGTAAGGGGAAAAAATAGAAGTTGTTAGGGAGGAGATGTAGGGAAGAGATGAAAAATAAAAGAAACAGTTACCCTTTTCCTCAATCACATCAGAGCAGCCTGGCAAAACACAGACCTGTGCAGACACTTGCCAAAAAACTGAGAGGCATTTCCCCTAGAAATGTTTCTGCCTTCAGGTGAGCTTCTGGTTGAACAGGGCTTCTGCTAGATGCAGCTCTGGTCTTTCAGTTTTATTTGCATGGCAGCATCTCTTCTTTTTCTCAATCTTGTTTTTAGCACAGAGGCTTATCTTCTTGTTTCCTTGTTCTTACTGAATATCTTCATTTGGGGATCTTAAGGTACAGGTAAAGCAAGAAGCTTACAAGCTTTTTTTGGTGATGTGAGGCCGTCTGATGAGACTGTGTCTTACAGAAACAGCCTCTTTGAAGTGTTCAAGTGATTTTTGAAGGGTGCCTGGCATGAATGAGGATGGCACCTCCATACTCCCAATCCTTCTGTCTACAGTCTTTCTGCAGTGTTATCTTTCCTGACAGCAATTTCATTTTTCTTTTGTTTGCAACCAGGAACCTGGACACTGGTATCTTGTACAAAAAGCAACTGAGTTGTTCCCTGCCCCAGTATCTTCCAGTCTTTGCTCTCAGGGACAAATTTTCCCCCAAAGGCAGTTTAGATGCACAAAACTTTTAACACAGCTTGTTCATTACTGCCAAGGACCTACAGTGCAGGATGCATTTCCTCAGTTAACATCTGTTTTTTTGACCAAATTGCCTTAGTTTCTGCACAGGCCCACAGCTGATATAAAATGCTGAGAAATTATGTTTATTTTTGCTGTTTGGGTGTTTAGATTGCTACTTTTCTTTTTGCTTTTGTTTTGTTTTGTTTAAAACCTGCAGTTCATTTTGGCATCTTGAGCTGGATTTGCTTATAATTACACCTGGGCAATTCTGATGTTAGAAAAGTTACTCTCAACTTACTCCAGTGCAGGGAGGTGAAAAAACAGGGGAGGTGTGTGTGTGTCTCACGAGGGAATCTTTGGCACCAGACCAACAGGAGCAATCAGCATTCAGAGGGAAAAGGTGCATGTGCATATTAGGAGGCAACATCTGGTCCTAGGGCCACATGTTCAAATGCTGGCCTTGAGTCTGCTGCCACAAAACAGAAATGCTGCTTCTGGGCTGTCCTTCTGCATGTGGCATCAGGCCTCAGTGTGCTAAGGGGAGGTCAGAGTGAGTGAGGTGTCTGTGTGGGAGGTTTAGGCACACTAGGACAGGTTCTTAGTTGTTTGTCTTGTAAGACAAGAACAAAGAAAGCGGTCAAATAAAAGCCCAAATTCATGAGGGACCTGGCTACCTGAGATATTTTTGTTGCCCAGATTTTAGATGTTCATTATGCACTTAAAAGCTTAAAAGGACTGTGCAAGTGACTCTTTGACTGCTTTCTGAGCTCTAATTCCAATTCAAGTCCATGAGAAATCAATGGGAGTTGGATGCCTGGAAATCACTGTCCTATCTCGGATTTGAAATGATGGATGGAGTAATCCTTTTGTGTCTTTGATAATGAAGAAGCACTTTGTCACTCAACATGACCTATCCCATCCGCTCTGCATCTCTATTCCAAGGAGTTCCTATATTGTTCTTTCTAACCACATTTTACTGTTTTGGTCTCTCTTTAGTACTCACCAGGATTGTCCAAGGCTGATAGGAGGACTTTAAACTAAAAGCAGCAATCTCTTTGGCTTTAGTGGCAGCCTTTGGGGAATACAACATTGGTTGTTTCCTCTGGATCTGGTGGCCTTGTTTTAGGAATTTAGATTCAGCTTTGGATCACCTATGGCAATAAAATTCCTGGCAGACTTGAAGACTAATTATTGAGATGAAGAGGAGACAATGTGGCTTGCTGGCTTTTCTAGGGGATGCAACACATGCAACCTCAAAAAGTCATTTATTGTAAGAGTCTCTCTAGTGAATTTTGAAAGCTTGAATGAAGGACAGAAAGAAGCCAAAGTGTAAGGATAAAGGATCTCTTTTCTTTGTCCCTTACTTGATATTATAGAAACAGTTTTTAATTTTTATACTCAGTGTTTCCTCACACCTCTGTGCATATGACATTTCTTTGTGTAACTCCTCTTGGACCAAACTCGGATTACCTGCCAGATCTCCTCATTTTAGATTTACCTCTGTGTTGTGTTTGGAGTATTATGTTGCACTCTAACTCTTGATTTGCTTCAGCCCTACCTTCCAAGAACGCATAGAAATCCTGATCATAAGGTGAGCAGGGCTACAGGCTGAATCCATCTGGATGATGCTGCTGAATGGAAAAGTTGACCATGTGTTGCAAGTAGAGGGAAGCAACATTGTGGGAAAAAGAGATTAGAAGACTGTCAGTGTCTTTTAGTCCCATCACCTGATCACAACAGGATGCTACTGTGGAGGAGCTCAGTGTGGTGTAACTGTAGTAGAGCCCAGTTTGTAAGGTTCTTTAACCTCTTCATCAGCCATTGAGATCCAGACTCACATCTCCTTTGATGGTGATACAAGCTGAGCACACGGCTGCTGCCAGCCCAGCAGCGGTGCTCTCACACTGTGGTCACAGTGCTCTCAACAAGAATATGTCCATTTTATTGGACAAATATCGATGTGAGCAACTCCATACTTCCCTGCTAAACTCCTCTTGGAGTGTTATTTTCATTTGTGTCTCTTCCTTGTGTGATATAAAGTTTTACTTTGTCTTGACTACCACTTGCTGTAAATGCATTTTTTTTCCCCAATAGTGGTTAAAATCTGAGTTTGGAAAGTGAGAGCTTTTGGGAAAGTGTTGCAGAATGTTACTTTTTCCCTAGTGCTCTTAATTTTCATCCACTGTGTCAGGGAAGAGGATGGTGAGTAGACTAAATAGCCCCAAAGGAGTTTAGAAAATGCAAAAGGAGTTAAAATACCAGTGCTTTTGCAGGTTAATGGATGAAATTTGGGATCCTCTGGGTATCCAGATATCTGGATATGCTGGTGAAATCAAAGAACTGTAAGTTCAAGTGAGTGTTTACAGGCTCCCAAATTCAGTTAATTTATGACATGTTTAATAGGTTTTTACAAATGTTTGCTGTACTCAAGTAGTGACGATACTTTATTTGGTCAGTAAAATTCCATCCTGCCTGCAGTATGCAGAGACCTGAATGTCACAAGGATGTTCTGTGTCTGAGGAAAAATATTCTCTGTCATTTTAAACAGATATTCTAAATTCTTCTTCTTTTTTTTTTTTTAATAGCAACATAAACCTGTCATTGAAACCACCAACAGGACTTTCCAATTCTCACTAACATTAAGAGATATTTCTGTTTTTTCTGGTTTCCATTCTTCCTATTTTCATTTTTTTTCTCTTCACCCTTTTTCTACAGTATAACAAGATTGGAAATTAGTGCTGGCTTGAGGCCATGGCTGCATCTATGAAGCCATTTAAAGTTATTGCTCTCTACTCCCTCTGGGCCACTAGGAAGTTGAGCTGTGATCACAGACAAAAAAAACCATCCCAAAATGCTAGAAATAATTATGTTTTTTAAAAAAATGAGAAGAGTATGGAGTTGATTTATTCATTCTTAGTTTGGGGTGAGAAGAATTGCGAAAGCAGCAAGAAATGCTGAACAGCAGCTTTTTGTACCGAGGTGCAGGGATTATTCTGGTGAGATTTGTGGTCATGGCCAGAAAGGAGAGTCTGTTTTACTTTGGTTTGAGTTTGGGCTCTGGTCTCTGAAATCTACATAGGTATAATCAGGAATAACCCTACTGAAGCTGGTGAGGTCAGCTGCTGTGCAGTTGGAGTGAGAGAAAGCTCTGAGCATCCAGGCAGGTGGGAAAGGATTTGCAGCTTTGTTCTCATTCTTATTCTGAATCTTGCAAGTCATCTTGTGCAAGAACCTGATCTGAAGCAAGCCTTTTATTATAGCATCATGGCTTGGAACTAGAATGAGATTGATTAGCATGGACCAGAATTTCAGTGAAAAAACCTGCCTTCTTTAGAAAATATCCTCTCTTGCAAATGCAAGACTTTCTGACTCAAAACAAGGAGCTGAAGATGAACTGGCCTGGACGTGTTCGCACGGATAACAATAGCCACAAGCTGGTGGCTTCTCAAAAAGTTTGTGAACACGTCTGAAATAATCTATCTCAGACTACTGGGTATGAAAAAAGCAGATCTTGGCTTACATAAGTGAACAGGCACCCCCAAGCCCTCACCCTCCCTTTTTACCTGAAGTGGAATGACCTGGTCCTGTGAAATCTATTCCCACAAGCTTTCTTTCCACTTTTGAACAGCAGTAGCTACAGAGAAATGTTTGGACTAGTTCCCCTTGGGAGACAAGTGGAGTTTTTGTCTTTGCAGACATTTTCTAGGAGGAAATGAAGGGGAAACCTCAAGCATATTCACTTTCAGTGAAAAGGTGAAGGAGTATGTAAGAGGGAGGAATGTTGTTTGATGGATTTAGACATTCTTCCAGCACCACATATACAAACCACCACGGTCTCAGATCCATGAAAGAAGCTGTGGAGCAGGGAAATGATGAGACTTTTAAAGCAACGAATGACCAGGATGCTTTGGGTCCTCCTGATGTTTTTGTCTCATAGTAGCTCTGGATTTTTATCCTTTTGAAAATTTCAGCTTTCCATTCAATTGTAAAATTATTAAATCCGGTCATTGATGGAGCTACAGTCCTACTTTCTGTTGCCTGTCCAAAACGTTCCAGAAGTGAAAAGCTACTCAGGACAATATGTGGTGATTTGATATTACTTTAGGATTAGTTACATCACAGAACCTTCATAGGCTCTGACCTTGACAACGATCTCATTCTTGATGCAATGCATATGATGTTGATGTTTCTCCTTGCCCCCTCAAATTTACAGTCAATGTAAGTGAGGCAAAGGAAATCTTACATTCCATCCTTGGTTTATAGCAAATTCAGACTGTTCTACTTTAAGACCACTTATACTACAACTCAGGTCAGTGCCACATCCATTTCTCAGGCTGGTTTAAATGAATGCAAGATAGAGATTTTGCCATCAATTTTAAAGTTTAGGAGAATTCTTTACATTTCAGCCCTTGGGTTTCCTGTTACTCCCTTGGCTGTCAATAGGCAGATCTTATGTAAGAAACTCTTTGCTTTCCTGTTTGTCATGAAGGGTTAAAAAATAAATAGCAGCGTGTGTTCTGGGGTGCCAAACTTTTTCTTCTGCTCCATCTCCTTTTGATTTAAAAGCTTTGTTTATCTCTCTGTAAAGTCACTGGCAGGCCATAAAGAGATATATTGCCTTGGTGCAGACAGCACAGACTCCGCTCCTGGGAAAGCAATGGACTGTGAAGTTGAGTGTGTGCGTGTGTGGGCCCGCTCATAAGTCAGGAAGGGTTCTCTTTTGGGAAGCTCCCAATGGACGCTGCCTGCAGCCGCTCGTGGCTCCTTGTAGAAGTGTGTGTGTATCCAGGAGGGTTGGTCAGCCTCACTGCTTTTGATGTTCTCATAAAGCCATCACTCCAGAGCTTGGAATCTCAAGGCTATTGAACTCAGCCATAATAGAGTGGATAAAGTACTCCCAGTGGTTTTATTTTTTTATTTGGTTTTGTTTTTTAACAGAGAAATAATGTGCAGTCAGAGCCCAGCTTGCTTGGGCACTCCTGGCTTGCTCAGCATCGAGTAGCAAGGTTCAGCATCAGTATCATTGCTTTGCTTTGCAGACACTGCCATTGGTTCAACCTGTGAGTGCATGTTCCTTTACAGGAGATGTACTCTGCTGCGTTTGCAAGCTGTCTATTCACCCTGCACATCCCCAGCTGCTCCCATGGGTGTTCCCACAAGCACTGGGGAGCAGTGCTCTTTGGCTGGGCTGAAAAGTAGGGCGATTTAGGAGGAGAGATGGAATAGGTGAACTATTTCTGTCTGGCATTTAGACTACAGAAATGGCTTATTAATCTGGGCAGAGGACATTTGAGTTTAGTCTTCAATGGAATTGACTGGTAGCGTCCTTTCTGCTTAGCAAGGAAGAATCTATTGTAAAAGAGGGCAGAGCACCAAATGCAGCTGAACCATTGCCAGCAGAAAGGTTATTGATTCCCTACAAGAGGAGATGAGGAGCTGCCTCTTTCCTCTTTTAACAGCAAGTTGTGCATTGTAGGAATCCCCTATATGGAATCATGGATTTCCAAAGATCTCAGTCTAAGCCTTGAGAAAGGGAACTGGGAAGAAACAGACCCCTCTCTTGGAGAATTTTCTCCACATGGAGGATTAGCATGAGAACAGCAGATCATTTCAGTCCCACTGCCTTTCTCAGTACATTAGGTGACACATAGTCTAGAGGAGGCCCCTGAAGATTAATGCTTTGCACAGATTCAGTTTATCTTAGGAAATTCTACCAACACATGTGAAACATGGGCCTTCAGTCTGCCACCTCCTCATCTCAAGCAGGCTGTATTCACCTTGTTTTTTCCTTATGGCTGAAACAAAAGAAGTTCCAGACTCACTGTATCTTCTGCAGCTCTGGTTTGCTCTACTGAACAGGCTACTTCTGTGTAAGCTTATTTGCCTGGGGAGAAATCATTAGTACCTTTTTTACAGTGAGGATAAATCTGAGAATCGCCTGAAAATCTGCAGGAAATTACTTTTCAAGTGACCGATGGTATGACCTTTAATTTCCTAATGATCTAGGAAGAGTTCAAGCCCAAGTGCTTGTATATGCAGCATGCCAAATTTATATATACAAAGCATCATAATTACTGTCATGGAGATTTACAGCGCTTTACAAATCATTAATAACCATAATAATAATATTTACTATAACTCTTTCTGGCAGATTAATTACAACTCTCTTAGACCATCCTCGAACTACTTTTCTTACAACATCTTTCCCATTGGCATGAAAATGAAGTACACAAAACATAATTTATTGACATAAAGGGTGGCTTTATTTTGCATGTGTTTATTTAAGACAAAACCAGATATTTGCTCTTGAGGAGAAAGCATAAGCATCAATGAATCAGCAGATCTTTTAAGACAAGGCCGTGTACTGCTGCATTTCAATACGGTACTAGCAGGTGATGTGCTCTTAGGTGTTTGTGACAGGCAGGTGTGATTGTTACTGCTCAATTAAGGTGCCATTTGCAGCAATAAGTGTATAAAAGACATAAGTAGCCATTGGCGTGGGAATCTTTTTGGTCTTCTGTGCCTGTTTTAGGGTGGAATACACAGATGATGTCAAGTTTAGGCTACACTGACTGATGTATAATTGATGGACTGATGTGAGAGAAATTTCTCATTCTTCTAATACCATACAAATTATGAGATTTGGAGAAAGGACAAAAGTAGACCATGTTTTCCCATTTCCACTGCTTTCCTTCTCTTCAGTATAGAAAGTTTGCAAGCAATTTCAGATGAGAGAGAAAATAAATGTCAGCATGCGGTAGCATTTTTCTAGTTTGAAATTTTGTGTGCCAGCAATATTTTCTTATATTTACTTATATTTTGATTAAAGGCTTGATAAGCTATTTTATTGTAGCAGTTTTATCAACTTTACTGCCATTTTTTTGACAGTATGTACTATTCCTACCACTGCTATGGGTATTGTTTCTCTTTTATGGATTGTTCTAAGTCTGGTTTTATTCATTACTAGAAATCTGGTATTAATAGACTATTATCCTATGGCAGAGTCATTCATTTGAAAGGGCAGTTAAATTATTGTTTATGCTTTTTGCTATGATTCTGTTATCTATGGGGAAAAAAGAGAAAAGGCAGTACAAACATTTTCTATCTGTTTATTCATTCAAAGCACATTTGGAGTGCAAAATGATCATTCTTCTAGCTGTGATAGCATGGCTGTGGGGCTTATTTACAGGAGCACTAGCCACTGGTTGGTGGGCTGACCCTTTCTGGGTACTAAATGCCCACTGAAGTTTGACTCTAAGATCTACCAACAACTCATATCACTATTTGAACTCTTTGGGAGCTGTGAGTAGCACATGTCCCAAAGTTGCAAAACTATGTAACCTCACATTAAAATACTACTTCAAATATATGATACAGCAGTTTAGTAATTTGTGAGGCCAACACAACCTTGAAATGCATTCAGTGTTGGTGTTAGACTCCTACTGAGGTGCAACAACCTGGATATTAGGAAAGCTTCCTCAGGATGACAAAGAGAAATCTCAGACACCTCTAATCTCACCTCTATCTCATCAAAATTTCACCTCTGTGAGACCATTACAAAAGCTCATGTGTTATAATGTGAAATGTTGAACTATTAGTGCCTGCAGACGTGGAGAAAAATGGTAATAATATTTCTCTCCCACCTGCCTGTCCTTCAATTTAATTTTGTACTTGATGTCTCATAATTTTTTCAAGTTTCCCAAAAAAGACTTACACAATCTTTTCTAAAAGAAAGTGCCGAGCAAGCTAAATGTAGATGTTGCTGCCAACTCTGCCTTTAATACTTTTAAAACAAATACAGATTTGCAGGCACTCACACCAAAGTTGTGTGCCAAAGGCCATTAGATCTAAAGACATAGTTTAGCATATATATGTATAAAGTGGTCTGATGATTCATATCATTTGATGCCTGGAGGCAAAGAACATCATGTTAAATATGTTCTAATTTATTTCTAATTTATATGATGTTCTTTGGTCTCTTCTGTGGGTTCTCCATCCCCTGTATCCAGCAATAGACCATGTGTGTTTGTGTGAGACGCAATGTCTTGCCTAACAAAGATCATTCTGTGTTTACTCATATATTCTCCATTCAGTGTAATTCTGGCAAGATAATTACCCATGAATGCATTCTCCTTTCTCAAGTAAATTAAAGGGTTTCCCATATGGTATGTCCTCCTGAGACCACAAGGAGTTTTCTGAGAATCTGCAACGGTTCAGGTACAAGGGCACTCCCAGCTTAGCTGTAACCTTTGAGGTCCTTCCTATTTTCATACCAACACCTACGTCATCAATCCCATTACAGAAAAATTCCTCTAATCAGGAAACCCTGCTGGTGGAAAACCTGTCCTCATCCCATGAAAAGTAAGAGGTACTGTGGGGATGTTTTTGTTGTTAGTGAATCATATCTGGTAGGAGTTGTTTCTTTTCCTTGTGCCACACCTCCAGCCCCCTCCAAGCCATCCAGCCAATTGCTTTGGCTGAAACAACCCATGGAAGTATCATGTACAGTAATTGCTTCATTGTGTTGCTTTAAGAGGAAAGCAAAATAACTATTACTCTGAGCAAGTGCTTCTGGGTTTTGTTTTTCCTCTTTTGCTGTTGTGTGTTTTGGTTATGAAACGTATCCTATTCTGAAACTGTGTTTTTGAGACTTTCTGTTGTTCAAGTGGAAGGTTGAGAGTGTTTTTAATGCAGATGCTGGTAAAGAGAGAAAGTGTTGGTAAAGACAATTACTCTTAAGTTATAAGCAGTGAGTGAAATTATTACTGATTAATTTTCATCCTGATCTCTCTATGCAGGGAAACAAACCAGCATAGTTTTATTCCTGGAAAGCATGCAGAGGCTAGGCTTGATGCCTATGTACTTTTATCTCATCTTTGGTTACATAAAAGTTAATGATTTGACTTTTAAAATTACTGTACTTACTTGTTTATCCATTTGGCTGTAGATGTAAATATGGAATTTAACGGTCAGCCAGTGGCTGAGATACAGCCCTATAAATCCAGGGTACTGCATGTAATGAAGCTGTTCTTCCATAAAGCTATTCTGAGAAAAACAAATAAAAAAAGCCCAGCTCTAGTAAACTGAGATCAGACCTATTATTGGAGATATCTAGAAATTTATGACTGGAAAAGGTATTAGGTTGTGACCTGATGGTCTCCTGCTGCTGAGGCTCCAATGGTGATTAGGAAGAAGTGATTTCATCGTCATACGCAGGTTGCTGCCCTCATTCATGGTTTTTTTCTCATTGAGAAGCTGAATGTGGTATTCAAGACTAAGAGGAAAAAGTGCCTCCTCACACATACACACAAAGCATTATCACTGCCAGCTCCTCATCTTCAAAGACCCCTGACTGAAGCTCTGTGTGACTAAGTCCAATTCATTCCCCACCTAAGAGGAAAAAAGTGGAGTTCAGAAGTTCAAGGAACTCTTTTGCTAACCACAAGCTTGTGGTTGTCTGGGCTGCAGGGTGAAGAGTTAGGCTGAATCGCTCAGTGTTTCAAACCTAGTCATGGTCATGTAATGTCTTCTTTCAAGGCAATGGATGACCAAAAAGGGGGAAGGCTCACATGCTGCCAGTGGGACCTGAGCACTGTTAGAAATGTGTCCTTACGTGTCACCTTGGAAGCTGCTTGATATGAAATATCTAGAAGTTTCATTTCAAGTTCTGGGAATGTTTAGCATAAGATTATGTATTCATGGCCTTGACAGGCTCGTATATAACCCTGTATAGCATCCCTCTTTCCTCCCAGCTTGTGTAACCATTAATAGTAGTGGTCTCCTGTAAAGCTTAAAGTACATAGAGCATTTAAAGCATATAACATTTATGGATTGCTACAGTAGCAGCAGAATCAAGCTAATGAAAGGATTGGGTGGGTGCCCTGAATTAATGTGACCATAATCTAATTCATTATAACTTCTTTTTTTGCTGCATATAAAACCTTCCTCTCTCCTCCAACAGCACACTTAGGGCCCAGTTCATAGGATTGTGGCAGATAACAGGAAGGTTCCTGCACAGTAGGGCTGAGAGTCAGGTTTTGAACAGGAAGCCCTCAGCAACAGTGGAGTAGTGATGGTAGAGGTGGCAGAAATGTTCTGTGGAGGGCAGCAGGTGGTCTAGGAAAAGAAGGATTCAGAATTTAAGAAGGAATAGAAAAATCAGAGCCAGGAAGTGTAAATAAAGCAATGAATTTTGAAAGAGGCGCTCTACTGTAATTTGAAATAGAGATACTTTTCTTAAATTTTTCCATAGTATAGAGTCTGTTTGCACTTGGAGATTGTCTTATAGGCTGCTGCTTTCCATTTATGACCACATAGCATCTTACCCTCTCTTGTCTGCCCTTGGCATTCTCTGGAGAAATTGAGTTTTGAGATTACTTGTAGTTACAACTCTAAGTGCAGTGAAATGTGTTTGATTGTGCTGTCTACTTTTATTCCTTGTTTCAGTCAAAAAGCAAGGCTTATTGAGTGCTCTATAGATCATCCTTGGGAAGCTTGGAGTATGATGAGATAGCTCAGGACCTGCAAGCAGTCAGGTTGAGGAGTTGTGAGGGGAAAGGAATGATTTAGAAAGTGAACCAAGGCACTGTGGATTCTTCTGACAGAATTTGTTGAACTGTGTTACTAGATCACTGAGTCCAAGAAAATATTACAGCACGTGTCCATGTAACAGCCAGTTCATACTTCTGACCTTTTCATTTTCTTCTTAGAAGCTATGTACCACACTGTTGTCTATGAGTGTACTTTGAGAGCCCTCCCTGTCTACTAGAAAGTTATGGAAAAGAATACAATAATAATATATTAACATGCTAAAGGACTATTCATTTCTTTTCCTTAAACTTGAATGTGTGTATACCATGCTATGTAGTAGGTATATAGAAGCTAGGTAGCATCTGAGTTCTCATAAGCTAAGGATGGGCCTGTTCTAGGGTGTGGAAAATTCAGTGAAAAACAAGGCATTAAAGAAAGCAATAGTTGGACACGATTGAATGAGGAGCACTGTTCTTCATGGACCTATCCTGAACTCGCGCCCCAGCACAGTTTAACAACTGGTGTTGTGCTTGGAGTCAACCTAAAACCAAAGCTGAAGCCATTTGTGCTCATTAAAGAGCCCTGGCAGCTTTCACTGAGCTGGGAGAACAACACCTGGCCCTCACTTATTCTAGTGAGTCTAGTCTATGTGTTGATTATGCCTATTTGTAACACCTTGTTTAGGAGCCTCTCACCATCACTTCTTTTCTCCATTGACTCAGTGAAGGGAAAGTGCATTAAAGTAAGTTTCTTCTCTTACTTGCCTTCACTAAGTATAAAAGAAGTCTAGAGAGATTAGTCTTATAATGTAGGCTAAGATATTTATCTAAAAGTAAGTGGTGTTTACACCCCTATTCTCTGTCTCCTGCATCCTCATTCGGATAACATATACCTTATGTCTTCCTCCTAAATTTCTGTGTCATGTTAAAGTGTTTCCAAGGTGGCTGCACATACATTGTCATCCCATGTGCTTCTTTGAATATCCAATCCTGTGTATGGGGGTGATAAAATCTATTTTATCTGAAGAGACTTGCAAGCAGCAAAATATTGCCTTAAATAGAGAAATGTGTGCAAGGATTTGGATGTTCTAAAGGATGAGTGAATACCTGCAGTTGAGGAAAATCATGATTTTCTTCCAGGTAATACAATTAGCAACCACTACTTGTAGACTCAGGTCTGGATTATCAAGTGGAATTCAGAGTTGCACTACCCAGAGCTCCTGTGCATCTGGATGATGGGTTCTGTGGGGACAGATCTGTTTCCCTGCGAGCAAGAACAGTAGAGCCATACAGCTCTCTGCTACTTCTCCATTGCCAGGCTCCATCTGTCCTGGATCCTGCTGTGAGGTGCACATGACAGATAGCATCAACATCCCTCGGATGGCTCTGCATGCTGCCTTGGGTGCCAGTTCTCCTGCTCCCAGCCAGACTGCAGAGTTGTGGTGCTCATATGTACATCAGCTGGCTTGGTCTGGTCAAAAGGTATATGTCCCAGTCCTTAGCTCTAGGATGCAAGCAGTGAATACCCAGAATTTATATTTGCTTTGCTAATCCCTTGGGTAATCCTACAGATAAGGCAGAGTCCTGAACTGGTGTCTATAGAGGAGAGGAACTCACAGTTGTCAAAGGGGCTGTCTCAAGGTTCATGGGATTCTCACCATAAAAATGCAATGTGGTATGATGAAATATGCTTATACTATGCCCACGTTCTTTGTGGAAGAGACAGATTACAGAGGCTTAACTTAAAACATCTTCAAGTAAAGCTGATGAGATCCTACCCCTGAGGAGCATCTGCAAGGCCAGACCTGTACTCTCCAAGCCATTACAAGATGCTTGACAGATTGCAGTTGATTAGCTGGTAAATGCAATTATTTGTTTATTTACACAGAAGCTCCCTCCTGTCCCTTGCAGAGCCTTGAAGCCAGAGCTTCATCTGGGAGTATGTGTGCGTTGATTTAGGCAGGAAACATGTCATCGGGGGTACCTGACCTGGTTGAAAGACAGCTCTTCTGACTCATCATCTGAAAGCAAAATGAGCTGTATATATATTTAAAGCAAAGCTCTATTTTAAAAATTAATGGTCTGCAAGGGAGAGAAGAGAAACTGCTTCTCTGTAATGCAGAAAAAGGCCCTGATGACCACAGCTTGGGTCCCTTTCCAGATGATGTCATCATCAGGCTAAATAATAAATTTTTAACGATGTGGAAAAAAAAAAAAAAAGAAGAGGAGGAAATAAAAAAGAGGGGGAGTCTGTTTCAATGAGAAATAAAAGTAGCTGGTGGCAACAGGGTCTAAGGAAAATATATGGCTGGGTGAGGTTTCTGCCCTGTGTAATTAGATTGCCCCAAGTGTAGGAGTGAGATGCAAAAGGCACATTGAAATGCCAGTAATTGACTGCTCTGTGTCTTCCATTGCCACATGCCCGTGCAGAATGGAAAATGGGGGTACATGGGATATATAAAGTAGAGGGGCATTCTATAAATGGGGTGGCTAATAACAGGCAGTTAAGATTAGAAGGAAAAGTGTGGGCTCTCATCAACCTGGAGACAGGGGATATTTTCCCCTCATAAATAACAGGCTACAAGAAATCTATTCAAACGGATTTGTGTTTGGTTGACGAATGTATGCAATATATTAGCAATGGAGTACTCACACTGGCTCTTTCATGCAGCTTAAATTGCCAGCAACACATTTGTTTTTAAATGTGCTCAGTTTTGTTTCAGAGTACCCCCCTGGAAATGTGTGGCCCATTGCCATGAGCACGTTGTGCAGGCGAGGAGGGCTTGGGGAGAGCAGGTTTGGGGGCAGCAAGGCAGGGATCAACAGGGTGTTCTTTGGAGAGGGGCTGTGGCACCAGCACAGACTGAAGAACTTTGTTTTTTCAGTTCATGCTGACTTCTCATCCAAGGGAACCCTCTGGCATTTTCCATGGGATTCCAGCCAGAATTTTCACAGAAAACCCCAAACCAAACCTTAGCTAATACTGGAATTGTGTAGGATATCAGAACGTATCTGATGTCATTTTCAACTGTATTTGAAGTGGTCTGACTTCCAGGTCCTATTCAGGGCTTGAGCTGCAGTGCCCTGTGTATTCCTGTACAGATGACCCTCTCCTTGAAGAACTTGAGTGCTAAGGAGACAAGACTGTAGCTCTTCCAACCTGGCAGGCAAGGGGGCTTGGTTGTCCAAAAGCAACAAAAAATTCACGTCAAAGCTATGGACCAAAACTGCATTTCTTGAATCCCAGTCTTATGTTTTCCCAACTAAATGTATTAACCCCGACCAAAGGTTTCATGGATCTCAGCTATCTGAAAATCAGTCCCTGAAAGGAGCAGATGTATTTCATGAGGTCTGAGGTTTTTGTAATGGGAGATTTCAATGGGTTTAATATCCAAATCTACACCTTCTCCTCAAACTCTAATGGACAGATTTATGTCATGTTTTGTAGTGGGTTGATCCTAATACCCTTGTCGTGAGACAGATTTACTGTAGTTGTCAAGACACATTTGCTGTAGAAGTCAATAGCTCAGCCCACCGGTGCCTTAAGGAAAAAAATGACTGGGTGTTTAATGCTGTAAATATTTTATTCTTGCTCTGCCATACAACCTGGCATGGCCTTTCAAAAACAACTTCTATTATGCCCTAGTTTCTCATGAGTTAAATGGGGATAACAACGCTTCTGAGAGCGGAGTGAATAAGACAAATGAAATAAGGAGACTTCTGACCAGGGAGCAGACAAAAAAGTCTTTTCTCTGTTAGATCCTATTGTTTTGTTTAAATGAATTCTTTCCTTTTTGCTTGTTGTCATTGCTCCTTAAACAGTTCCTTTAATTTCCTTTCAGTTTTGTTCTCAAAGGCACACCGTTTAGACACCCTGCAGCTTTTTAGGTCATTTGGTGTCTCTTCCTGTTGCTGCTCCTATTCCTTAGTGAGAGAAAAAGACACCTTGGAAGGTATTTTTGGAGTTTGAGGGTGAGATGCTGAGGTTAGCAAAATCAACTTTATCTTTCTGCAGTTAGCTGGTGATAATGCAGAGGAAGATGACGAATACTCAATCTTGACTATCAAGTGTTGGGTCCCGAGTGGGAACAGCAGACACTGCTGCACTCATAGCTGGGATTTCCTTTTCTGCTGGCCAGAAAGTAGAGAACCAACCAGGACTTAAATCCTCAGTTCACTGACATACCCTTTGTATTCCCATATTTTTTCCACCACTGTGAGGAGTACATTGAGCTTTGGGTTTTATGCTGGGCTAAAACCTCACTCATCCATCTGAATCTGCTAGAGTCTAAAACACCACTCACATTTCACTGGTCAGGCATTTACAGACTTCTATGTTGTTAGCCCAGAGTTTGCCATGGATGGACAGCTTGTTAAACGTGGACTCAGACTTTGTGTGCTGTGTTTTTCTCTTTTCTGTTTGGATAGAACTGGGTGCTCCATCAGTGAGGAGCACGAGTTAAACACATCTCTCTGTGTAGGGCAACAGAGTCAGTTCATGAAAAAGACGAACAATTTGGATAGAAAAAGAACACCAGTCTGACAATGAAAACTGACAGTATGCGATG
The DNA here is from genome assembly GCA_013401255.1 of Urocolius indicus. Classification (NCBI taxonomy): domain Eukaryota; kingdom Metazoa; phylum Chordata; class Aves; order Coliiformes; family Coliidae; genus Urocolius; species Urocolius indicus. The sequence continues at coordinate 370,136 of WBNH01009613.1, forward strand.
ACCCTGCTTGGTCGAAACAATAATATCTGGTGGGAGGAGGACTGGAATCACCTTGCCATTCTTTGTGTGTGTTGCAGCAGCTGCAGTGGAGGGGTTTTGTCAGCACGCTGGATGCAGAGCTGGGAGAAAAAGTGAACAAGTTGCCAGGGGCTGTCTGGATGGGGTGTGTGTGCAGAGGAAGCGTGAGCCATCACACCAGTTATTTGGCAGTTGAGGAACCCGTCTGCAGAAACCAGACCTTCTCTGAAATGTGAGTTATGCCATTTCTCAAAACTGTGTGTAGCAAGAAATGACTGGGAGGCCAGTGATTCATTCTGGGTTAATGTAAAGATACCAGAGGGGCTAATATAAAGGAAGAAAATTGATACTGGCTTTCCAATGTTTGTGGTGCAGAAATGTGTACAAATGTTTCCCAGGGAATGAGTGGAGCAACTTGATGCAATATTAAAAAAAAAAAAACAACTTTCCCAACAACAAACAAACAGCCATGGGGATATAGGGGCGGGTAACAGTGTTTGGGTATCTGTAAATCAATGCAGGTTGCAAAGGTATTTGCTTACTGATACACATTTCATCACAGCTAAAAGGAAAGGGACTTTGTGAGATGGTAGAAACTGTATGGAAAGAACTTTGCTTGAATTGTAACACTGTGATTATTGTGTCAAATACACTTTGGTGGGTATCCATGGGAGTTATACAAGGGATAGATTTGACCCTTTGGGATGAATACTCTGGGGAAATTAAAACTAGCTATAAAAGCTATATATAGTTGAAAAGGCTATGGTAACATTTTATACAGTAAGAGCCATGTTCTATTCTTTACAGAAACCCATATCTGTAAAAAAAGCAATTAGAAGTGCTTCCCTGAAAAAAAGGCAATTGAACACAGTGAATGAACTGCAGGAATTGTACAGTTTCCAGAAAATGGTGGTAGTGAAGCATTTGTGGGCTCCATAAAGTCACCATAAATTCCTAACTGAATATGGATTCACTCTCCAACTCTAAAACCACAAGATTTATTTCCTGCTGGCAGGAGAGGTGAAGTTTGCAGAGCCAGATCTATCTCCAGCATGCCAGCAGGTGGTGAAAGCGCCGGCATGTTCCCGAGCATATAATGTTGCCAACATCACCTGGATTGGTCACTTCAAGATGTGAAGACAGGAATGGGTTGAGATTGTTTGTTGTTGTTGAAGACCTGTCTGTGTTTTCATGAGTAGGAAGATTTACTAGTCCTATTGGGAAAGAAGGATTAAGATAGTGGGTATACTGCTGGTTTCACTCAGAAAGGTCTAGTTTTGGCTCAAGCGCTGGCTTTGAAGTCACATGAGCTCTGACTGTCTGTTCAATGGGGATGCTCACTGGTGAGTCAAGTGTCTTGAGGTACAACTCTAAACATAGAGTACTGAAGTTTGCTTTATTTGCTATCCATAAAATTCCCTTTGTGCCCCAGAATCTGGATGTTTGATGGACATGTACTTTCAGGAGTACACATTGCTCTGACTGGAAACGGTTTTTGTTGGATTTTTGTCCCCCTTTCTGCTCATTCCCATTGGTCTGTTCCTTCAGGTCTTGATTCCAGTGCAGTTCACTCCAGACTCCCCTCTTTTAACTGTGCAGGGCTTCTCCTACTGCTGAATGTAGCAAGGACATCAACCTGAGCAGCCAAAACTTCAAGTCGATGATTGCTTGCAATATTGATGGAAAGATGAATGTTGATGTGGATTTCAGTGAGAGAACTGGAGGATGGGTCACAGCTTCAGGTAGGAAGAAGGAAGACACAGAGATATGGACTCAGACACGCTGCACTGAAAAAGAGAAGTCTGTGGCTGCAGAAATTTGTAACTATTTGAGCCCTGTCAGAGATGGATGGTGATGTCTCTTCCTCAAGACATCTGCATAGCTGGGTAAATGTGATCACATTGATTTAGCATGTCTTCTTCATGAGTCTTTTTACAACCACAGGAGCTAGAAATGTCTTTTGTTGTTGTTGCTTTTCCAAATGAAAGCTGACGTTCTGGAGCACAAGTCAGCAGGAAGTGGGGGTAAGTTTATTGGCTGTTTTGGTGGGGCCTGGAGAATAATTCTGCCTTTCTCCTGCCTTTTGTCTATTCAGACTGTAAATTCATTGAAGCAAGGACTGCTTTCTACTGTGTGTCTTTATAGCACTTGCTGCAATGGATCTGTCCTCTCAGCTAAATCCCCTAAGGCTTAACAAAGTATAAATTAGGATAATGGTATAAGTGAAATGTTAAATAGCCGTAGAGGGTGGTTTATTTACATGAATTATCACCTTAAAAAAAACCCCAACAAAACTAGTCCTTCTGAAATCCTGGTGGGAGTTTTAGCTTAGTGGCAAAATCCCTGCACTATTCTATAGTTATTGAGAAGACAGAGCAGTCATATGGTGCTTGTGCCATGTTTTAATGGAGAGGACATAGTTTGGTTTCAGACTTCCTATACCCCAAACTTCTCTAAGCCAAATCTGCTGTTAGCAGTGGGAAAGTGCTCCCTGAAAGTCCTTTCTACAGACTTCAATGATTGTTTTGTGTTGCAGAGTGACTTGGGCAGAACTTTGACATCCAGGAATATATCCTGGAAGGAGAAAATAATTTCTCCCTCTTTCAGCTCCTGTGCAGAGGGATCTTTAATGTATACTCTATCTGTTTTGTTAAAACAGCATGTAATGCTAAGATGGGCTGATGTGACAGAGTTGAAAGAGCACAACAGAGCTACAGCAAGCCTGATGAGGTGTCGTCCTGGTGTGGGACTTGTGCAAATAATGCCACAAATGGTAAGACCTTGGGTTCTAGACTGTCATGCATGTGTAGGAGCTTGTAAAAGAGTGGTTTTGATTCCTTTGAAATCCAGAGCAGATTTGCTCATCTGGGTTGTGTGAAAAATGGTACTCTCAATCCTTCTCAACAAATCTGCCAAATGCCTCTCTACCTAATCCAGCCTCTCACCAGCAGCTTCTTCTCCTTGCAAACACACAGCTTATCTGTGTCATTGCCTAGGGCAATGCTGAGATCCATGGTTTCATCCATACTTCAGGCCTGCGGAGAACTGGTCTGTAGCTCTTGTTTTTATTGTAGTTGAGACCATCATTAGCAAAGCTTTCTATTGCTCAGTTACTGGAATTCCTTATGAAAGTCAGTGGCCAATGTGTCTGTCTGGCAGTGTTACAGTGGCTACTTGGAGGTGAACTGCCAACTGTGTTGTCAGGTCAGCTGGAGACATGGTGTTCTAGACTTTGCAGTGTGAAGCAGCTCTAAAGTTGGCAAATTTTACTACTACATAACAGTCCTATTTGCAGGTTACTCAGTGCAGTGATGTGACATCCATCCCATACCCCTACCCATTTCTTTGATAATTCTTGGAGGCTGGAATACACTGGCTGCATTTTAGCACTGTTTGATTCATTAGCACTGTTTGATTCAAACATTTTTATACCTGTCTCTCTCTTCTGTGACAAATATTTTTATACCTGTCTCTCACTTCTGTGACAGATCACCCTTGTTTTTTCCATTCCCAGAGCAGACAGCACAGCTCAGACACACCAGAGAGCCTCACTCCAAACATAGACCACTGTAAGAGTGCCAAACTGAGGCCGCTTGTCTGTCAGCAGATAGTCCAGCCTGGGAGGAGGCAGAAACAGAATTTGTTGTCAGCTTCGTGCCAGTGACAGTACCACAACATTTCTTGCTGTAGATTAATGTGGGAGAAGGTCCTTGCTGACAACCCCTGCAAAACAGTTCAGCTTCAAGTGGAATTACAGTGGTCCTCTTAGATAAGTGTATTTTTGCCAGCTGATCCCCACCAGCACTCCCAGTGGTAGGGAAAGCTGAAACTATTACTGTAAATACAAAAGGGAAAGACGTACTTGGCATCCCTTTACATTAGAGCTGGCTCAGAAGAACGTCTGCGTAGCTGTTCCACTGCCAAGAAGGATTGTAGTCAGATAGTACACATTGCAAAGGAACCAGAGCACACACTGAGATCTGTTGGGGTTTTTTTAACAATAGTTTATTTGTGTTTCAAAGGGATAGTTACAGGAATCCAGATCAATATGCTTGTCCAGAACTGTGCCTTCCTATTTTAGGGCCTGGATGAATAGGAGGTTACTTGAGTTCACATACATATTGAGGGATGTGTGCCTGTGGTAATGCAGCCTCCAGGCTTGTTACTTTTCCTTTATGAAAGTGAGCGTGAAAGAGCTGCAAGACTGAAGTTGCCATTGTTCTGGTTCCTGGAGTTTTATTTTTTCCCAACAAAGCCCATGTGGTGTTGCATGTTGTGAGGCTCTTTATGGACGGTGAGGTCGTCTCAACAGGAGCCCGTAGGAGCTGAGCACTCTCGATCCAAGGTGTTTAAAATGACTTTGGTTGAACCATTTTAGACGCATGTCTTGAGAACGTGTTAAGGTTTGGCTAAATCAAACACTTCTGAAAGGGAAGGAAGACTGGCACTTTCAGTGAAATCATCTGATTCTAAAAAAAACCCACCACAGATATTTTTTAAAACTAGAAAATGATGAAGGTACAACTTTTGCTTCCACGAAAAGGTTTGACATTTCTCAGCCCTAGGTTTTGAAATCATCTGCATATTGTCATGGTTTCAGCAGTCCATCTCATTTGTTGGGGCAAGAAAAATCATTGACTAATGGAGGAGGTTGCATGGGACCAAGGAAATGGTGTGTGGTTGGTTCTGTTTCCGAGATCTTTTGAAATGCTGTTTCAGAAAATGAACTGTAAGTGCTTGAGAAGTAAATCTGTGATTGCTTTGAGAATCTTCGTTTATGACCTGTTATGTTTTTTCTCTACTGATCTTGATACAGTTTAAGGGACACAAGCAGTTTGAATAGACATGGGTTCTTAGATGCTCAAGATAAGGGTAAGATATTTTCCCTATATAAAATTTCAAGCCTTGAATTATAGCAAGCAATATATTCTGACAGCTTTAAGCATGTATCACTTCAGCACCTGGGTTTTTGGGGGCAAAACTGTATCCATTACTAGAGCATATACGGTATCTAGCTGATGATGAATTATGCTGCATTTTTTGTGAAGTGTAGACTCAACAAAGTATATCAGCAGACAGAGACAGTTTCTTCTGAATTTCAACCTATGACAACTTTCTCAACACAAGCTGTTGTGCATTGATCCAAGGGGCTATCTTGATGGGAGCGTTCCAGCAGAGCAGTGCTTCAGAGTTCAAATTCTGGTGTCATCTGGCACATTTCTGATGTCTCTGGCTTTAGTGGTGACATCCTGTTACGTGAAGAATTTTGGCTGGTGCATGGTGTTCTCCTTTCAACTGTTTTGCATAGCTGAGGAAGACACCATCCTGACTAAGTGGAGTTTGCAGCAGCCTGACTGATCTTTTCTGTGAGAAGGATTTCTTTAGTTTTGCCTTACTTTTCTCCCTTTTTTATCCTTCCCTAACGTGTTTGTGCATTGTCCAGCATGGAAGGTGGGGCAGTTGCTGATGGTGGCACTGTTGCAGGAGCAATAAGCACTGTGATAGTCCCAGTGAAGGGCAAGGGAAAGGAGTTTTGGATTTCACAGCCCTCAGTTTCAACTGCATTTGAAGGTGAATGATTGGGAAGTTTATTGAAAGGATGTGGATTATCTTCCTCTGTTTGCCACTAGTTTTATTGGTTTGTTTTAACCTGGGCTACTGTGATGGGTGCAGTGGGGAAGACTCTTCCTAGACACCTCAGCACTGTGAGAGGAAGAAATGGTTTTAAGGGCTTTAAAGAAGCAAGGCAAGATTTCCAGAAATGCATGAATTAGGAACTTTGTGGGGGGACATTTTGAGAACTGAGCTCTTCTCAGATTTTTAGCATGTTTCTCATCCCACAGAATTAGGGGACCAGTCCACTGCTGTGATGAGAAGGACAATGAGCACTCAGTCCAGAAGATGCTTGTGCAATCCTTCCTGGCCCTGACTGGGGCTTGAAGTCCCTTGCTGTCCTGAGTAGAAAACTCTGCAAGCTGACATTGCCTTGCAGATAACTGGCTGGGAAAGGATTTCCTCAGGGCTTATACTCCACCTCCACCCACACTTGCAGTCCCACAGTCACCAAAGAAAGTTTAAAAATATTCTGCCAAATGTTTGCTCAGTTAGGTTTTTTTTAGGCCTTTTTGTATTTAACTCCTGATTTGATTCTTGTTTTCTGTCTTCCCTTTAAAAAGTTTCCCTTCTAGTGAATGAAAGCAGTTGGATGTGTAGCAGACTCATACAGAGACTGGCTTAGGTGTAGTAACCTTGCAGGTACTCCCATGCAATGCTTTTCTCTGCACTCATTTGTGATTTGGGAGTTTTATTTAGCACTTTTTGATGGGAGTCAAATCACGGTTGGATTTCAATATCTCTTGAAGAGAAGGAACACATGGCACAGACTGCATTGCAGGGAAAAATACCCAGCATGTCAAGTGCTTGCTCACTCTTTATTCTTTACTTGGCTTTTACTGTTCCTCAAGTTGGGGGACCAACCTCTATTTGCCCCTGTTTGGGAGTCAAGTCACTGAACTAGAGAAGTGAGTAGAAGTCTGAAGTATTCTTGTTTCAGCACAACAAAAGAAAGCCTTTCACTTCTGCTTTGTTGTGTTTTGTATGACTTTTGGAAGAAATTGTGGGTTTCCTTGTTTATTGTATCTGCAGGATGATTCCATGGAGAACCCCATGTCAAGTCTAACTGTGTTTCCAGTTGAAGAGTAGAAGAGAGGGCAGGATGTAGCTTCAGACTGACTCCAAGTCACTTAACCCCTCACCTTTAGAGACTGAGAAATGTGCTTGGGACATGTGTCCAGCCCCTTTTGTCTCTCAGATGTAGGGGATCACAGTCTGTCCCACCAAAAGTTCCCACACCACCAGGGTGGTCGAAGAGCAATAACTTTGATGTACAGTTAGAGTTTCTTGTAAGAAGTTTATAACCTGCTCTTTTATCAAGATTTTCCATGTGTGCATGGCTGGAGAAGAAAGAAAACAACAGATTTATTCCTTTAGGAGGTGGGTTAATCCTGTTTCAGCAGTTCCTGAGTGGAGATCAGTAGCAGAAGAGAGTGAGCTGTTTCTCTATGTCCAAGGCAGCACTCTGTGAGGTGCATTCAGATGAGTTTCTCCTCCACACACACACACACACACACACAGTGTTGCCTTGGCTTCCTTAGCAGTTCTGCTCTTCTGCATCCCAAGAGAACTCTCAAACAAATTACCAATTACATTTTGTACTTTAATTAAACAGAAAGGTGGGCATACATTCCAGCTTCACTGTGAGCCACAGCATTAAATAATCTCCTGAATTATTAGAGATCCAGCAAACTGGGGCACTGCTTGCCACTTTTCTTCACATATTGGTGATTTACATCAAAGATTCCCCTGTGAGTGATAAGTTCAGTGTCCTCCTAACCTGCTCCAGAGAGGTCTTGAGATTTGGGAATGGTATGAACAGACTTGAGCATCTGTTGAAGTCAGAGGGAGCCCTATGTCACTAAGGCCTGGCTAGGAGCTGCTCAGAACCCTACCACATCTGGGTCCTGTGTGTAAGGCCTGATATTAAAGCAAGGAGAGTATCCAAAATCTGTGCCACAGAGGGAAGCATTGGCAACATGACAGGAGCCCAAAGGTTGTGCTGCATTTGCATATGCATTTGCATAATTGCAAATGCATGAGATGCACATTAATAATCAGTCTTGCATCTTTATCATTCTCAGTAAGTACCAAGAAAATTTCTTGCTCTTGGAGTTCATCAGCAATAAAAAGCTGCAGTGTCCTCATTCTGTAATTGCAGGGAAATAGGGACACCTTGGGAGGGAAATTCTGTTGGATATGTCTGCCCTTAAGTCTGTAGTACATAAAACTTAACCCTGGAATAGTTCTGGGCATGAGAAATTAGCTGTGATCAAAAAATACTTTGAAATTTCCATACTAGTGGGGATATAATGAGGAGTCTAGAAAAGCTGGCACCTGGATCTCGTTGGATATCAGTGAAAGTTCCACTGCTTCTTGTTGTGTCCAAGGGCTCAGCAAAACCCTATGGGACCTGACCAAGGATGACTGTAATTCTTTTTGGGTGTCCTGTGTAAGGACTTGGTGGGGCTGACTTTCAGTGGTGTGTTGGATGGAGGTGGTTGCTCTAGATGTACAGTTAGATATTGTCCCTGCCACAAAGACTTAATTTCTCAAGTAGGCAGAACATAAAAAGGATTGGAAGAGGAAATGCAGAGTCCGAGGGTTTTGCATATCAGAAAGAGATCTTTATTAGATTGTCTTTTTTTAACTCTATCAACCAAATTTCTCTCCTTCCTTAACTTTACATTTACTTTGCAGAGTAGTTAATTCCCACATCACTTTTCTGCTTTATACCGTGATGACATTACTTAATTGCTGAAAACTGCGGCAGTTTTAGAATGCAGAATGATAGATTTCTGCAAGTGTTTCCATGATGCAGTTGTCTGTTGCAGAAGGGACCTGATTCTGATGACTTTCATTTGATGGACCAGTGCTGTGTTCCAGCCTGAAAAGTCTGGGCTTTGTTCATTGTACTTCTACAATGTTTTTGTTACAGTTGGCCTGAAAATGAGAACTCAGTTCAACAAAATCATTTTTTGACTTTCTAATGTTTGTTTTCATTTTTCCTCAGATTTAAGACTTTTAACATTTTTCAAGATGAGGGAGATGGAAGGGTATGATTACATCCATCCGAAACCATCACTGTCCAGTGGCTTGGATTGAGATGACTCGAATTCAGAGTCCTTCTTTTCTTTTTTTGGGCCTTGAGTCAACTCTAGGTGGGTACCTTAATCATGTTAGAGGGCATTCTGGATCAGATCCGTGAATCTCATCTTGATTTTCTTTTGAAACAATAGTATAACTGAAACTTATCACTAAAGAATTTTGTTCAACAAATCAGCATTTCCTCTAAAAACAAATAAAGATCAACAGGGATCATGGCTACAGTTCCGTTATCTTCCCTGCTGTACGTGCTGTAATTATGGATATTACCTTAATAGGTAAAGACAGGATAGGTTAATTATGCTGCAGCATCTCACTCTAATCTCTCTCTTGGGATATTGGCTCCAGAGTTCTCTCAGTGAAACAGCAAGTCTTCATTAATTTGTCCAAGGAAGCAGCATCGTGTGAAGAAGGGGGCAAGCTACCTACAAGCCTTGTTCTACATGACTCGAGTCCCATGATTTTGAGACAAGCAATGCCATATTTCAGGCACCTGCTTTCCCTTAGAGGGATAAATTGGCTGCTGATGGCTGTCTGTTCCACTGCACAGTTTCTTCGGGATCTGTGAAACTGCTGAGTTTTTGCATAATTGTCTTTACACTTCCCTTTCAGATGTTTCTAAATGTTTCTAAACTTAACCACAAGGGCCACCAAGATGATCAGGGGACTGGAGCATCTGCCTTATGAGGAAAGGCTGCAGGAGCTGGGGCTGTTTAGTCTGGAGGAGACTGGGGGAGGATCTCATTAATATTTATAAGTATATAAATAGTGGGTGTCAGGAGGTTGGGGCATCCCTTTTTTTTCTAATGTATCTCGCAACAGGACAGGGGGTAATGGGATTAAGCTGGAACACAAACAGTTCCATTTAAACTAAGAAAAAACTGTTTCAGTGTGAGATGAGGGAGCCCCGGCCCAGGCTGCCCAGGGAGGGTGTGGAGTCTCCTTCCTTGGAGGACTTCAAGACCCACCTGGACATGTTCCTGGGTGACCTGATCTAGGTGGGAGTTGCTTCTGCAGGAGCGTTGGACTGGATGAGCTCTAAAGGTCCCTTCCAACCCCTACCATTCAATAATTCTATGATTCTCTGATTAACACATAGGAGGCTGAGCAGGCATTGATTGGTTTCTCTAAAGCAGAAGTCTCACATGTTTTTCAATGGGATTTTGCTTTACTCTTCAAATAATGTTTGTGCCCTCAGAGTCATTGTGGCTTTGGTGCTTACTTTGAAACTGTATCAATCATGTAATTAAAGTGTCTTCCAACTGCCTCAGGAATCTAGCAAGATTGAGACCTAGGCTTTCTCAGCTGGTTTTAGAAACCTCAGTCTGTCCTTCATTTTAATCTTAACTTCGAACAGGATTCTTGTAGTTACTTACACATCTTGCAACCTGTTCTTCTCAGAGTCTTTGACCATGCAGAGTTCAGTCAACTAGAAGATTTACATGGATTTCAGCCCTGCACTGTGTTAATTCCAGTCTTGCATTGCAACTGCATCATTTCAGTGGCAGTAGGTTTCTCCCCACAGAAGGAAGACACAGGGAATTACTGCAGATGTGTGGAGATGCATTCCCTTGGCCTTAGCTGACTTCTTGCAAAGCAACGGGAATTACTCTAGCACTTGTTTTTTGAAATTATACATCTGACAGAAAGATGAATGCACTAATCATCATTCACTGTTCAAAACCATCACTGGTTTATTTTATGTTGGCTGTGAATAATGCTGAAGGTGCTTACACAAAAAAAAACCCTTTGGAAAGATATCTGGTTGATTGATGAAATTAAGTAGTACTACAAAGTGAGTCAATAAAAAAGAAGGAAGACTGTCAACCATTCAATCTCTTTTCATCTCTTCAGTATCTTTCACAGATGCTACTTCAAAGCCCTTCCCAACATTATCAATACTTCTAAAATCTGTTTGGGACAGATAGTACAATTCCAGGTGCAGCTAAACTATTTTTGGAAGGAAAGGATTTTTAAAAGTTGTTTAAGAAATGAAAGGCATCCTAGTTACAAGAGGAGGCAAGTCAAGCGTGAATATCAGTACACTGACAGAGAGCTTCCTAGCTGAGGGATATAAGGCAAAAAGCCTATTGGCCAAAAGTTTTTGTCCAAGACTTCCAAAGTCCAATATTATCCATAATCATGTCCAGTCTGTTGATGATCCAAAAGCCAATTTTTCAACTCAATTCTGGTTGAAATTAGAAACCCATGTAGAGATCTCAGATTGGTGAAAAAAGTGTGTTACGATGCATGCCAGAGACCACTCGCACTGCCACATTCTGGATCAAGTGCAATTTCTTCTAATAAAAACATTTCTGGCAAAGCTGTACACTAAGAGTTAGTGTAATCGAATCTGGATGTGAGGAAAGCATGCAGACTTGCTTCCAAGTCAGTAAGAGTTAGGCAGGATTTAATCCTCCATCTATTTTTATTATGATATAAAAACCTGTTATATTGGTATTTTTAATGCATTTATCAAAAGGAAACTGCAAATCTTAAGTCACTTCCAAATTTCCCACTGATATAGGAACGAGTAGCTGAGACAAGTCTGAAGTGAACTAAGGCAATGGGGTTTTGTAATATGGATTTAGCTGCCAGTAGACCAGCACTCGGATATGACTTTTAACCAGTTCACACTAGATCTGTGCAAGCATGTTCCCTGAATGTTTACTGTAGCATGAAGCTGATTTTTTTTTCTGTCTGCTCTGTCTGTGTAGATTTTTCTATTGTTTTTTTCATGAACACTTGAGCAACCCATAAGTTCTCCTGGGATGATAAAGGCAGCACCAGCCATGTACCAGCAGCTCCCACCATAGCCAGCACCACTTACTTAGGGACCTAAGAATAGGAGGCAGCAGACATTTCTGTTAAACCTTTTTTTAAAAAGACCTTGGCTCTCATTTTCTCATATAAATAAGGTCCAGATTTTCAGAGGAGCTCAACAGATTGCGTGCTGAACACTTGTGTAAATAGTCTACCTTTCACATCTACTCTGGGGCTCAAGATTTTCAGAAAACTGCCCTCAAATTCCTTGTTCTTGGAAAAAGAATGAATGTTTTGGGGTATACCTAGGGGATGATTCTGCCTTCTGTGCCTTGGGGTTTCCAGTGGTCTGATGCCATCCAGTTTGAGTGGCCAGGCTGGTGTGACATCCTGTTGAGAGACTATGGGAGGAAGTTGCAAGGAGCCTCTAATACAGGAGATAAGCATTTCATTCCCTGCTCCACCACAGATGGCCTTCAGGGGCTTTGTCTGGGATGTTCGGACTACTTAATGGATTTTTGAGAATTAAAAGAAAGGGATTCAGCTTTTGAGTCCTAAAAAAAGGTTACTTTGAAAGGATCTCATTTTGGGACCTTCCTCTGCCCTTTCATATATATCCCAAATTGGGCAGTGAGAGTGGAGGCACTCGCATTCACGGCTCAGGGTTTCCTTCTCAGTTAAAATATGCTCTAGCTTTTTGGTTTGTTTGTTTGCTTTTTAAAATTCTTTCCTCCTAGAGGCTTGTGAGGACAAATGCATTAAAGTTATGGAAATTGTTTGGGATCTAAGCTAATAGAGACAGTGTAAATCCTGTGTACTGGTTCTGGAGCCCAATTTAGAGCAGCCCAGGGGCACATCATCGTCTTTTTATTCCTTCTCAGTACCAATTACTTCTGGGTGCTAAAACAACCTGTCCTGAAGCCTGACTGTAGTACAGTATCTTTCATCCTGAAAAATCCTAAAACTACACAGCAAATATATTACATAAACCATACAGGGATCATTTTACCCATCTTTAGAAAGCAGCCTTTGTCGGTTTGGAAAGTGTGAGAACAGCAGTGTTATGCAGGAAGCATAGTTTTTAATCAGGAAGCTTTCATCTACACTGTGAAAGTCCTTTGCCAAAAACTCTCTCATCTCTGGCCCCTTATATAGTGATATAATGTAGTTCCTCCTGGGGTATGAGAGATGCTGAGGTCAGCCTTGCCATGTAGTCTGAATTACTGATATTAAAGAGAATAATTGGCATTTCTACTACCTGGTACAGTTAATAAGACAGCATCCAAATCAACTGTCTAGAGCCTTGAAAATCATAAGGGGAATACAGTACTTTAATAGCAATAAGAATATAATCAGGCCCTCTAAATAGAGTAACAAAAGTTGAATGAACCCAATATTTAAACACTATATATTACTGGATTATTTTTAAATGCCCATAACAAGGAGATCCTTTGGCACATGAGTACAAAATCAAATGTAACAAGAGAGTTAAGTAAGCAATAAGGAGTGGGAATTTTAAACTTCTTTCCAGTCTCAACTTCTCTAATTAGCACAAGTGGAGATCTGCCTTCTGTATTGCAAACCCTCCCAGGTGATGGCTATACCTGACCCAGGGGCATTATCACAGTGATTGGCACTTTTAGGAAGAAGACCTGATATTCCCATGGTCAGTCAGACTCCAGAAAGTGAACCTCTCTTATATGGCAGCCTTGTGTCTGAATGCTTACCCAGGACACTGGAGACCAAGATTCAGTTTTCTCTTCTGCCTGGGAGACTTCAATCTGAAATCTCTTCCTTTCCAAAAAGATCTCAGCTTATGGAGCTGGTTGCATTTTCCAGCACTGCAGTTAGTATTATTGGACTCTTAATGAGAATGCAGGAGTCACTGGGTAGAGAGGAAAAAGAAAATATGGGGCCTTGGAGAAGTGCTTTTGCCAGTGGTAGGAGCCCTAAGTTTCAGCCCTAACTCCAAGGTTGTTTAAGCATTTTTCATGGAACAGCTGAGCAAGCAAAGAAGCAAAACCAGAGGAGCTTGGAGAGTTCAAAGGAACCGAATGAGGTGCCTTTAGGGCTGGTGGAAGTTTTCAGGTTGCTACTTTGAGCATAGGAAGCTAAATTCAGAATCTAAATCTGAAGGTACAAGTCCTATTTTGGCTTCATCCTGCTGCACTCTCAAAAAGAAAAAAAAAAAAAAACAAGAACCAAAAAGAAAGCCTGTGTCTTAAAAAGTGTGCATAGACCAAGCAGCAAGCACATTATCTGTTGGATAAACCCTCCTAGAAAACCATGGTTTCTTTCTATCTCAGTCACTGGGATTTTACTGGCAAATGGCACATCAGCATGTGAGGTCCTCAGCTGCTGTACGATGGAGGAGCTCCACGACTGATACTGATGATATTCATATTTGCACCACTGCCATTTGAAGAATCTGGCCACTTGTAGCCATAAAGAAGACAAGCCATCCTATCTGCTTCTGTAATTGATGAATCTGTTGTGGACGTCCTTAAAATAAGGTGAGATTTTTAAGCCATTCTCATCAAGTGTTGTTAGAAGAGAGATTTTAGAGGGATTTTGCAAGCTGAACTGGTGTGCTGCCATCCCTGGCAATTCTTTGTTGATAATGGACTCCATCACCTTTAAAGTCTCTGTTTCTGCAATTATTGGAAATGTCATGGATGGTAACTGACCGGCAAAGTAAAGACAACCAACTGTTTTGGAGGAGTATAGTGTTTCAGCCACATTTTGCTTTGCCATTTTCATATAGCATCTGTCTTGCTCAGGAGCGTGTCCTGGTTTAACTCTCTGCTCAATAGCAGCAGAGCAGCAGTGCTGGCCCTGCAGTCAGCACTCAACATGTCCCTTTTCGCTCTCCTTTGTTTGACCGAATATTTTTCTTTAGCTATTTTATTTTTTATAAAGAAACTTTTATCTATAGCCACATGTGCAAAACTCTCAAATGGGCTGTTTCAAATCTAGTCAAGGTCATTGAAAAAAGATATTTTTTAAGTGGCTAGGGCTCTTAAAAGTCCTTTTGGATTCCCCAGAAGCAAAAAAGCAGCATTTACCCTGTAAGCCTTATAGATCAAGGATTTGAGTATCTTTCAACATCCTAAAGCCCGTGCAGACTTTAAACTGGTATTCCCAGCTCATTTGCCGAAAGAGAGGAGGAAAATGAAATGAACTGAAAGCTTTTGCCTTGAGGTCTGGTGCAATAGGCCTTCTGAAGTCTGGAGTCGGAATTGTTTCAATCTATGTAAATATCGGGAAATTAAATTCCTTATGTCCCATGCCAGATGCTCCCAGCTGCTGCTGCTGTGTGGGGAACGGTAAGGAGACAGTTTAGCCTTGTCAGGCAGGGGAGAGGGGGAAATAAAAAATAGAAAGTGTGGGAAGGGGGTGGATTGTCGTTTTGAGGTCAGGAGGGTAATGTGCACAAGTGCCTATGCCCCTGAGCTAACAAGCCAAAATCACTGGACAGTTGTAAGTGCCACGTGAGGCTCAAAACTAAAAGACTCCAGTGAGACCATCACAGGACTTGGCGTGAGAGCTTGATTCTAATATAAGTTGTTTATCTCAAAGTGTGTAGAAATTGCATACATATGAGAAACAGTCAGGTTTCATAGAATCATAGAATGCCAGGGTTGGAAGGGACCTTTAGAGATCATCTAGTCCAACCCCCCTGCAGAAACATGTCAACCTAGATCAGGTTGCATAGGAGCATGTCTAGGTGGGTCTTGAAGACCTCCAAGGAAGGAGACTCCACAACCCCTCTGGGTAGCCTGTTCCACTGCTCTGTCACCCTCACAGTAAAATAGTTTTTTCTTATATTTAAATGGAACTGTTTGTGTTTCAGCTTCATCCCGTCACCCCTTGTCCTGTTGCTAGATACCATCAAAAAAAGGGATACCCCAACCTCCTGACACGCAGCTATTGCCCGTGACTGCACAGATCACTTGTCACTGGCCCCCAACACTCCACCCAGGCTGGACCCTACCCTCTGTTGCCCTTGTTCATCATCCTTTTGTCTGGGCCTTATTTATGTCTCACAGCAGACTCGCACATTTATTTAATAGGTTTGTTATTTATATCGTGAGCCTCACGCTGTGGAAGGGAAAGAAGTAGAGTGACGCAACCACAATTCTAAATGACCTGTTCTTAAAAAAGCACACACGCCCTAATGAAACTAGAGATTTAGGAATCCTCGTGGAAACTCCAGACGCCTAAAAATAGGCAGTGCCCCTCTCGTGTCCGCATGGATCCCTCGCCGTGCTCCTGGCCGTCGCGCAGCCGTGCCCCGGCCCAGTCAGAGGTGGGTGGAAGTGCCGCCAGCCCAGCCTGGAGCAGCAGCCCTGTGCCTGGCCCACGCTCGAGCTGCTGCTCCTACCTCCCTCCCTCCTCCTTATTTTAATTTTATTTCTTTTTCTAACGCGGTGACAAGTGGAACAGTCTCCGAAAAAGAGCAGCCTTGTGGCTTGCCCCGACTTCGCTGCAGACGTTCAGTAAACACGAGGGAAGCCGGAGCCCCGTGGCCGAGGCGCGGGAGGGAGCGGGTGAGGAGGGCTGAGCAGTTACTCAGCATTTACTGTCTGAGAAGGTGAGAGTTACTGTGGAAAAACCCTGCAGCTTTATTGTTCTAACCTTTATTTAAATATAGAATCTATAACCTGTTTTTCCAGAGCATTTAAAATAGCGGGTGTTTTTCTGCTCGCGAGCGCCCTGTCCAACTTTTGAGGTATCACATACTTATGTATTATTTTATGGAGCTGACAGAGGGGGAGTCTGAGGGGGAAAAAATAGTCAAAATAGCCAATGGCAGTGTGTGGAATAAACCCCTGTGTGTGCGTGTGTCTAGGGAGGAAGGTTGGCTGCCAGGAGCCTGCCAAAGCCTGCGCTTGCTTTTACGTTGGCTTGCCATCCTCCTCCCGCTGCTCCCCGGCACGAGGGGCTCAGGCCTCTGGGCTGCCAACAAAAACCATTTCCCCGTGCAGTGCTCGTGAGAAAGGATTGGGGTGGGCGCCCTCGCCCCCGCTGTCCTGCCTGAAATAATTATTTGTAAACTCTGCCAGCAGAAGCATATCATTAGAAATGATATTTTCTAGTGGCGTGCCTGGAAAAAGAAGTATGTGTGTGTTTGTGTGTGTGTGTGTAGGGGGGAGAGAGGGTATCAAATGAGGGAGGTGGTTTCCTTGGGGCTGCTGGAGCTGCTTGGTCTGGCGCAGTTATGCCGCTCTGCGGTGGGGTTTGCCTGGCCTCAGGACACTGGGCCTCCCCCGCTGCTACCCGTCTGGGACAGGCAGCAGCCTTTTGGTTTCTTGTATGTCAGAGGAATTCCTTATGACATCCATACCTACTCCCCACTTGTTTCTTTTTAGTATGTTTTTAATACTTTGATGAAGAATTTTACTGTAGAGTGAGAGGCAGAGAACCTCCCTTATTCTCATGCAAACCTACATATGTCTGTGGGGTAGCATTTAGTCTAAAGTAAGGCTTTTTTAACTATGAATGTTTGTATTGCGACAGTATCTTGAAGTCCCCTTAAATATCTGAGCCTTGGGTAACTAGTGCTGTTCTGACGGGGGGGTCTACGTGGGCAACAGAGGCAAACTTCATGCAGGGAAGTTGATATGGCTCACTGTGAGTTACACCAAAGCTTGGTGGACCAGACAGTTCTGCTCTGCTGCCAGCACAGTGCTCAGAGGCTGCTTGGGGATTTTCTGTGTGGCAGTTTGTGCTTAATTCTCCAATGACAAGTGCTTTGTCCTACAAAAGAATTAATTTTATCCTCTTGAAAACAATGTGGTTCAGGGCCTTAAACCCTAAAGCAGTCAAGATGTACACATGGGCATGCCAGCAGAATCTCAGTGGATACACTTGGCACTTATTTACTTCTTCACCTGATTCTTCACTCTCTGTCAAGTGCTTTCCTGATGTCATAGAATTTCGTTCTTAAATTTATCCATTTTTGAATGGTTGATGTGTCGATTTTCTGATGACTGACCAAAAATTGCCTACCTGTCTCCCACTCTTGAGTAACGGGGCTGTAGCACTCAAATGTTTCAAAATTATGATTGAAAGAGATGTGGCCAGGAAGTGTAAACTAACTGTTAGCTATCAAAAGATGTTAACAAATCTAAATAGATTGAAAGCGATGTGTGGGCTTGTGTCCATCTCATCAAAGTGAGTTTCAGAGAAGTGAGGTATGTTTGTAGGGAAAAGTTTCCCCGTGTTTGAAAAAGGAAACATCTTACAGCCAGTCGGTTATCTCAAGGTAAAGATGTAGTGTCCTCAGGGCATGAGGAAGTTTTCTTTCCAGAGTTTGACAAGATCTTTCCACTGGTTTTTCACAAGCAGGTTTTTCATAGCCAGCTAGGTGGATGTGAAAGTGATGATCCTTCCTGTCCGTTCGGTGTTTTACATGACGGTAGTTGTCTTAGTGTAAAACTGTAAATGAACTCTTCGGATTTCTGTTTTTACCCAGATGAGGTAAAATTATTGGTCCTTTGCCAGTCCTTTTGATGAATCAAGTTGAGGTAGAGAATTGTTCATGCTTCCTATTCATTCACAATTTTGTATTGCATAGTAAGACACTCAAAGCTCCCAGGATAAACTTCCAAACTGTTTCAAATAAAGACTGTGGCAGTAGGTTAATCAGTGACTCAATATATCCTAGTACAAGTTCTTAGATCAGTCATCATTTATTACCGAGGCAAACAAAAGTGCTAAGAGAGTATTGTGTACATTATCATTAACAACATACAAAGAGTAAATACAAAGACTGCTAAGGATATAAACCGAACAGCAAGTGCAGAGATGTAGGAATGGGAATACACTGCTATCCAATATGGCATCTAAGGTGTTCACAGGAAAAAGTGACTTTTATGAGGAGTCTCTGCACAAGCATAAGTCGCTCATAATGTGCCTTTCTGACCAATGTCTCTAAACATGTGGAATGTTAATTGATCTTTTTTCAACATCTGTAATCACATGGGATTTAGGTTTCCTTTGAAGTCTGCAGTGAAAGTTCAAGTTGGGTTTTATTTACCATAATTTATTTACCTACTTTTAACTGTGAAAAAAGGGCACTTATACCATGATGTCAGGGGGCCAGCCTTCCTCTCTGCTCCCCTCCCACAATGTGACCATTATATCAACATATGGCAAACATTTCTCCTATTCTGTGTTTACTCCCAGCAGTAAAAATTCAGTAAAAAGCCAAGGGCCTTCCATAGAAGGAGGAAAACTCAGCTACAACCTTCAGGACAGGAAAAGCAAATACTCTTTTAACAAGAAAGTTATTGGGACATTGCTAAATATTTCCAAGAAATAAAATAACAAAGGAGCTTGTATCCAAGAGGAGTCACATATCTTCAGAAAGTATAAGCATCATGGAAAAAAAAATCCTGAAGGATTACTATTGAAAGGTTAGCTGAAATGAAAAGCACGTTTATGCAGCCAAAGGAGTTTTTGGGCTTTAATTCATTAGCTCAGGTTTCATCTACCAGGATTCCGCCCCCGGCACGTGTAATAAGATTAGTTCATTAATCGTTGGCTCCTTGGGAATTAACATACTGAAGGTGCTTTTCTCCCCCTCTGAAAAGTCCCCCTGGATATATAAACACAGCAGCGATTTTGTTGAATGTGGGATTGGAGTTAGTCGTGCCAGGTTTGGCTTGATGAGAATGACTGAATCCTACAAACAAGTGAACAGTGGGAGAGATATATTAAGAAAAAAAGCCCTTGTTTTGTCTTGTAGGAGTTGTACTGCAGCATTTGGCTGATTACATACAGAAATTCAGCGTGTTAACTCTTTTAGCAAAAACAAAAAGAAAGAAAGAAAGAAAAAGGAAGGAAGAAGAAAGAAAGACAGAAAGACAGAAAGAAAGGAAGGTAGGTTTGTTTTACAGAGCAATTAGCCTGGGGACCCTGCTCTCTACCAGCCACCCTATTAGAAAAGTGAGGATGAAACGGCAGAAGGGGACTCTGGTGTGCAGTGTGGTTGCATGAGCATCCTCGAGGCCAGGCTTGGGCAGAATGATGCAAGGGCATTTCTGCCTTCTAGAGAAGTGTTTTGCACACCTGTGGAAGGGACAACAGCACTGTCATGAGGCAACACTGGCCTTGCTCAAAAGGCTGGACAGACAGTCCAGTTGCTCTTACAGCAGATGTCTGAAAGTGAGTGGAAGGAACGTGTATTTAGCAACATGGGAGAAGAATTTTGAGACTCTTATCTTTCCTTCCCTTGCTCAGAGCCTAAACAAGGTCAACACAAGATGTGGCCCAATCCTTTTCACAGATCGAATGGGAAAGAACCACCTCAGTAAAACAAGGGCTTTCAAAAATCACTTGGGTCATGCGCCCATTTACATTGTGCCATGTTGTCATGCAATTTAAGCAGATTAAAAACACATTTAACAAAGTGCAAGGAAGGAAATGCCCTGATCTGAAGTGGCAAGGGCCAGAAGTGACATGAATGATTAGGTGCCTTATTGGGTATTTTGATATGCCGTGGCTTAGTTCTGAGGTTCTTTAAGGATTTTTGAAGCGGAGAACATAAGGCATGAGGCTCTGGACTCGTGGGAATTTTACCTGCCAGAGGGTATTTGGCTTTCTTTTTCTTGTATTTTCTGAATCCATTTTTTCTTCTCTTTGCAATCAGATACAAGCTGTTTTGTAACAGAGGCATTTTTCACTTTTGGAGCTATAGGAAAACGTTCCTGACATTGGCAAAGGAGACCAGGGTGGGATGATTTACGAGTAGAAGATTAAAAAGAGCTAAATATGGCTTCTTGGTTTAAAATGACTAAATATGTTTATGATAACTATCTTCAAACAGATAAATACTAAAGAGGAACAAAAGTGTCTAACTGGAGCCAACAGAGGCAAAGCTGTAGGCAGTGGCAGGAAAATAAGTAAAGCTCAGACTGAATATCAAGAGAAAATTCCTGGTAGTGAGACTTCTCTCAAATTCTCAAGGTACAACAATGCTCCAGTTGTAATAATGTCGTAAAAGTGTCCCAGTGCTACAAATATTGTAAAGAGTGCTGGGGATTTCTCATTTATTATGCCCAGGTGGGATTAAATAACCCAGGCAAAGGGAAGCTTGAGTCAGTCATTAGCCTCTGTGAGGATCTGGAAGGGAGTGCAGGAGCAAATCGGGTAAATCTCTCAGTGCCAATAAGTGGAGGGAGATGGTGACCAAAGGAAAGGTGAATGTGAAATTATCCTATTTGGGCTCAAAGTGAGATCTGAATGGTGAATGCTTCTAATGAAAGCATGGCTGCTTTAGTAACCCAATACCTCCATTACTATTTTAGGCTGTAATTGTAGCTAATAGAAGGAAATGGATTTATATTTTGCTAGAATGCATTATTTATCAGTAAGAGTGTTAGGATTCATACAGCGTTGTGGTGAGAACTGCTTGATAAAGACAGCCTAAATAAACTGAATCAGCTACATTGTATGCACTGCTTTTGTGGGTTTAAACTCTTATGTCCTGAACAAACCAAAAAGAGAATAGCTCTATACCGACACAGCCAAATGGGACTTTGTAAAGGCAGTAAGAAGTATAAGGTGAGGATGTAATGTCACTATGAGATACAGAGCCTGTAAATAGGAAGAGAAAGAGTAGGGAGAGGACTGAATCTCCCAAATGTTCCTAAATCAACAGGCAATGTGCAGAGAAGGACTGAAAAAAACAGCAATTACAAGGCCCCTTTCCAGATCTGCTGAGCTGATGACCAAGTCCTCCTTAGATTATAAAGATCCAGGGGACATCCCATTTCCTGAAGCACAATCCTATACTTATTTCCTTACAAGAGAAACTTTGCCACCACAGGATAAACTGCTGCAATCCCATCAAGGTGAATCTTGCTGAGTTTAAACTCTATGCTATCCCCTTGCCAGAGAGGGAGCAGTCTGGGTCTACAGATAATGGAGTAGCATAGGAAAGAAACACAATGAATGTGTTTATCAGGAAATGTTTACAAGCAAAGGGCACTGGGCTGTGAAATAGTCACTGCAGCACAATGGTAGAATCCCATTGTTTAGGGCTTTTTAAAAGCAGTCTGGACATTTTCTAGGATTTTGTCCAAAGACAAACCTGCACTGGCAGGGAAACGAGCTGGATCTAACTGGACTTCTCCATCTCTAGCTCTGGTGATGTAAGTACAGCTTCCCAGGAGGAATGCTGAAGCTCTGCTGCCTGAATGACTTCAGCAGATGGGTCAGACCCACTTACGACAGGCGTCTCCCAGCTCTACTGACACTGATGGAACTACTAGGTTGGTAATTCTTCCCTGGGTGAGAAGGTCTTGCACAACCTGGCCCTTCCATTAGGAAATGAGCCATCCTAATGAACAATTAACCACGCACACCCTCGACGCAATTCCTACACAATCGTTGCTGGTTTTATCATCTCTGCTTATGTTTTTTGTGGCTGCTGTTGCTTTCAAAACCGAAGAAAACAAAGCAGGCTATTTTACATTTTGTTTTTCTTAGTAATTTATGATTAATGGGGTAAATCTTGGAATCCCAACGCAGGGATTTTTCACGTTGTGTTACCCAGGCTTTCTGTTTATTCATGTTTTGTAACAGAAGTGAAAGTATTTCCTTTTAGCCTAAGGCACCTAATCAAGGTTAGGCCTGGAGCAGAATGTTTTGCATTCCTGCATTCCAGAAGTACCTTGATGTGGAGCTGTCTCCTCAACAGTTGATGGCATGTTCAATTACACTGTTTTGTTTTGTTTCAGAAAAGGGGGTTTAGAGCCTATCTAATCAACTAACAGTGAATACAGTTATTCTGTGTGCCACATTTCATGGATGTGGGTTTTCATACAAGCTCATTAGCTCAAAGTTGATAGTTGGAGAGTTCAGTTTGAGGAGTTGTTTCTCTGCTGGACTGAGGGATCTGATGCTCCCCATTGCTGTGTGGGCTGTACAGCTATCTGCTTGTGGCTGGCACAGAGGTTCTGGGTCTCAGTCCTACACTAAGCTCAGATGAGCAATTCATACTTTTAGTCCCCCATTTTATGCAGCACTTGAGTGACTATGCCTTGTCCTACCTGTTGGCACGTCCTCCTCCTCTGCAGATCAATGAGCATTGTAACGTTTACAAGAAGCTATGGTTTATATACCAAATCAAAGCTCTTTTGAAACAGCATCTAATCTGCAGTTGCTTTAAGTAAGTCTTGTCCCTGTATCTCCAGTGGGCCAAGATGAGTTACTGGAGAGAGATAGATGTCAAATCAAG
Organism: Urocolius indicus; assembly: GCA_013401255.1. Classification (NCBI taxonomy): domain Eukaryota; kingdom Metazoa; phylum Chordata; class Aves; order Coliiformes; family Coliidae; genus Urocolius; species Urocolius indicus. Next base: position 392,883 of record WBNH01009613.1, read on the forward strand.
GCAGAATGTGTCTTTGATGCTTCTCAGTCAATGCCTCCTTATCAAAGCCAAACTGAATTGTAGAGCTTTTTTGCAATTACAATAGTAAGCAGCTTTATTTAAATGTAATTGCTTTAACTGAAAGTATCCTAATGCGTGGGTTTTTTTGTTCTGTCTGGTGTTTGGAAAAGTCTCCATAGCTTTGAGTCACCTATTTTGAATTTTTAAAAGGTTTATGTCTAGTTGCAGTACAGACATATTATTACACATCGAGGTCTTAGTCATTTTGTTCTGCTCTTGCATCCTGGTGTGCTTATTCACTTTGGTTTGTCTGAATAGGGAGGGAGGGAACCTTGAGGGAGTGGGAAGCATACATAGATTAAAGGAAAGGTCCCACTTCCATTTAGAAACAGTTGGCCTTTACCTTTTATTTTTAATGTTCTTTTTATGTCATTGATATACTTTAAGTAAGAATCTCATTCTGAAAGAATGAGAAGTCAAGAAAAAACTGTTTTTTCTAAGATAATATTCTGAGTTGTACACTCTACCAGAGGATCCCATTGAGTTATAACGTCAGATCTCACCTCTCCCAAATAGCTTTTATATTTACAATCTATTATTTGCTTTTATTTTTACACAAATTACTTGTTCCTCTCTTTTTAATTAACACTGTTTTTCCCTTTTGCGTTACTGTGCTCTCAGAAAACGAGGCTGTTGGAGTAGTGCTTGGCAGACCTCACTAGGAACTGAACAAAACTTCCAATCCCTTGACCTTTCATTTTCCAAAATGCAAATTTGCAGCAGCAGTGTGTACGTTAGGCTTATCGCCTCAAGATCCAGGCTGATGCTGACAGCTTTGGGCTGCAGAGAACCTCCTTCTTCTTTACTCTGTCGCTTTTGCTCCCCACCCTTCCTGTTTGAGCTGTTGTCTGTTCAGCCACGCAAGAGATTTTGAATCAGAGCTCCTGAACCTCCTCTCAATCCCATGTTAGGAGTCTTTGTACAATATGAGTCACTTCACCAGTCGGCAAAGTTTGGCATTGTTTTGCCTGAATGTTGGGCAAATTGCATCACTGGGCTCTTGACAGGTCAGCTGTGGTCTCTGGGTCTTGCTGCTGTGGTAAGAAAAGCAGTGAGATGACACAGAATCTTACGGGTTGGAAGGGACCTTGAAAGCTCACCCAGTGCAACCCTTGTGCCAGAGCAGGACCCACCTAGAGTAGGTCACACAGCAACTTGTCCAGGTGGGTTTGAATGTCTCCAGAGAAGGAGACTCCAAAGCCCATCTGGGCAGCCCCTTCCAGTGCTCCTTCACCTCAACAGGGAAGAAGTTTTTCCTGCCAAGTAGAAACAGGCTCCCTGAGGCAGTCTGTGTACCTGTGGGGCTCCCCATCACTGTGTCTTCAGGCAGGGTCAAAATTAGTAAGTGTAAAAAAATGATGATTAAAGAAAGCTAATTTGACAGGAGAACTTCTACAAACTGAAGTAGGCACATCAGGAGGAAAAGCATTGGCCAGCTATAGGAATAGGGTCTAGGAAAATGGGCAAAGACACATCTTTAAATTAATATGAAGAAGGGAAGCAAATTTCATTTCAGCTTGCCCTGAACACAGCTCTCTGTTTGCTTGTTGTTGCTTTTACCAACAGGGAAGTCGGCCTTTTAAATCTCTCTCTGGCTGTGCAGGTGGCAGTGTAAGTAGCATAAACCAGAACTTGTCAAATCCAGGAATCTGGCTTGTGGAGAGCAAATCCCAGAAAGAAGGGGGGGAAAAAAAAAGCCCTCAACCCTAAAACAAAACAAAAACACGATACCTAAACCAGACTTCCACTTCTGGGATCAGATCAAAACAACAAAAAGCCCAGAAAGATTAAACTAAGCTCAACCCAAATTAGTTTATTGTGCTACATGTTTCTCGAGGCAAAAGAGTTTACTTTGGAATTAAAAGCACACACAGAAAACATAGCCTTCGACTGGACATTCAGAGTGCTAATAGCTTGCAGAGGAGTTCAGGGAAGTTGACTCTAAAAAACAGATGGGTGTCGAGAGGCACCGTTGAGGTCTTCGCATTCCTCTCTGTGTATCAACATGGGGTTGTTGTGCTGAGATGGTCAGAAAATATGCAGCTGTTTGATTGCTCTGCTTAAACAGCTCTGCACACGTACAGCTGCCCGTAGGGCCCTATATACTGAATAATGCAGCCCCTGCCAGAGACCAGTCCTTTGGCAAACATGAGAGGGAGTGAAGGGAAGGGAGAGCATTTCAGAGACCTGCTTCATGAAGTGATGAAGTCTATGAAGTGATCTGGGTGGCTCTTTCAAAGTTCATCTGCCACCGTTATTTCTTGTGGCTGTGAGGCTGTTGTGTGAGGATTCCCTCAAAAGATTTCTCCTGTACCATTAGTCAGTAGCATTTTGTAACATTTTGGCAGGCAAGATCATGACCACAAATAATTAGTGCAGAGGTGGCATCAAATTGAAAAATGAATGATGAAAATATTTGCTTTTTATCTTTAAATACAAGCTTTGTCATGTTTGTGAATGTTTTCTGGTTCATTCATCTGTTGAGATGAGAGAAGGGTGTTTCCTTCTGCTGGAAACGTCCTCAGAGCTCATCTCCATGAATCCTTAGTGAATGGGAAAAAACATGGTATGCTATGATGGGAAAGGGTCACTATGAACCTCATCTGCATTGGTCTCCCAAGGAGGCTGCCTTGTTCCAAGCAGATCTGGCACAACAGGGAGCCTGTTCATATGAAATGATGCTTCCATTTGGAAGTGAAGTCAATGGTAGAACATTTGGAAAGTACCATCCCAGTGACCCTCTTCTACAGTAGTAGAGAGTGCAACCTTCCTTGTTACTCTGAGGACTGGAAAAGGAATGGACATATCAGCAGTCTAAGGTTTCTATTTTATTTACTTATTTTTAAGGCTGCACTCTTGGCAATAGGAGAATGCCAATGGCTATTTGTGCAAGAGCTGCTAAGCTCCCTTCCATAGCATCACTGGGCTGGGCTGCCTGCCCTGAGAAGGGCATTTCTTTCAAGGTCATCTCCTGAGGACCAAGGATTGCTGTGTTCAGATGAGGAACCTTTCTTTTTCTCTCCTCCAAGGTTGCCCTGCTGGAAGCAGTACTCTGAAAGCTTCCCAGTCTGTCTGACTGGGAGGACTGGGACATGCCAGATGTGAATGCAGGGATAGTATGGAGAGCAGGAAGCCTAGCTGAAGTGGAGAACCAGCTGCTCTATTATTCTACTGGCCTAGCTCCAAGCTCCTCCTTTACCTCATAGTATAACCCAAGATACAACTCTTTTTCATTTGGAGAAGGCACAGGTAGGGTTACAGGGCTCTCTAGGAGCAATTAAGAGGCCAGCCATGAGGCCTCTGACACCACTTCCTAGTTGCCTGCAGCAGCAAACCTCCTTGCTGCTCCAGCTTCTCCAGATCTGGAGAGTGCCTAGATAGATCTCTGTGCTGACTGGCAGCCAGAAGGAAGGTAAAAGGCAGAGGATAAACAGTGCGTTTCTTGAAGATGAATTTCTGATAAAAAGAGCCCCAGGACAAGGTGGCAGAGCAGTGCAATGCTTGAGGAAAGGACAACCTGGTTTTCCTTACTTTATTTTCACGTCTGACCTTTTGGTTGAGAAGTCCAGTCAGTCCAGTTTCTTCCAGTATAAAGAAAAGACCCTGAATTTAATTGGTGACTCGCAGTGGAAGGTTGTTATTTTGAACCAGGGATGTATACTGAGAGAACCTATTCATTAGCTTTCCTAATATTATGAATATTAGTTTTTTGCTCCTGCTTTATGGTTCTGGCTTCATGTGAGCAATGTTTATGCTAGCAGTCTGATGGCATTGGATGTATTCCCCAACAGCAACTCCTAAGGTATGGCATGAGCACATGATAAATGAAACCACCTGACTTTGCTGTGGCCTCATATGCCCTTGACTCTCTTTGCAGTCATTTGAGGTGTGATACGCGGTTTCCCTAACACTAAATATTTGTGATTTTATATGGAGTTTGAGGCAAGAGGGGGAAACTGCTGGGTTGTCTTTGTTTTGGTTTTGGTTTTTTTTTTTAAGGTCTAACTCTCTTGAAATAACATGTAAGAGTCAATAGAGTCATTAGTAGCTACAGTGGAAATTATTAATCCCGCTTTTGCAGATGAGTGGTGACTGTTAAGGATGGATTTGTGGTTAGATCCTCTCTAAACTGCAGCTGGGATAATATGAAAATTCTAAGCAGTGGCTTACAGGCTTGGTGTTTTCCCCACGCTTGGGCTCCTCACTAGGGACTTGGCCACACAAAGGGCTGTAACTGTTATGTCCAGTCAGTCGTGATAAAAACTCCAGAAAATCCTTAGGAGTCACAAGAAGTCCATCCAAATCTCATCCATTAAATGAGAATCAAGATAGTGAAGAACTAAACTGCTGATTCTTCCTAATATTATCCCTTTGCTGCTAGAGAGTTGGTTCCTGAAATCAAGTTGATAGAAACTAGTAACCTTGAAGCTGCAAACTGGCTTTCATAGGGCTACAGGATGTGAGGATGAAATGTTTCTTTCTCCTTTATTCTGTTTGCTGTAGGTTCAAACTGTCTCCATGTGCCATATTGTGGCAGCAGGGTTTTTAATTCCTCATTGATTTGAGGGAGGATTTCTGTTTAAAAATCAATGGCTCAGGGTGGCTTGTGAGGAACGGGGAAGGAAAGCCCATTTCTTGTTTGTGTAACATTTGCTGGAATTGGTTAAACAGACACACATCAAAATAAATGCTGTAACCTTTCAATAATGTTTAGTCTCTCTGAAAATGAACATATTGTAAGTATGTGTGTTAAGCATGCACCATTAATAGTCTCTGTGACATTTGGGCTGTCTCCACAGGGGAGATGAAGGGCATGCACTGAAAATGGTATCAAAAGGGAAAAATAATCACCTCAAGTCACAGAAGTAAAATTTACCAGAAGTTATAGGAATAAAAATAGATTATTTGGGTTCCCTTGATTTAATTTGATCTCTGTGATGTCATCAGAGGTCACAACTTAGGTCCTTTCATGCACAGGTTTCTTCTCTGAAGTTGTGGCAGGAATGGGTCCAGAAATCCCCAGAGAAACATCACAGATGATGGATAATTTTGGTGTAAGTTACAGCTGCTGCTTGCTGCCTAAAGTAGCTGCTACTGGTAAAGGCAGTCAATTTTTCCCTTCAATTCTGTGTCTCTGCTTTGGTTTTTTCTGTTTCTATTTGGAATGATATAAGCATAAATCCCTAAGGACAAATTCCCACTGTGGTGGACTCTGTCTCCATCAGGTTCACCATGCAAAAGCAAGCTGCCAGTTGAAATAATGTTCTGCTTTTGGAAGCATGTGAATGGTCGCAGTCCTCTGCCTTAAAATGCACGACAGCAGAGGGATGAGGCTGGCCTAAACGTTAATGTAGTGAAGGAAAAGCAATTTTGATGGAGCTCATAATGTCAGTGATGTGGTGGGCTTCTTTCTTTTAGGAATCATGCTTTACCAGCTGACTGCAAAACAAAAACCCTGCCCAATGTTTTGGGGTTTTTTTACTAACTTATTGGTACTAGCAGACTCTGTAGGTTTATTTCCACTAAGACTGAGGCTGAAGACCATGACTTAAATGAAACTCTGAGCTGTATCAAGTTTTGCTTAGGCTCCAGAATGATTGGTTAATCCTTTTTTATTAAAGTTTTCTTGTCTCCCTTTATCTTTCAATGATAACAATGATTATTATTTCTGGACCATTGAGCTAAGACTATTTAAATTGTTTATTAATGTATAAAAGCTGATGTGATTTTTGTGGTGGATCATATCATTCTACAGTAAACAGTTAGATAAAGTGAGATGGGATGCCTCAACCTGGTGGATTAGTGGTGAGTTTTACCAGAACAAGGGTTTCATGTGATGTTCTAAAGGCCTCAAAGTCCACCCAGACCTCGTCACAGCTGCCTTTTAAGGCTTTGAACAGCTTCTAGAGATAAGTCACTGAGGATGACTGTAGAGAATTCAGCTTTCTTTTTGCAGTGAACGTACATTCCATGTTGAGAAAAACTGTTCTTCCTACAGTGCATTGCCCAGCTCTGAGGGGTAGTTGGGGTCAAGGTAGTTGTTGTGAGTTTATGTAACTCTACCACATCAAATATGAACATTTTACATTAGCCACATTGTTATGTAGCTCTGAGCATAAACCAAACTGACAAGGGAAATGCTGCAGGTGAGATTTGCAGGCCTTGCAGGAATATCCCTGGTAATAGGAGGACTGAGGAGTGAAATACAGATCTATTAATTTTATATTGCTGTTGTATCAGTCGTAGCCTTGGGGTGTGTTCCAGAGTGGACTGGAAAAGACCGAGATGGGAGCAAACTGGAGTATGGCTCAGGCAGACTTACATTTGATTGCAGGTCTGCTGGCAAAGGAAACTGGTTTTCCAAAGGATTTTATCAGTGTGACTCAGTACCATTTAGGTTGAAAGCAATAGCCAAATTGGTGATCAGAAAGAGAACTGGGGGACTATCACTCAAAGTCTGATGGCGTGTGATAAATCCGAGTGGCATCCAGATGACTAATGTTCTTACAAGTCTCTGAGCCAATGTATTTTAGACACAGAAAGAGGTTTGGATAAGCTTGTGAACTCTACCCAACTTCCCAATGGTTTGAGGTTCCCCTATTACAGTTGTCTATCTAACTTAAGCAAAAGAGCTTAGTGTGTAAACATGAAGCACTTTGGTTAAATATTAAGCATTAAAGTTGCAGGTTGTGTTTTTTTTTTTCAACTTGGTCATGGAAATACATAATTTAATTTGCAGAGGTGTGGAAGCCAAATCAATTTTGGGACTGGAGTGAGCTCAGCTCATTGCACTTAGCGACGTGTGTATTGCTTAGAAAGATAACCAAAATGTTTGCAATTCCACTCTGTGCCCTGGATTTGTCAATATTTGGGATAAAAGAGAAATTATTTGCAATCATAATATTACAGTAGTAGGAAATGAAATTGATAATGTCTGATTGCATTTGAATAAGCATGTAAGAGGACAACATCCCAGTTCTGTAAAGGCTTGTGTGTGTTAACAAAACCTTGCATCCTAAGAGTAGCTGCACAAAGCAGCGATCATGCGGTATATATTAATAAGGTACAAGTGTCTTTACAGGACTGGGGAAGTAGCTAGTGTGTCTCCGAGAGCCAAACCAGAATGAAATAAAAGTATAGAATTTGTCATTATGGATGTTTGTTTGGGGAAGTTTTGGAAAACAAGGAACTCTTGCGTAAAGCCTTTCTCCTTGTTGAGGCTTGTGATTTATCCTTCTCCTTCCTCCAACAATTACAGTTTCTCAAGACCAGCCTAAGAATTGTTGAGTAAAGGTCATTTATTTAGTATGGTTTTCCCTAGGATTACTTTTCACTGTGGCTGTCACAAATATTTGTTGCTGGGAACTGTCCTAATTCATGATAGTAGCAAGTTGGCTAATACAGAACTTGAATGTAGATGTTTGGAGGCCATTCACTGGCGAAAGGAAAGCCTTGTCCACTATAAAAAAGTAACAGCTGGTTTTAGTTTACCTCCTTACTTGCCATAACATTTTCATAAATGAAAACAGGAATGACAGCCAAATGAAAAACCCTCCTCATTTATTAAGATAGCATCCGGATCTACTTGCTTTGGTTAATTTGTTGCTTATTTTACCTGCTTGGATGGATTTAGTAGGGCTTGCCAAAGCAAACCTTCAAGTGCTGCTGGCAGGAGAAAATCTGACAGTGCAGTATGTGAAGCATTCAAGAAGACTTCTATAGCTGGATGCATATTCCAGAGGTGACTTTTCTACCTTATGTTCTTAACAAAGTACTTTCCCACAAGTCATAGAATCATAGAATTGTTTCAGCTGAAAGAGACCTGCAAGATTATCGAGTCCAGCCTTTGTCCCAGCCCTGTCAACCACTGGATCATTCCCCTTAGTGCAACATCCAACCTTCTCTTAAACACGTCTTCTGCAGTATGACACTCTTCCTGCCCGGTAGTGAGAGTTGAATGGAGAGTGAAGGTGAGAGGCAAGGACATGAAAAGCTTTAGTATCACCCTTCATTAGCTTTCATGTAACTTAGCTTGCCATTCATAGGCATCTTGGGTTGTTGGTGTCTGAACATTGCTGACAGATGATAAGTGTCCAGGCATCCAGGTTGTTTCTGCTCTGTACCTGTTAGAAGCAAACAAGCAACTCCTCTTTTGCTTGACTGGCTCCAGCTGTTGCACTTTCAGGCAGTTTCAGCCTAAGACTATTTTCCATGCCTTTAACAGTTTTCAGCTGCAGTCATTTCTCAAGGCCTGGACTTCAAAACTAGCTTGAGGCTGTGGTTATTTGCTTGCGTGTAGTGAAAGGCACTCATACAAAAGCTATCACTTCCCAGGAGGTCAGTGAACCATATAGACACCCTATTAACTGCACCATCCTAACCCTGATGTTCCAAGTTTCCTTTTATAGCCAAAAGGTGGTAAACAAGACAAAGTCAGACTTCTGATGGTTTTTCTGGAGCGTGATTCAATATAACAACTTGTCTGGTTATAAGAGGAACCTAAGAAGTTTAAGCTGGCAAAATTGTAGATCACCTGTGTGGACGCCCACTGCTATCACACAAGCAGCAAAGACTTGCAGCTTCTCCAACGCTCAAAGTGACAGTGCAAGGTGCAGGAACCAGACCCAGAGTCTGGGAGGGAGTGGGACGTGTGCTGCAGCTGTCTGGACTGTACCTATTATGTGGATAAGCAATCAGCTCCTGTCTCCAGGGCTGTCAATCTGGAACCTTTCACCAGCACTAAATTCACTTTAGAAAAATAAAATAGAGAGACAGAGAGATTAGTCAGACTTCTAAAATGCTTCAAGAAACTTTAATGTTATTATCTAAGCAGAAAGATATCCAGCAATTCCTCAGCTATTTAACATAATAGGCAGTTGCTGACAAACGATGTTATCGAGCATACAGTCTTGAGTGAGGAAGAACGATACGATCTTGCTTAAATTGTATTTTAACAAACATGCCTATCTAACAATTAAGCTGGAGCAATTTTACTCTAATAGATGCTTTTGCTGCTTAATATAGAAATTTACATGTTCATTTGTAGCCCCTAGAGATCACACAGCTGCCAGACTCCCAGCTGCCACCACCCCATTCCTCCCCCTACGACTTGCTCTCAGCTTTGGCTGCAAGCATTTGATCTAACAAAGCACTTTAAAATACAAATCTCACTGTTTTCTTGACCATGGAGCTGAGCTCACTGGGCTGTATTTGAAATAGGCTGTCTGCCAGCCAGACACCCTTACTCACCTAAGCTAATTTTACTCCATCTGATGGCAAAATTAGTCGTTCCCCCTCCCTCCTCAACAGAATCCTGTTGCATTTTACGCAATGCTACGAAAGCTTGCAAAGGGTGATCCTCCTTGGTGCACTTGGACATTCACCCTGTCCCTCCTCCCACGACATGTGTGAGGTCCATCCTGCCCAGGAGCAGCTTTGTGGCCGTGGTGGGCAGTTTTGGGCAGCACGGGCACCAGAAGAGGTGGTGGCTCATCGGTTGAAACTCTGCCCTCCGATTCATGAGGCATTTCCCAGATAAGGAGCTTACAGTGGGAGGTGGCAACAGGCAACAGGGGCGCTGGCAGCATTTTTCCATTCTCCAGTTACTCTGTAGTTCAGCTTGGGACAGACACGAGCCTGATGTAATACGCTGTGTGCTATTTCAAGGAAACAGAGCCCATGTCCTTCAGGCCAACCTTTGGAAAGTTCAATAAATAACAAATCCTACTCTGAATGTTTCTTACAGTCTCAGATGAGAGAAATAGGTAACGCTTTCTTTGCACTCTGACAGTGAAACATACTTGTTTCATCTAAAATCCCAGAAGCAGGGTGCCTGTAGCTCAGCATTTCATGTGCACACATGCTTGTAGCATTGATTTAGCAGAAGGCACCAGGTAGAATTGAAGACATGACTAGTAAATAGAGGTTTTAGAGAAAAGTGTCAACAAATTACCTGCTAGTTACCTGTTAGTTACCTGTTAGTCAACAGTTACCTCTTGACTACCTTACCAAAAACCATGCAGCAATGCAAGTACTTGGCTTCTTTATCCTCTGGGATAAAAAAAAAGGAAGGCTTTGGTTTACTTTCAGGTCTTGTCTGTTGGATGAAGTTTCTTTTGGACCAGGTCCTGCCTTTTGCCCTCTGGACATAACTGGAGGCAAGATACTGAGCTAGATGGATACTGGGCCTGATCATGAGGTTATTCTTATGCAGGAACCAGCAAAATCATATCTGTAAGAAACTTTTCCAGCAACAAGAAAAAAGCCCTACTTGTCTACAAAGTGATTTGGTATGAATAATGCTGTAAGCTATAGACAAGGGGGTATATTCTCCAATATAAATCGATTTATGTTTTCTAGGGTTTTGGCCTGGAGCTTTTCTTCTCTGACTTGCATACCATTGTGACAGTTTTGTAAAACATTGTCAAAAATAATTCATGGTGGATTATCTTGTATTATGATCAGCTGTCCATATTGAAACAAAGGGTGTCCAAAAAAGCGATTTCCTCCCGTTCCCCCTTGCTGAGTGATAAACCTCATACCAAAGGTGCCTGTGAGGGTTGGAAGGACAAAGAATCTGTTCCACTTATTTTCCCATTTAAAACAAAAACGTTTTTACTTCACCATAATCAAGGAGGGAGGCAACACCACTCCACTTGGCAAACTAACGTATAATATGTGCACTTGCTGGAAAAATTTATAGTTTGTTCCTGAAAATAGACTGAGTGTATTGATAGCATAGCACAATCTGGCTTGTGCTTCCTGCGTGGCAAAGGGAATAAGCATACACCCTACATCTAGAGCTGGCCTCTCTCTGTGAGGTGAAAGATGCCTTCATTTATGAATAGGCTCAATTAAAATCAATGAATTTGAGAGATTCCTTCCCTCCCAGAAGGAAGAAATGCATCTTCTGAAATAATTTGTGGAGGATAATGTGTTAGCCCTGGAAAAAATGGAGGTCAGCATTGGGCAACTAACTACCAGAAGGTACCTTGATCCAGCAATTAGCCAAATATGGAGGTGTCAGTGCAGACAACAGTGACTGCATGATTGAGGAGAATGTCTCTGGAAAGCATCTTCCAAACCACACCCAGAGAGGGAAAGCACAGTGTGTGATAACCAGTCTTAGAAATACTTTCCTCAGCTTACCATGTGTTCAAAAACTCCTGGGAAAAGACTCCTGTAGAGATCCTTCATTGGAAAGATTTCAGCCTGCAGAAAAGCTCTGCTGACATTTGTCGCATGGCCTTTTGTCACTGTCACCTCGTGCTTCCCCTCAAGACCTGGAGGGCATCAGATTAGACAAATTTTTTTGTGTAGCTTGAAATAAAACCTTGGATGTAGGCATTCAGTACTTTAAAATTAAATGAAGGTAAATTTGGTCTCCAAACTTCACACAGAGTGAAAAATGGAATCACAATCACATCATTTTGAAAAGTTGGAACTAAAACATTTGAACTAGTTCAAAACTTTTTGTTTTCTGTTCTCTGTCATCTCTTTTGGCCAAAACCGTTGGCTTAATTTTAGATAGGTTCAAAGGAAAAGGAGAATGGTCCAGAATTTCACTTACAGCTTAAAAAAACCCCAACAAAACCAAAACAAAACCCCAACCCTACCTGAAATCAAATGCCCTCAGGTGTAGCTGCTTCTGAGGATATGCCCTGTGAGAGGTAACAGCCATGGTTATAGTTGTTCTAGTGTTTTCAACTTATAACTATGACTATTTTTCAGCTACTCCTGCAGGATGAAATTTTTCCTGCTGGTTCATCTCTTAAAACATTTGAGCCAAAATAGTCTTCTCTTTCCAGGAACAAATTGGAAGGAAATCATTTTGTATTGCCCATTAAAAAAAACCCACACACACTCACAGCTGTTTTAATGGGAAACTCTCAAAAGTCCACACAAAAAAAGCCTTTTTATTTGTTAATAGGATGTGGAGGTTTTGCCCTGCTGATATGCATTTTTCTGGCCCTAAATTTGCAGCTAATTCAGCCTCCAACTGTGCAAGTTGCATGGTTTTGGAGCCCATGTTCCCGAACTATTAGTGCATGGTAGAGGAAGAGACTGCTGTCCATACTCATGTGCCAAAAATAGAGCTTCATTTGCTCTCCACCCCAATTAATTCCTGAGCGAGGCAGTCTGAAGTAGCATATGATAAAGGAGCATGTGATGGTAGTGTTGGGGACATTGTTGTAGTGTATGTGCACATGGGGAACAAATTTTGATTGCACAGTGAAGCATAATTCAGGGATTTCCTAATCACTGAAATCTTGACTCTGCAACCTTCTGCTTTTTCTTCCATCTGTGGTGGTGTAATTCATTGCTATAATTGCAACAGATGGCTGGGTTGGCTTTTTTTTTTTTTTTAAAGCATGATATGGCAAAAAATTGAGATAGTAAAAGATTTAGAATACTGGGGGCTGTGATGTTATCCACTGTGTGAAGAGTCAGGTTCTGATTGGAATATATAATTGACATTACCTGGCTATAAAATGTAGTTTTCCTAATCAATGCTATAAAAATCTCTGCTTATATTTTTTTTGATAGCTCACAATACACCACTTTCTCCTGAGTAGTGGCCAAGTAGCAGCTACTTGTCACTGTATTAACTCTCACAGTTCTGCTGTGGCAGCTTCACGGCAGTGCATCATCATCCTTAGACTACGTACACAGTGAGCTGAGGTAGAGCACAAACAACAAGGAGGCATAATCCTGTCTGTCTTACAGGCTGCAAACTCAAGACATGTGATGTAAGTCTGGAGAAAGGAAATGCAACTTTTCTGCCAAAATCTTTGGCCTAACTTAACATACATTGTGAGACTGGTGTTTTAGGGAGGATTTAAGTTACCTCTTCAGAAAGCCTCCATTTCTCTAGACCTCTGCAATTCCTGGCTTCATAGCACCAGGTATGTCAAAAGTCATGTCAGAGGCGGCTTTTGTGGCATCTTAGTTCAACCAGATGTATGATGTAAATCCTAGGAAGGATTTCCTGTCCTGCTTTGGATTTTGGACAGCCTAGAGCAGACTCAGCAAAGCATCTGAATTTTTGGGAGAGTCCTTCAAACAAACCTCTGAACTTTTTGAGGCTGTAAGTGTTCTAAGGAAAATGTCAGTTTACCTAAGTTGATATTGAATAAGCAAACTGCAGAAAACTAGAGAAGGAAGGTAGGGAACAACCTCTCCCTCACTCCCCAGTGCTGGGAAGAAATGTTTCTGCTCCAAATGATGTCCACTCATCATAATTATCTTTCAAATACTCTTAGCAAGTCTTACAGAAAGGGTTTTTGTTTCACCTTTGCAGAGCAATTACCTCGAAGTGGTGCATTGATTAAAGATTAGGCTTTTTTTGCTTATTGTTAAGCAAATGCTGTCTTTATGTCCTGTTATTCTAAAGTCTTCTAAGTAGATGGTGTATGGGATAGTAGAGCACATAGAGAAATGAATGTCTGTATATAATAGCAGAGGAAGAATATACCAACATTAAAAGCAAAACCAGAGCTGTAGGACCAATGACATTAATGTGATATGCTGATCCCTGCTCAGTATCTGTGGGAATGCAGGGGTAAAGTTTTGTCTGGTCCAAGCTCAAGATACTGATGACTTTCAAAGACAGTGCAGGTAGTGGAAGAAGACTTGCCAAGACACAAAATAAGGGCAAATCTAGACACCCACATATCTGCCCTGCTTTGCTGCTTGCTGTGGTGCTATAGTGTGATCCTTTGGACACTTTGTATTGCTGTCAGTTATTTGAGGATTTGGTTTAGTTGCCGTTTTTTTTACTTTTATTTTTGAAGGAGCAGGAGTCACACATCATCTGAGAAAAGTTGCAAGTCTGTGCTACTATAGATTTTGCTGTCATTTTGCATTTGTTTTGTATGAAAGTCTTTGAGAATCATCACACAGAGGTAAGAAAAACTTTGTCCCAGTGTTACCCACCTTCTATTACAGAGTGTAGAGCTTTTCTAACTCTCCCTACTGCTTGTAGTGCACGCTAAAACTGCAGAGAATAATGATATAGAACTAACATTATTATTTTAAGGAGGCTTTTTTTTTTCACTTAATATAATCACTTGAATTTGTAATTGATGTTGGCTGTGACATCCTTTTAATCTAGTAATGGTATAGCTCTATAACAGTCTATTTGAAATGTCAGCATTAGGGAGGGAGAGTGAGCTGGATAGCTGGAAAATGTGCTCATTCCTAATGTAATTATTAGTACTTCTAAATAACTTGTTCAAAAAGAGGGAGAGTGAGTTGCTGACTGCACGTTCAAAGTTTCTTCTTCACCTTGGGATCCATTTTCATCCCTAGTGGAGGTGTGGAAGAAGGGAAGCCAAAGCAATGACATAGCTTCTGCCTTTAGCTCTTGCTAGAAAAACATCCTATTACACCTAATATTCTCCACAGCAATCGCTTCATTGGCCACAACTCAGAAAAACCTTCCCATTAATGCCAGAGTCTCCTGCGTAACAATAACAGACATTGGTGACAGCCACTTGCAAGGTGTGGCTCTGACTCATGCTTCGTGTTTGCACCACTTCTTCCTGAACACCCACCCCAAAACACGTCTGTGGAGCAAGGTCCCACCATGTCTTTGTCCACTTGATCCTGCAGCCAAGCCTGGGATCCATTCCAACCTTGCTGTCTGCTTCTGAGACTGCTCCTGCCCTTTTTTGCTTTTTGGTTTCTTGTGTCCCTTCTGGAGGCCTCCAGATACTGTCTATAATCTTTAGACTGATGCCACTCAAAGGTGTCCTTGTTGGCAGCAAATGTGTGACTGGATGCCTCTCTGAGCAGGGCCAGGGAAGTGGTTGGGATCATGATGACCCCTATATGGTTTACGTGAGGCCTGGTAACCAACACAATAGGTTCAGCAGGAGCTGCCCTGCGCACTGTCCCTTCCCCTGTCTCCTTTGGGCTCTGCTCTGAGAACCTGGGGACAGAGCACTTCTAAACTGTCATTTTTATTTTTTTTTTTAAATCAGTTAAGAAGCACAGGGGAGAAATAAGTAATGGTAGACTGTTGGGATTATTTTCAAGCCATGTTTTATTTCTTTAGTCAACTATAATGGGACTGCAGGAGGCTTTATGATGAGCTGTAAAAACTTACCGCTGAGTGTGGTGGTTTAATGGTCACAGGGACTTTCAGAGAAGAATATAGTTTATTTTTATGTAGCATCCTTTTTTTTTTAATAAAAAAAGTCAGGAAAAAAAAAAAGAATCAGGAAGTATTTTACAGGGAGAAGGTAAAATAGGCAGTGAATGCTTCCAGGAGCTGGATGCTGCTTTGGAGGGAGAAAGGCAAAGTGGTATATAAAGAAGGACAGGTATAATTTTCATGTAGAAAGGATGAGGGGAGAGAATGGAAAGTGGGAGTAATGGGAGAAAGAAAATGTATGCGGAGGAGCTGGACAATATGAGAGGGGAAGGATGCAATTATAGAAAGGGGAAAAAAGAAGGGAGATTAATGTTACATTTGGGTCTAGATGTGGAGAAATAATTTTTAGCAGAAGGGGAGAAGGATGGGTTTAGCTGGACAGAGCTTCTGAGAGGGGAGGAAGAGGGGCAAAGGCTGTGAGAGGAGGATGATGGCTGGGCAAGATGTTTGTCTGACCACATTGGCAGCTTTCCATGCTTCTCCTGGAGGTGATGGTTGTACCCTGGTATGTGATTTCTGGGAATTGAAGGAAGCATGATTCCAATATTGTGTTCAGCAATTATGGCATTAGTTTCTGATCAGGACACTTTTCAAGGACAGTCTCTGTATGGGATTTGCAAAGGAAGAAAGATGGCTAAGCAGAAACACTCTAAAGTAGAGCAAGCAGCCAAACATCTCTCTGTGTTGAGTACGCAAAGTTAGCACTGTCAAAGATAGCCGTTTGTGGTTTTAATCCTAAGTGATTACAAGGCTTCTGCAACATGCCCTGTGATGGTAAACCTCAAAGAAAAGCAAGAACTCATTTGGGCTAACAGATTTTCTTGTATTCAGATTGAACTGACACAGTAGCTCTTGTAATCCCACTGAGCACTGAGGCCATGAATACCCAGACACAAAGGCTTGGCATGTAGCAGGATTAGAAGGACATAAAGAGGCATGATACCTCCAAGGTGGCACCTCCTGCTCTTCCTATTGAGAAGGGAATTTCCCAGCATCACTTTAAAGTCAGTATCCAATAACCAGTCTCAAATCCAGGACCAGAGTATTTCACTTGCAATCTGTGTCCACTCCTGTTAGAAGCTCGTTGTTAAGCCTTGGTAAAGCTATCTTTGTCTGAAAGACCTCACAGGATCTGGAGAGATACAGAGATTGAAAGGTCTGGAGCCATTGGCAAATTGGACAAGAAATAAATTCTCTTCCTCTCAAGAATGCAACTGAATGAATTTTATGCAAATGAAGTTCTTGGCTTAAAAAAAAACAACACAACTCCTAAACAAATAAATCCCTCCAAAACCCTGATATGTCTCATGACTGGAGAAGAAAACAGTGAGAGAAAATACCAAAGAGCCTGAAGGCCAGAGAGCTTTTATTCCCTACTCTGAAGAGTAGCATAGATTTAATGGTCTCAGGAGGAAGGGATAAGGAAGCTACAATCAACAGAAGTAATTATAGTAAAGCGTGCAGAAAATTAGCCTTTCTGAATAGGGTTATGTCTTGTCCATTTGTCAGTGAATAATTTTAGCTTTTCCTTTGGATCCTCCCAATAAGAATTTCCTACAGACTGAAATCCTTGAAAGCCTGAAGCCTTCCTCATTGTGCCACATGTTCCCCTGGCTTGCTGCTGCCAGGGAGCTCCATGCAGGGACACTCAGCAGGAGCAGGGGATGGATGGATGGACGGACGGACGGATGAGGGGATGGTCTTTGTACGAGTCTTAGATGCAGAGCTGTGGAAATGCCACTGTGAATTTCCATCCAGTGGCTTTTTTTTGTCTGAGATGAACCATTGAAAAAACAAAAACAAACAAAATAAACAAACAGCCCTGAAAGAAAATATCCAGGAGAGAAGTACTCTGTTCCTCTGACCTGCTTCCTCCTGTGTGCGTGCTGCCTGTCGTAGACAGTAAGACTGTAAAATCTTCTTGTCAAATCAATTCAGCTCTTACTGAGAACAGAGAGATCAGGAGTGTGCCTTGAAAGACTTTAAATCTTGCCCCTCCCTGATGATTTGCAAAGTTTAATTTCTGTAATGGGCTCTGGTGACAGAGGCATTCACTGTTTTTCCAACAGGAATTGCTGAATGTATGAATGACTCATTCTGTAGGCGGGAGATATAATGGCAGCCTTCGATATCCTGATCTTAGGGTGGGGAGGTTGTGTGGGAGGGGAGGAATGGGGTACACTTTAAGTTAAATTATCCACCTTGCTTCCCTTTCATCAAGCAGCCTCTCCTTCTCTCAAAGTCCCTTCCTGGCCCAGTATCAGGATAATGCTGAAAGAGGGAAAGGGAAAGGCTTAGAGACCTCCTGTGGGAGATGAAGTTTATAATATATGCATTTGCCTGGAAATGCCATAAGAAATTAATATTTGTTACAGAAACAGTGGGACTGCATTAATATTTTAATATTAAATGAATATTTAATTTGAAAGCTTTGATTTGAAAGTGAATGAGACAGCCATGACATGAACAGTTGTGCTGTTCCTGTTAAGAAATGTTAATGATTTATTGACAATGTCGGTAGCAATAACTTTACACTGTTTTGGTTACATAATGCCTTTGAAATATTGGTAAGGTGATTACTGAGAACAAAAAGTAGGCTGGCTTCAGCAGCCCTTTTGGGAAGGGCTTTTGCTAGAGAAAAGTTTTATTTCCTCCAGAAAGAGGATCCCACCCACTCTCTTAGAGCCAGGTTGGCTGAGGCACTGGGTAGCTGCCTTCACCCCGACATCAGCATCTTACATCCATTTCGGCCCCCTCTCTTGCCTGAGGTGCCACAAGAGGACACATTGCTCTGGCAATCACTCCTGAAGAGTAAGGCTGAACTGGAGAGACTGAGAGCTTCCCAGAGCCAGGCTTCTCAGCCAGCTTCTCACACTGCTGCCATGGACCATTGGAGCCTTTTATAGACAAAAATGGCTTACTCCAGCATTGCTTACGGTTTTTCTGGCTAAAGATGAGTCAAGAGAACCTGTTATTTTTCATGCATTCACTAATCTTAAACATCAAAATCATCTTAATCACACAAGCAGGTTTATTTTGTACATTTTAAAGGACTATGGGAGCTGTATCTGTAGTTTGTGGGAGCTCTCGTAGAGTTTTGCTTTAGGGTGTGAAAGCAGTGAGGGAACAGAAGAAAGCAAACAGGTCTGTTGCCTCATGAGCATCTCAAGTTTAGTCTTAAACTGCATCTGAAGCTGGGAGTCCTTGGCTGAATGTGGCTTCAGTGAACCCAAACTAGATGCCTACAGCTTGTTAGGCATTGGTTCTGAGGACTTTCTGCCTATAGTTTTTAAATCTCTTGAAAACTCATAGAAAAAGCTCTCCTCTGCTGAATAAATGGGGATATGAAATATTTTTGTGACATAGTCTGTTACCCATTAGCTCAGAACAAGGAAAATTCATCTAAAAAATAATTAAAGAGACACTTTGGCATAGTGTCTTGAAAGCTGTACCATGCTCTACATTCCAAATTCCAGAAATATGTTTCTTCTTAAGGCCAATCTTTGCACAAAATTAAGAGAAAAATGAAACTTAAATTCACAGTATGACCCAATCTAAACAAACAGAGAGTGTTTTTCTTCCTACTCCCCTCAACCCCGCTTCGCCCCCCCACTTTTTCTCTCTCTCTTAATTTCATGCCATCTTACAATCAGCCTTAGCAAGTTAGTGGAGTAAGGAAACAAAAACTCAATAGAGGATGAGGTTTCAAGTATTGGTTTCTGAGCCTGATAATCTTTCTCATTTTCCAATTGCATTTTTCTGATGGCAGTCTTGGTGAATTTAGTGTTGGCAAAAGACACTAGGCAAAGAAGGATGGAGGCTTGAGCTGGTATAATAAATGTCAGCATATGCTTTTGTCTGCTACACCTCTGCCCTGGTCCCTCTACTACCTCCTCGTACTTTCAGGTGGATTCTAGGTGAAGTTTTGAGGAGTGAAGGCTCATGATGTCCTCCAACAAATCACATCACATCACAGAAGGTAATCAGAAAGGATCAGATCAACTTGATAACCTTGTCCATGCTTGACAAGGTTGGAAAAGAACAACTATTGCTGCAGTCTGGTAGAAACTTAGCAGTTAAATAACCATAGCCTTGGCTTCCACTGATGTAATTAGAAAGGTAGGCACCAATATACCCATATGGCTCTTGATTTGGGTTGATTTGCCTCAACCTATCCAATGGGGCTCATCATCCTACTCCCAGTTAGTGAGAAGGCTGCCCACATTCCCCAGGAAGTAATTGCTTTAAACTCTATGTACAGCTTTTCCTATTAAAAGTTGGCAATACATTATTTGCCACAAAGCATGCACTGTTTTGGAGCACATGTCATTTTAAGAGCTAAAATATTGTGCATGCTCCTAACAAAGTTGATTTCATTTGTGAACAAAAAGCCTCCCTATTTTTCATGCTAACTGTTCAGTAAACTCTTCTGACAACAACTCAAGTCTGATCAAATTAAAATCAGTTCAACCTTTTTTTAGTGGCAAACTGAACTGAAAAGATTCTGGTATCCTAGAAAGAGTTGCTAACCTTTCCGGGCAAGTCCTACAGCATTTAATAGCAAAGGGTACCTTCTTGTATAAATATTGTGAACTATGGAATTTAATGAGATTTGTGTTGCACTATAGAAATGTACTTTAGAGAATTAATTTTGAAGTCTGTAGGTTTAAATGTTTTCTAAAAATAGGACTGAATATATACAGGGCTTTGTGCTCCTATGCCTATTTAGTTTTGGAGAATGTTTTCATGTATTATTTGGGTTTTCATTTGATGCACTTTTCTTTTTCCTCGTTCTTTTTTAAAGCATTGGTGGCAAAGGAATGAAAGGAGGCTATTTTTTGCTACAGGATAAATTTCGATATTTCAATTCCAGTTTTTGCCTCCTGAGGAATTTTTCTATTTTCTTGAGATTCTTAACCAGGTCATTCACGTACTCCCTGGTTTAATTACCTGCCGTAGCAGTGTATCTGAGCTGCCATTTCAACAGCCCAGCATCCAGTTCTGTGCTCAGATGCAATAACAAGAAGTTTTAGAGCTAGGATACCTGAAATATCCTCCAATACAAACAAAGTTAGAGTTTTCTCATATCCAGTTCCCTGCAGCTTCTAGAGCTGTCCATATGATGTTTCCTGGTTTTCTATGCTAGTGGGCAAAACAGGGTTTGACACTCACTAGCGAGCTGTACTGCATCAGAGAGGTCTGCTGCCTATCACTGCAGAGCCAGGTATCACCTCAGAGAGCAAAGGGAATACTTGAAAATCCTATTTTCTATCCTATTGCATTAGCAATGAGATGGGGATAAAGTCAAAACCCTGCTTAGACATTTCAATTGAGAGTTACCATACAACTGTAGCCAGTGGTGGGTCTTGGCTGAAAATGTGTTTATGCATGAAGACAGATAGAGATGGATTTCACTAGTTTCAACGCAGCTTTAGCACAGATGAAAGCAATAGGGGGTGGTGGGGAAAGCACAGGCTGCCACCACCCTCACATATGGCAATTGTTTCCTACAATGCTTACTATGTTGTATTTATTTCAGGCAGTGACATATCACAGAAAGCCACTCATGCCAAGTTCAAAACAAAGAACTCTCAACCTGCAGCTTTTAGTGAGGGCTGTCCTACAATTTAGTTGGGTTTTACTGGTGATTTTCTTCTGCTTTTCATCTATCTGGTTTCTGTTTCTGCTCTTTTTGTTCTTCTCCTTTTTGTTTTGTCTTGTCTTGTTTTTTTTTTTTTACCAGTATTTTACCATATTTGAGGAATCTCAGTTGCACAGAGAAGCCTGGAAGGTATGAGTGGAATGTTTTGATTTCATGCATCTTTGCATGAACTTTCTTTTGACAAATCAATATCTTTGGATTCTGGGGGCAGAGGGTTGGAGGACACAAGAAGATGAAGAGGTGCAAGTCTGGTATGAGGTTGAGGAAGCTTGGCAGCGTGGCTGGGATCAGGAAGGGAGGACTCTGGTGCTTGTTTCAGGTGCATGGGGATGACAGATAAACTATGAGATTTTTCAAATTATGAAGCTAAGCACATGACTGGAAAGACTAGATATGTCTTTAGGGAGATAGGCAGGAGATCCTCGCTCTCTGATGCCAGGTCCTGCCTGCCTTACTCTCATCTGCAGGTGTGAGGTGTACTCGGCAGATTGGCAGAGGTTGGTTCAGATGCTGAGTGCATTGCAGTTGGACTGATGGAGCCTCCTGTGTCAGCTTGGGGCAGAAGATAGCCTTTGACTAGTGGTTTATGGGGGCAAGTATCAGATGCTTGGTGAGGTTTGGGTACATTTGAGACTAGGACTTTACTTGGGCCCTATGTGCTGTGAAGACAAGATGGACTGCTAAACTGAGATCTACTGCTGAAGGCTGACACAGCCTGGCTGGGAGGGTTCCCCACTTGGCTCCATACCTTGTGTGCATGGGACTCTGCAGCTGTGTTTTTCAAATGCCATTCAAATGAAAGCAGAAAGGGGAAATCCCATTTCACTGGGAATAGCTCTCAAATGCAGGGAGAAGCTTTTCCTCTGAATTCTGTCTTTGGCTTTCTTGCGGCAGAGTGACACACAGTGTCTTTCTCTTGACCAATTTGTTTATCATTTCCTTAATTATCTTCTTCAATAGCAAGACACAACAGGTTTCTTTTGTTAATTCTGTTATTACTAACATTGGAGTCGAAATTTAGGTTAAGAAAAACATTTGAGTATGTTAAACTTTCTTGTAGATGATGCCAGTGAATACCAAAACTTTGGCCTGCTATGTTTGAATATTCTAGATGATTCCTGAGCTATGTATTTCCATCTGTCTGTCTAAGTCCTGCTCCTTGTCTCTCCCCATACATACTTACGTGTCACTACCAGGCTTTCTTTCTGACTTTCAGAGCAGCTTGTGTGGCTCTTCTAATAGAGTACCACAGTGTGCTGACTACATCTGGGGGTAGCTGAGAGCAAGCAGTGTTCCCCATCCCTACCTCCTGGACCCATCTCTCCTGCAGAGGCTGATACCACTCTGGCTGAGGGTGCCCACTCTGGCACATGGGGCTGGAGAGCAACCCCGCTGCCTCTGCTGTGTTTCTCCTCCAGGACAACTGATAATGACCTCTTTAATGTTTAAAAAGTGATGTATGGCTGGAGGAAAATGTCAGAGCAGAGCACCGGAAGACTGATGACTTCTCATGTATCTTCTGAACAGGTACCCAGCACGTAAGGGCCCCATATGCTCTCCCAAGGCAGCCCCTCTCTCCTCTCCTCACCCATGCATGCTATTTATCTTGTGAGGAAAACATTAGTAGGTCTAAGAGGCTCCAGAGCTCACCCGGTCCTTGACCTCTGGGCTGAGACTTGCTGTGGGGTGGTGACTAATGAACAGCAACTGTAGTGCTATGTTTAGTGTTGTGGATGCTTACCTCTTTGGGTGGAATATATCTGCTAATTTACTGTACATTTACAAAGGCAGGAGTCTCCTGTGTGATAAACAAGTCTCTGTCTTTTGTGTCTTACAGTTATTTGACTGTCTGGTACTGTCCAGTAAGTCTTTGGTTCAGTGAAATAGTATTTTCTCCTCCTTCATCACCTTCCGTGTTTGATCTTTATTGTTTTGAGAGTATCAGTACTTCTGTGCATCTTGGAGATGGATTTGAGGTGGCCTCAGAAGATGTCAGGATGGGCTTGTGGGTCCTGTCATGGTTACAGCTCTCTTGATTTATAGAGTGCACTGAGACAGGCTGAACAAACTCAGAACACTCGGGGTGAATAAAGCAGTGGACTCATGTAGCCCTCTTCTTGCAGGTTGTAATCCAACTACCAATATTTTGCAAATCACTAGGAGATGCAAATCACAAGGAGTTTTTCCCTTCCTAGACTTTTGACTGCTTGCCTTGTTCCCCTTTCATTCCCAGCCAGATCCAATTCTCTTCCTCCAGTACTTGACCCAACTCCAGAAATACAGGAGGACATATAACCTTTAGGTGAGATTGTTTGGGAACTTCATAACACAATTTTCAGAACTCAGGCAATCTCCTTGTGCGCTCTCCTGTGCTTTATCTGGTTTTCCAAGAGAAACATTTGGTATCCCTTCCTCAAGGCCCCTCAGCAATTCCTCGTTGGGCAAACAGTGCAGAGGAAAGGAAAACAGTGTTCTTAAGTTCAGGGTTTGACCATCCTGGTCTCACCTAAGGATCTGAAATTTCTGGACTGTCAGACTTTTAAAATAGGCATTATTTTAGCCTCCTTAAGTGAGAGGTGAAAGCGAGGCAAAGAGTTTTTGTGTTTATGTGTGTAAGAGGGGCAGTGGGTTTCAAGCAGGGCTTGTGCTACAGGGGCAATGCCAGGAGAGCCTGGGAAGGCTGCTGGGAGCTCACTGCTGACAAGGGTGCACAGTAATGTCCCTCAGCCACCCTGGTGATGTGGGGCCACCTGGGCATGGGGCTGCAGGCACTTGCTGGGACCCAGGAGGTCCTTCCTCCTCTCAGGATCTATTGCTTTAGGCTGTGATTTTGCTGCCCCCATCAGTCTGCTGTTTTAGGAACCTGCCTCCTTTGCCTGTGTGGTGCTCTCCAGTCTCGGGATGTGGCCCCACAAAAGTGAGAGGTGAAGGGTCTGGTCCCTGAGTCCCTCCATGGGACCCACTGGGGCTGTTCACATAAGCCTTGTGCATCCTTACGTGTGTGTCTTGAGTCACAGGGTGCATCACAGGGATGTGGCCTTTGAGTGGCAGCTGGGCACCACATAGGTGAGGTCTGTAGTGGTTCTCTTCATGCCTGAGCAAGGATTTCAGCTGAGCTGTCCATCGTGAACACTCAGAATTACAGCATACACCCCACATGAAAATACACTTACTGAATTAATCAGCATTTAATTGAAGAGGAAGCGCGTGCCCCATTTCTTACATCATCTAAAATGTCTTTGTGCTGTCTCCACAGTGTTGTAGAATAGAGATTATTGCCCCACTCCCAAGAATATATTTCAAGAATGTGCTGAAAAAAACTACAGAGAATATGTAACTTTTCTGGAAATACGATATTTCATGAGGGGAATTTGAAGGATAAAGTAACCAAATTCCAGGCGAACAGGCATTGGTATTGTTAGGAAATACAGCTCTCTGCAGGGCAAAACAGAGTGGTATGACAGGTTTAAACAGGCATTTATAGCCACTGACTGCAAATTACCTTATGAAATTACTGATACTTTCATAAAGTCATCAATTACATGTTTAGTCTTGGTTGTCATTTATGGCACTTCGTAATTGTTAAGTAAAATTTTCTGGGTTAAATGGAACATTTCAAATTGACACGAAGCTGTTTTATTGATGCAAATTCACATCATGTGTACTTTACATACAGGACAACTGAGAGACCAACAGTAGAGGAGTCTCCTCTTCACCTCTAAAGGCAATGTAGTGCTGATGTTCTGATTTCTGCTCAAGTTAACCTAGTTGTATGGAATTACGAGTACGCAGGCAGTAGTTATAAAGGATCCTTTCAATCAGGATTGTTAGTAGTATGGGGTGCCATACTACTTTACACAGTAAAGGCAGCACACAGACTTTTAATCATTTGTCATTTTTTAAATAGTAGGAGGAAGGAAACTGAGTCCAGGTTAGGTCTTCTGTCTGTTAAATCTTTTCCAGGACAGAACATATTTGACATTTTTTTATTGTTGGATTTTCAATTATTAAGATTTCCATGTTTTCTTGGGCTCATGATGGGCTGTAGCTGTGTTCCCTGTCTCAATGTCACAACACCAAGTGAGTGGCTCACTTTATCTCCTAAGAAGTGCTGCACTTTATGGGATTCTCAACAAGGAATGCCCAAATTCCTTTTTCTTTGAAGCTATTCTCGTCTCTTTGGGTTTCTTGCCTCCCTGTTCTGTGGAGGCAGCGTGATTCCTATCATACCATTGTTGATTGCATAAAATATTCCCTGAATCCAACACGTTGCATTAAAATCTGGTGTCTGGGCCCTGTCTGATTCTGAACAAAGTAACTGTTGGATTACGTTTCAGCAATCCTTAACCCAAGCCAAGTTCAGGGAGATTGGGATATCGGTGAGGGGTAAAAACCATGCAAACCTCTGCTGTGATTGATGAAGTTGTACACAGTGAAGACAAATCTGTACAAATACTTGCCCAAAATAGTAGTGCCTCAATTCAGCTCTAACTGGCAGACTTTTCAGCTTGACTTTCAAGAAACATTGTTTTTAATTGACCTTCCTGTGAGTAATCTGAAGAGCCAACGCTACTTTCCATGAGAGTTTCAAGCGGTGGAATCTCCCATCATATGCAAAATTAGTAATTTTACTATATCATGAGTGATTAAACCTTACCCCAGGGAGCCAAAAAGAATGCTCTGTGACTTCCTTGCCTAATTAACACAGAACAAATGTGAAAACGTGTACATTACAGTAAATTGTGTGCTAATTGGCCTTAGAGAAACACTAAATATGGGGAAGAAATGGGCATATAATTTCAAACATATTTGATAGGTTTTGCAGCCTGCTTGAAAATGGGGGTGGGGGGGTGGGAGGGAGGTGGGAAGGATCAATTTGACAAACCCATTATTTGTTATGATTTATTCGCTCAGCTCTAGTCTTGAACCTGGGAGTTATTGGCAGCTTCAGCTAAGATTCCTGCTGAGTATTTCTACTTCTAATGACCGCATACAGCATGTAGCTCAGTGCTATTTCTTTGGCATAATATCATAAATATCTATTTTAATTCTTGTCTCTGTGTATCTAGGGTTTGCTGCTTTTTTTTTTCCCTTGTGAAGAAAAAAACCCCTCTAGATGCAGGACAATATCCTGCTCCTTTTACTTAAGAGAATACTCCACTGGAGTTCAACAGGAGGATTATTCTCCTTGGGTAGAAACCCCTCTGCCAGAAGGCCCGTACATCACTTAAGTACTGCCTTAAGCAGAGAATAAATGTCCATCTGTGCAGGGTAGAATTTCATCTGTTGTCAGGGATGTTAGATCGGACCCACAGACTTAAGGAATCCCAGATTTACTCACTCTTCTTGAAATCACATCTCTTCCACTCTCTGTTCTTTATCACTCAGGATTCAAGAGTTTGTGTATCACATTTTCTGTAAGGTTTTGCTGTGTCTTGGAAATAAAAGTGATGGAACGTGTAATTTGTGCACTACAGTGAAATTCCTTTTCTTTTTCTGCTCCTTCTGTTTTCCATGAGTATAGAAAGTAGATCTCTGAGCTTTTCCTTTGTAGCAGGCATACCCCAGAATTTGCTACAGGAGTTGCAGCCTGATTCATTGAAGTGTTGCCTTTTGGCCACAGTGAAACCCTTCAGAATTTGCTAGAGGAGTTGCAGCCTGATTCATTGAAGTGTTGCCTTTTGGCCACAGTGAAACCCTTCAGAATTTGCTAGAGGAGTTGCAGCCTGATTCATTGAAGTGTTGCCTTTTGGCCACAGTGAAACCCTTCAGAATTTGCTAGAGGAGTTGCAGCCTGATTCATTGAAGTGTTGCCTTTTGGCCACAGTGAAACCCTTCAGAATTTGCTAGAGGAGTTGCAGCCTGATTCATTGAAGTGTTGCCTTTTGGCCACAGTGAAACCCTTTCTTTTGCTGGTGATATTGTAGGAGAGAGAAGGTCAAGTAAGCTCAAAACAAAACGGTGCAGTGCCATCAAATTGAAATGTTTCAATAATTTTCTGTGATCATTTCAGCCAAATCATAGTGTCCCTAAGAAACAGTGTGATTCACACAATTAGCTTTTTTTTTCCACTGGAAAAACTGAAACTTGCATTATTTGAGTTAAAGAGCCTGCTCTCCCAGACTTGACGTGGGCAAAGTTCCTGGCAACTTCAGAGGAGTTGTCAAGTGGAGACAGCAGTGTCCCCAGCTCCAGGACTCTTCCTGCTTTAGCTGTTATCTGAACAGGTTCACTTGAAAGTTCTTAATTGTTTTGTTTGATTTGCACTGTCCTCTATTTGTTAAATTAGAATAGTAACATGCAGTACTTTAGCTCTGATCTTTAATTGTTTCTGCTGAGCAGGCACGTACGCCTGAGTGTCTTCTCTGCATCCCTCTGAGTTCTTCAGGACATATATGGGAGTTTATACCATGGTATAGTTTGTTTCCTAGCTAATAGTTTCCTCTTGATTGTTGAGAGGCTTTAATTGCTTTGAGGTCTTCTCTGAAAAACTTTGTAGCAGTTGCCAGTATTTTGTGTCTTTCCTGTAAATAAGCCGGTGTGGAGGGAAGATCTGGAGGGCCAGAAAAGGGCTGGTCAGCTGTAGCTCCCGTTGACTTCTGATGGGACTTCATAGATATATCCAACATCTCTGAAAATGCCAATTGCATGTTCTTGAGTGTTTGCAAATTAGAAACTGAAAAAAAAAAAAAAATCTCTCAGAAGAGTTGCAAGCAAGCACCAGCTCTTTCTCATTGAAAAACTTACTTTCATTGGTTTTCTCATGTATATTCTAGGTGTAAATAGTCATAACAAACCAGTGCTAATAGGGTAACCTACAAAAACAGAAGAGTTACTGTCCCAAGAAAACTCTCTTGTGTGATTAGTGTTAAAAGATTCTAGGGAATTGAGGTGTGACACTCGTTAATTTTGAGTTGGATGAAGAGGATGATTTAGGATACTGGGTTTGTGACTGAATTTGGTGCAATTCAACTTGGTTATGCTGGACTGCTGCTGAATGGAATAGTGGTCTGTAGCTTCAGAGCGCGCTTCTGCTAAGTCATTTCCACTTATTAAGTACTTAGAAAAATCCTTTTTGTTGCCATCAGGGGGAGCTTTTGAGACCTTTCAAGAGTGAAAAAAAAATATTAAAAAAATAAAAAGAAAGGAGAAAAAAAAAAAAAAGAAACGTCCCAGCTCAGAAACACAGATCTACAATCCAGCAAGCAGCCAGAATCTTACCTGTGGCTACAACTAAGCCAAGGAAACCAGGGGAGCTGAATTCTTTAGGCTGAAATATCAGCAATATTAAAGAGGATTTTTTTTTTTTTTTTACTCAATTCACCAATATTTTTTTTTTTTAATTATTATTTAAAAAAAAAAAAATCACCCAGACCCAGGAGTCTTTGGAGCATTCAAAAGCAAAATCCTGCTCTGTTGCTACAGCTTCTGGAAGGCAAATACTCTTCAAAAAGCTTCTTTCCTTTTAGCTCCTGATGATTCGATGGGGACCTTTGATGCAACATTTGGATAAGCTGAACACAACTGCACTGAGGGGGACCACAAAAAGGGGAGCCTGGCTGATTGCATAACTTTAAGAAAATACTAAGAGGAAAAGAAAGAATTAGAAAAAGAGAGAGAGAGAGTGAAAAAGAGAGAAAGAAAGCAAGCAAGCAATTAAAAAAGGGGGGAAAAAAATCTGAGACTCAAGTTTCAAGACTCTTTATGTGCTGCAGAGGAGCATAAGGTTTACCAGCAAAGTGCAACGGGGAGTCTGAGAGGAGAAATAGCTTTCTCTTTTGCCAAGAAAAAAAAATAGGAATGTGTGTTTTGGACTGGGCTGAGAAAGAAAGCTGGGGAGATTGCAAAAAGGGGGGTGCAGGATTTTTGTCACATTGATCCATTTATCTTGATTGTCTCCTTTAGAAAATAAATAAGAAAGGGGAAAGTGATAGGGGGAAAAGAGGAAGAGAGGAGAAGAAGAGAGGAAAAAGAAAACAGCAAAAGTGTTTGAACCTCTGGAGCTATCTGCTCCTTCAAGCTGATTGATTAGTCATGATCCCTGCAGTTTTAATGGGAATCATTCAATTGGGAAGGTGGAGCACCCTAGAGTAGATTAGCATATTCTTGTTTACTCATCTTCTGAGGGGCTTTTTCTCTTTTCTTTCATTTTGTGGAGAAGAAGGGAGGGGGGGAGGTTGGGGGGAAGGAGGGGGTTGTGGCTTATGTTATAAAGGAGGCCAAAAAAATAAATAGATTAGAGCATCTTTTGGGGGGAGGGAAATCAGTGGGTCTGAGTCTTGGAGAAAGCTGGGGGGGGGGGAGTGTTTTGGTTTTGTGTTTGGTTTTGTGTGTGTGTGTGTGAGACTGGGGGGGGTGCTTTTTTTTTTTTTGCCTTTTTTTTTTTTAAGAAGAAAAAAAATAAAGGGAAGAAAATCGAGCAGAGAAAAGAAGAGAGAGAGGAATTCCAGCTGTGGAGGAATAGAGGAGAAGAAGACAGATAGAGGAGGAAGAACAGAGAAATCCATTTCAACCAAGAAGGAGTTTTTGATTTATTTTGTTTTCATTTGTTTTNTTTTTTTTTTTTTAAGGAAAGAAAAAAAAAAAAAAAATCTATAAGCAGGAAAAAGAAAGAAAAAGAAAAAAAAAAAAAAAAAAGAAAAGAAAAAGCAACTGAGAAGGGTTATAAAAAGAGCAAATACCAAGAAGGGTGAACAAGAGAAGAAAGTCAAGGCAAGGAGGAGCCCAAAGCTGGCAGATCGGGAGGATTTGCAGGGGAGAAGGGGGGGGAAGATTGGAAATGCAGCTCTGGAGTTTGCTGCTGCCTCTCGCGCTTCTCCGCACAGCCTTCGCCAGCGGCCCCGACTGTGGGATGGACGAGCGCTCCCGCAGGGCACGCAGGGCCGCCCGGCAGAGCCGCCCGCTGCTCCGCGCCGCCCCGGGCACCTGCGCTACCCGCCTGGCCCGCGGCAGGCGCTCGGCCGGGCCGGAGCCGGGGCACGGCCCCCGCGGGAGGGACGGCGGGGAGCCCCTCACCCCGAGCAAGGCGCTTTACTTCAGCGGACAAGGGGATCAGCTGCGGTTGAAGGCAGACGTCGAGCTGCCCCGCGACTCCTTCACTTTGCAAGTGTGGCTGAAAGCGGAGGGAGGACAGAGATCGCCGGCTGTCATTGCAGGTAGGTAGCTCGGCGTGCCTCTGTCTGCAGCATCCCTTTTTCACGTTGCGGAGCGGCCAGCTGTAGGCGTGCGTGTGTGTAGAGCGTGTGTGTGTGTGTGTACGCTGAGATGTGCGTGTGCGCCTTGCAACACGCATAAAGGCGTGAGTGCATGTGTAAACACGCTCGCGTGCGATTGTTGTTAGATACACTTGGCGAAATCCCGGAGCTTGGCAAACTGTCTGAAACTATATGCTCGCAGGAAAAAGAAACAACAACCAATACTAAAAAAAGTTATGTAAACTTTTGCATAGGGAAATGGCAGCATCCCCGGGAGTTCCTTTATTTCTGTGTGTACTGTTGAAGATGCAGATAAGAGACAGAGCTATTACGGTGGGGTTTTATCTCGTTTTCCAGGTCGGAAAACTCTTAATAAGAGCATTTGAAAGTAGCTCATATGTATGTATGAAAGGAAATGTATGTGTCTAGTGTGTGGCTGCAAAGAAACGCACATCTGAGGTCCCTTGTACGATTTCCTCAGTTTTATGAGCTTTTTAAGTGTAGTTCACTGTTACCTTTTCAGATGCAATGTTAGCATGTGGTTTCCAAAAAGCTATAAAGGAACTTTTGGCTATTGTGAAACCTCAGATGAATCAAATGAGTTTATGAAGTTCCCAACCCCTAGCCACTCAGCGAGGGCTGGGACTAGCACTGCAGCTAGAGGATGTGTGGAGTATTTTTGTCTCCCCTTAGAAATGGCAAGTGTAACACCAATGATTGTAAGGTCGAATAGCCCTATAAAATCATTTAGTACTCAAAGCAGCTACCAGTCTAAGCTGTCTGAGCTGAACAAGAATGAGGAATATTGCACTTTTCTTATTTAAATTTTATGAGCCCAGCATGAATTTGGGTCCTTTTCCTCATTTTTGCTCCCTCTCCCCCTCCCTGCCGCCACCTCCCGCCCTCTCCCCACTTTAGTGATAAAGTGCAGCGAAGTTGTCATGAAATCGGATACTTTTTGGAGGGCTACAAACCCTTATAAACGTCGCCACATCCATCTTTACTCTGAAGGAAGTGACAGAAAATGGAAATGCCCTTAAAAACAAAAGAAAACAAGTCAGAAAGAGAAACGGGTATGGGGGGGTGGGGGGAAGGAAGACATGTTTTACAGTTCTTTTGGCAAGGAGATTCCCTGAAAGTACAAAGTTTCCATGTCCTAGGATGCCTTAAAGAGACAGGGAGGATTTCCCCCTTCCCTTTAACTGGAGTCACTTCCTATCAGAAGGCAGCGGATGCTCAGTGCTAGTGGCACGGCGGCTGCTCCTCGCCAGCCCAGCTCGCCTCTCCCTTGCCACCCTGCCATTGTCTCCATCTCCGCTGCCCCAGCCCTGACCTGTGCCACTGTCGTCTCCTAAGAAAAGTTGCTGCGTCTGAAAGAAAACAAAAACTCAGATGAACTCAGTAGTGCGTTTCCTTAACTTTCCCCGCTCCCAGCTGCTCTGCTGGTTTGTGAGGAAGGGCATGTGGGATGTGTGCGTGGCTGCTGAGGTGGGCAAGAGGTGCTGGGCATGGGCTGGTCCCTTTTGCCTGGACTAGGACAGGCAGATGAGTAATTTCTTGAAAGAAATAGATTATAACTTTATTTCCCTTGGCTTTCTCCTACTCAACTCTTCATGTTCCCAGTCTTAACTTAAACCCCAGGGCTCAAAGTGCTTCTCTTTCAAGTTAGGAAAGGCAGAATTTGGGTTTACATGAATCTCGTCGGTGCCAAAACATGGTCAGTGTGTTTTTTAATGTGTTTAATCCGACACCGAAGACCTCGTGTCTGTCTTTGGTGCAAGTACCTCTTAATTCATACAATAGGGAACCTAGACAAACACAACACAAAGATCATGAGTAGTAAAATCCTTTAATTGCATGGGGGAGGTTAGATTGTTGCCTGTATAAAACACTTGACCCATTTTATGCATGGAAATAATGTTCCACTGTGAAAAATGAAAAGAAATGCCCCAGTTTAGCACTGTGGAGCTTGCAGCTCAGCTGGGGCACCCTTGGTGATTTCTATTTTATTTTTAAGCTCCCTTTCCCTCCCCCTCACCCCC